>JASDDO010000022.1:271057682-271485505 GCA_030015575.1 Agapanthus africanus | reverse complement strand
TATCCTGAACGTAATACTATGATATCTAGGGTGACCACATATGCCTATATGTTAACAATCGATCAATGCAATGACATATATAATAAACATCCGACATCATATGCATGTATGCATGTGGATATCATCTACGTGTCCATCAACGACACAAACAATATCATGGAACCTGAGTGTCCCACACCGACACTCGAACATCATGAAAACATAAGCCTGTATATATATATGAGGATATAAACCACGTGTGTCCATCAACGACACATCAAAATCATGTAACCTGAGTATCCAACACCGACACTTAAAACATCATGAAAACCCATGTCTAGCATCGACACGTAAATCCTCATATCTCAGGCGTTGCATACTCATATCGGCCCTCATATCTATCTCATCTCAGGCTCCACATCCTCAGATCGGTCCTCATATCTATCTCATCTCAGGCTCCACATCCTCAGATCGGTCCTCATATCTATCTCATATCATAACTCCAAAATGGTATCCTTCGGATATCCGTCGAGCTCTATACAATCACCGGTAGGTAGTGTGCCCATTACCAGGCTCATCGTCTACACCAAAAAAATCATTTCTTGCCCCGGAGTACCATACCGGGTCCACCATGTACCCGCAAATGGCATCCGCCAACTCCTTGAATCAGGTCTCTAAAACAAGCTCAGAACTGAGAAAACTCATGGTGGACATCTCATATATCATATTTCAAGAGAAACCGGGTTTTAAAAACAATATACCATTTCCTTTAAAATATATCATGGTTCTCAAATCCAGAGATCTCATAAGAACAACATCTCAATGCATATAACCATAAAGTACAATGTATGCAACATAGAGTAGTAATAAGAGCATATCGAGTAAATTATGCAAGCATGTCAAGTGATAATACTGAACAATGAATGTACTTTTACGGTTAAGAGTAATATCATGATATGGCAGTTCTATTGTGTAAGGAGCATGGCAATTACCGATGATGAATGTGTGTGAGCCGACAAATCTGTATAAGTGTAATATGCGCATCAACGGTAATTGTGCAGGTGTACTAGCAATGATATCATATAACGTTAAATACTGGAAACATGATAGGTATCACACGAAGAATAATATCGTACACAACATGAACAATAAATGGGTATATTTACCTACACAAGAATCACACGGTCACTTTTTACATGATACACATCGTCATTTTGAAAATAGGTATGGTTCAGGTGACAATCTTTATATCGGCGATCTCGCCTCATAACATCCGATATGACAATAATTCTCGATCATCATCCGCAAATCAACAGCGTGGATCAATCATTCGTTACATCTCATCGCGTATGGTAATCCATCGTACGAGGTCATCAAACAGAATAGGAAATCTATCGACCTATACAATAATGTGGGTACGAATCTAAAGTCTCGTACGGTACATTACTCATCATATTCAAAAATATATATACACATATATCTCAATCCACATTTGTATAACCGTCATATCTTATGAATTTCACAACACCTCTATCTCAATCTCATGCCGAGTTATCGATCTCGATCTCGTATCATATCATTAACAACTCATACTTGTCCTCTTTCAAATCATACTTATCATGATTCACTTTCTCATTTTATATTCTCATATATCAATCGAGTCATATATATCTACATCATGTTGTCTATTATACCTATATTATATTCTTAATATCCATTAGTGTCAACTTCTATCATATTATCTTTTACTAAATCCTAAAATCATGTCCGTAGCATATCCTTTATCAAAATATAATCATAAAACACAATCTTACCTATCAATGGTTGCGGGGGTGCTATACGCCATCCACCCGACTTCCCATGTAGATATAAATCTACTCACCTGCTAAACTCCTCTCTTAGCTGAAGTCGATGTGCCTCGTCATCTCGGAAGTCCATGCGAAGGTACCTGCTGTCACGACCCGAAATTGGCACGTGACGGCCCTTAAACTATGCAACGTCTACAGGCGTAACGCAATTTAAGTAAGCCGAAAACACAACAAACTAAAGCATCAAAAGTAGTAAGTGATAATAGCAATTTTTGAAACCTTTGAAAACTCAAACCAAATTCTTTAAAGTCCTACTTTATTTCCTTTAAAATTTTGGCAGGACCTCCTTTGTAAAAACTAGCCCCAAAAATTGGTACAACAAAGATATAAGTAAAGCATCCCCAAACGAAGAAAAAACACGTCCAAAGGTGGAAAACAACCATTACAACAGATATATGACGCCATAGCGAAGAAATAAAAGTCGATATAAATAAATCCGCATAAAGACCTCCAAGTCACAAAAATATACAATATCGTCCTCACACCAAGTCTCTAAGTCATACATGAAAGAGGTAGATGGAGAGTACATGGTACAACAAATATACAAAGAGCAATATCGGATAACTGCAAAACCCACATATAGAAAAACTGCACACAGCCAGCCGTAGCGGTATCCGCTGCAGAAGATGATACGATAGATAGAAAATAGCCCTGCCTTTGACTACTCTGAGGAACAACCTGCAAAACACTGTGGCACAACGGGAGTGAGTTTCCAACTCGTGAATAATAGATAACATATGCAGGTAATCGCAAGTATGCACGTACAACGCGAATCTAACATATGCAAACTAATAGCAATAAATGGTCATATGTATGCAACAGTCATGAAAGGTACTATATCGGTTACAACTAATACATGAAGCAATAATATGACAATATGTATATGCAACAGTCATGAAAAGTACTTTATCAGGTACAACTAATACATGGAGCAATGCATATAAAATAAATGTGGAGTATGGGATAAAACATGTCATCCTCACGGAATCCTGACCTCGTGGTAGGACCAAAGTCCATCAAGACAATCCAAATCCCAATTTCCTCAAATCAGCCCCCAAATTGGCTCTCATATCATGTAAGTCTCATTTATCCTGAGTGTCCAATATCAAGTAAATCTCATATATCCTGAGTATCCAATATCAAGTAAATCTCATATATCCTGTATCCAATATCAAGTAGATCTCATATATCCTGAATAAGTATATTTGCATGAATCATTATGATGATGTATATAAATTTGATATGTATACATATATATTAGCGTCCCACACCACTAATATATATATATATATATATATATTTACTCCTAAGTATATATAATAGTGGAATGGAACGTTGTTATATATGCATATATATATATATATATATATATATATATGCATATATAACAACGTTCCATTCCACTATTATATATACTTAGGAGTAAAAATATCAAACCAAGTGTCAAGTATCGACACATAAATACTGATCTATCAGTTGCTGTCACAACGACTGGCCCCCTGATAGGTACGTATCATACGCTATCTCGAAAACCCGAGTGCCCAGCTTCGACCCTCGCCTTTCGACATATCCATACGTACATGACACCGGTCGGTATCCCCATGATAACCACCGAGTCATAGGTACTGTCACCAGTAGGTATGGTTCCCATGTCAGGCTCATCGGCATGGTCCATCGATCTTCTTGCCCTAGGGTACATCCGGGCCCCACCATGTACCCGCACACGGCCCACAACGCCTCCTCGCATTGGGTATATATATCAGAACCGATAAATCTCATGGTGGCTGATGAAATATCATATCAAGAGAAACCGGGTTTTTCAAATAATGCATAATTTCATGAAACTACAACGGTCCTCAAATCCAGAAAACATCATGAAAAATCCATATCTCAATGTGAAAATCCATGAATATAATATTTGCAACATAAGACTGAAAAGCGATATATAAAGGAAAAGCCGCTATTTAACTGCAACAATTTAATATATTTATATCATGCGGTTCCTAATTTCTCCAAGTACATATAATATCAAATAAAGGTGAACATGTAGCTATAACAAGATATATACATGTAGGTATAGCAAGGTATATGTATCTACCTATCAGTAATGATATAATATTCCCTCCAGGTATAAGTGTAAGTATATATGCAAGATGTATATGTATCTATGTATCATATGTGTATATACCTGTCAGTAATGGTACAATATCATACATGTATATGGGTAACTAGCATGTAAGCATGTCAAGGCATATGTGTAAGCATGTAGGTATACAAGTATGCTCTATGTCATATGCATAAAGAAATATGAATCAATGTCTCAATGTCCCCAAACAATACAATATCATATATGTATGTGTGTTGTCCGTGTCATGGTAATTATTGACGATGTGAGTGGCATACAATTACTGCTCTTGCATCATGAGCCGTCAATAATAGTGCAGTGTCCTAAGGGTACAAGTCCATGCACAACAAGTAAATAAGCAATGAGGTGTATGCGCAAACTCTATATATGCAATAAAATATGCGACTAATATCATAACATCTCTAGCCCAGACGCATAACGCCATGCGGGCGATTCTCTCTAGTTGTTAAATCTACTCACCAACGCTCCTGGCTAAGTAAAGACAACCACCTGTTTTCCCTTCTTCGCAGCGCCCGAAGTCCTCACCTGCGAACCTAAAACATAAAACAATATAACAAGTATGCTTATTAGCAAACGACCAATAACACCTACAAAGTACGTTTGACCGACGCGACAACACAAAACATACTCTCAAGTGTTCGTATTGTGGCTAACGTGCATAGCGACACAACGAAACCAACTCAGAGCAACAGCAACACCGAACACGAACCGTATCGGATAACGTAATGCGTGAAACGAAACACAAGAAAACAAGCAAGTGATCCCAGATTTTTCTATACCAACAATTTGTAAAAGTTGCAATTACTACGAGACCACATACAACCCCAGAGACCCCTACACCAAAACTCACCACCAACCACCCCACTCTGGCCGCAAATTGCGGCCAGAAGCATTAAATTTGCGGCCATACCTTGAGGGAATGGGCTCGTATTTTGATGGTAGGTTCTAGGTTACTACACTAGGTCACTGGGATGGGAACTTTTGCAACAAATACCTGGTTTGATAGCAGCTTATCCGAGACCCAAAACTACACTAAAAATACGATATTTGCACGAAACAATACATAACGCGATCTAAACTGAAACTAATAAGCTACGCAACACTAAAACAACATAAAGAACAGATAGAGATCATTACCTACTCCCACAAGCTCAAAGATCCTAGCTTTCCAAGCTCCAAGGCATCTAAGAGGAAAAACAAGATTAAAGATGTAATTTTTATGAGATTTTGTGAAGTTTAGTGATGGATTAGTGAAGATTTGTGAAGGGAATGATAACTGTTCAGTTGAGGGAAGAGGAATGATGAATGAAATGAGAAGAAATGAAGTGAGAGAGAATGAGATGAAAGGAGAGAGGGAGGTGAGGTTAAGGTGAGTGCACCAAGCATTAACTCTTACATAAATGCTAGCATGACTCATGTGCCACCTCTTCTCACATCCAAAATACAAAGGAAAATATCTTCTCCCAACCAAAAAATATCTAGGGGTTTAGGTTAAGGGTTTAAACAAAGGATTAGGTTAAGGTTAAGTTGTCATGGTCACTAATCTAGATTAGAAGAAACAAACCCTCACATTAACGTGCACACGTGCGTGCAAGCCATAACAAATAATAATAAATTATTAATTAAATGTTATAAAATGTGAGGAACCCAATTTGGTAAACTTTTTTCCAAAAACCCGCACTATCGTCTAAACTAACACTAATCGAAATCTAAGGCGTTACAATCTCCCCCCTTATAAAAATTCGTCCCCGAATTTAAAATTCTCACTGAGCGTACCTTCAAAGAGATGAGTGCAAAGCTCCCAAATCTCTCTCGCGGCCTTCCAAGTGATTACCTCATTATATGGCTACACCAAGAAAACCCTCCACAGATGGCAAGACCCTTGACCGAAGTTTCTCCACCTGCCGAACCACTAACACAATTGGCTGCCGGTAAACGAAAAGATCGCGTCCCAATTAAATGGTCTGGTGCTGAATCATGTGAGAAAGGTCATGAAGATATTTTCAAAGTATCAACACTAGATATACGGGAAGAATACTCAATGATCTGGACGGAAGTGCCAAATTATAGGAAACGGAACTAACTCGCTTTAAGGATCTCAAAAGGACCTACTATCCTGGGATAAGCTTCCCAAAACTCAACACGTCATTCATCGGAAAATCCTTAGGAATACAGGATCTTCCACTACGTACTCAAGTCTGCGACCACCACGATCGGCATAAGACCTCTGTCTGTACTGGGCTGCTCTCATCCTGACCTGAATCAACTGGATCATCTCTGAATCCTCTCGACTAGCTGGGGTCCAAAATCCTACTCTCGCAGAGTTAGAAAAATAGACTGGCGATCGATACGACCTACCAAACAAAAACCTAAAGGTTGCCAATTGGAATGTCTCCTGATAACTGCTATCGAAGGAGAATCCTAACAATGGCAAGTGACGATCCTAACTGCCAACAACAATTAGTACGCACGCATAAGCATATCCTCTAGAGTCTGTATAGCCCGCTCTCACAAACCATCATCATGCGGATGGAAAAGCGGAGCTAAAGCTCAACCAGTACCCAAGGCTCCCTGACTGCCGAAGACGGCAAGCGAACATGGTGCCTCTATTGGATACAACACATGAAGGAACTCCGTGCAAACGCACAAAATTAATGAAGAACAACTGAGCTAACTGAGCATAACCGGACAACAAACACCCAAATGGAGTCACACTCTGTCTAGACCTGGGTAGACACCACAGCGAAATTCATGGAGATCTGCTCCCATTCCCACTCCGGAATGGTTAAAGGTTGCAACTCTCCAGCCGGTCTCAAATGCTCAACCTTAGCTCGCAACAAGACAAACCTCGAAAAGAAATCCGAAACTTCACTCTTTATCCCTGCCTACCTGTAACTATCCCACAAGTCATGTCACATCATGGTGGAACTTGGACGAACACAAAAGGCTAACTGGTGTGCCTTTTCTAGGATATCGCGTCTCTACCTATCAGTATCATGTACACACAACGCGTCCCTAAACGTAGAACACCCTAGTCACAAATCAAGGACTCCGAATCATTACCCTGACGAACATGCTCAAGTATCACAGACAACGAGCATCGGTGGGCTGTTCCTCGCGAAAACTATTAAGGAAAAATGGACGGGCATGGACATGAGCAACCTGTCCCCTCAGTAGAGGCAAACTTAAGATGTACTCAACGATCGCACAAGAACTGTAAATCTGCAGAAGACTGTCTCAGAACTGCGCACAAGTAGGACATGCTAACCCCGGGCCTACGACTCCAGCATCAGCTACCATAATAGCCTTGCCATGGGTAACGAGGATCTCACAAATACAATCCTCCACAAGCTCCATCCAACAGAGCTGTCTCAACAACCAAAACCCATTGCAGGAAGATGTACATTAAGCTCTGGTGGTCTGTGAAAATCTGACACGACTCTCCGAACAAGTAGTGTCTCCAAATCTCCAACGCACGACCACTGCGGCCATCTCCAGATCATGAGTGGGATATCCTGCTCGTACTTCCTCCAACTGTCGGGAAGTAAAAGCGATAACTCTATAATCCCATATCATTGCAAAATCGAGCCCCACTCGCGAAACATCAGAGTTAAACAACAAAGTCGCCCAAACCAGAAAACAAAGAATGAACTGGTGCAGTTTTCAACCGAGTCTTCAACTGCCGAAAACTCCGCACGCATGCCTCAGTCTAAAGAAAAGGAACCTCCTTTCCGGTCAGTCCAGTCAACGGTGCAGCGATACATAAACAATCCTGCACGAAACGGCTGTAAAAACCTGCTAAGCCCAAAATCTGCGGACCTCCGTCCCGTACACAAGTCTGGGCCAAAGCTGTACGGCCTCGATCTTCCTTGGGACCATACGAAAACCGTCTCCCATAACTACAAGACCTAGGAGTCAACACAATCAAGCCTGAAGGAACACTCCAAGAATTTAGCAAACAGCCGGTGCTCTCCCAATGTCTGGAAAACAAATCCTCAAGTGCTGCTCAAGTTTCTCACGTCTCTTGGAATAGACCAGAATGTCATCAATAACACAACAATCAACTGGTCGAGGAACGACCTGAAGAAATCTGGTTCATCATATCCACGAATGCTGCTAGGGAATTGGTGAGTCCAACGACACCTCCAAAACTCATTCTGCCCGTAGCGCACACAAAGGCAGTCTTCGGAATGTCACCACTCCGAACCCGCAACAATGATAACCTGATCCCAAACAAACTTAGAAAATGTATCGCACCGTGGAGCTGATCAATGAAATCGTCAATGCGAGGTAAAGAATACCTATCCGCACTATAACTCGGCTCAATTGACGATCAATCAATACACTACCTCAAACTTCCATCCTTCTCCTGACGAACAGAATAGGAGCTCCCCAATGTGAAACACTCAGACGCACATGCCCCCCTATAAGAAACTCCGCAGCTGATCCTTAAGCTCACTAAGCTTCGCCGGCTCATCTGGAACAACGTCGGAAAACTCTCGCACAATAGGAACCCGGTCCAACAATCCCACTATGGCTCCAGTATCACGAATGAAATCCAAGAATTCTCGACATCCTCTCCTCAAAAGCCGACTAGCGAAAAAGGATGAATTCAAGCTGTGAGAGGCGGCACCACTGTCCCCCTGCATAACGAGAACTGACTCGCCGGGAAAACAAAACCTGACTGTTTTCTCATGGCAGTCCACAGACGCATAGCGCGTAGCTAACCAGTCTGTGCCGAGGAGAACGTCAAAGTCCAACATCTCTAGAAGGATCAAAATGACGGACGAATATCTATCTCCTATCCGATTGGCACACGACCGAAACACGTGTCGCGCAACAATAGAATCGCCAACAGAAGTTAACATAACAAACGGCTGATCTAGCTAACGCGACTTTCGGCCCATCCATAGCACAAAGTGTGTAAAACAAATAAGTGCATCAAAAGAACATACGAATTTAGAATGCCTGAAAACTCTGCATTGGACGCCCGCGCGTCCCGATGAGTAGAAAAAAACTCTCGTGTCTGCCTTGAAGGGTTACCCTAGTGCCCCGGCCAACTACCATGGCCAAATGAGGAATAAAAATTTTCTTGCGAACAAAAACTTGGCACTAGAATAAAACTTAACCAGATCTTTCCATAAAACTAACTAGCAAAGGAAGAAGTGCTATCTACTATGATAGAAACCTCACCAAACGAACCAAGTCCTTCGGTCTTCTTTCTTCATCCTTAGCTCCTTGCATCCACCTTGAACATGCTTGAACTCCAACTCCGGCTCCATCGGTCCTCCGGGATCGAGCTTGTTCTTCGGCCTCCTTTTGTCGTAGATGACCCACCCGAGGAGTATGATCCATGGATCTAGCTCTTTTGCAATATATCAAAAGAGCAACTAGAGAACTTGGGATGCTAGTCCAAGTGGTCTAGGATGTAGTGGGGTTGTCTATCTCTTTTCTAACCTCTACACTTGTTTCTCAACACATGAGAATGTTAGTGAAGGGGAAGAAGATGAAGGTGGAGCAAAGCAAGAGGAGGGAGGAACTTGAGAGAAAAATGGGAGCTCAAGAAATTATGAACCATAGCATGAAAGAGAAAATACACATATAGGTTTTGTGTATGAATTCTTTCATTAAACAATTAGCAACCATGCTTCAATAGTAACTCCAAAATGAATTATAAATTCATTTGACTACTATTGAAGCATGGTCACCTCTTTTCCTCTCATACTCTTTACTTTACACCTCATTTCAAATTATCAAATAAAAGGAAAATACATAATGAGGTGGCCACCTTCTAGATGGAAATCTGTAGTAAATACGGATTTCAGTCTACTGTACAAATATACCGGCAATCGGATAAAAATCCGAACGCCCAAAAGAGATAGAATAACACGAAGAACATAATACTAGAATATATATATCAAAATACATATAAGTAAATTATTAAATCAATACCTGATTTAATAATCCGGCTCAAACCCGAGCCGGCTAGTATTACAAATTGTCCGATCGAAAATCGGAGTAACAAGTACATCAATCGATCGAACCCTGTACGTATCCAATACGGCTACTACATCATTTGTCCTGAATCAGGGAAACCCTCTGTGTAGGACTCTAAAGACTCGACAGTACTCTGGTAGTGGGTTTAACCACAAGCACGTCAGCGGCACTAGCTGTACGTAACGGCTACCCAGGTACCTATCGAAAAGATGGCCGATGAGCAAACTCATCCGGATCTCCTACTGAGCCTATCCGTGACAATATCTGTACAGCCCGGTCTCTTCGTCAAAGAGTATCGTATACCGGGTCTAGGGGATGGTGCGCGTCAGACCCTAATACCTGATAAGTCGTGCCGATGTTGCTCAGGACCAATCCGGGAAACTACTGATCAACCTATCAGTAAATCCCAAGTGCCTTGGCCAAGATATTATGGTCCTGACCATTCGAATCACAGTGCGATATAGACTCCCTATATCGGGAGAGATGGATCCCCGACAATCGCTCACTGCCTCCATGTGGCTCGGGACTGAACCCAACCAAAACCTGTTTGCACGACTCAGTAGAGCCGTGGTAGGGTAGTGATCAAAGTTCAGTGGGAACTCACACGAGACAAATGCTGATCTCGGGTCCAAAGAATAACCTGTAGACATGTCACCTGAGAACTTCCATCTGACAATAGGTATAGTACCATATGGAAGTTCTTGGCGAGTCCGTCCAGTGTACACACACCTAGTGAGCACCTGTATACGATCTTAGGTGCATCAAACCAATGGCTGCGGAACCAACCATCCCCCGATGGTGCTAGAAACATACACACCAGTCTACTCTGGAGTATCAGTGCCCAGTCTCGATACTCAACCGACTAGGGACCATTTAAGGATGTGCTTATGGACTACCCTGCTCCCACAAGTATGATCTCCATCACAACGCAGGTAGTCAAGCAAGATCCTAGGGGCTTTATCAACATGTAACCGCAATATGTAATAACGAGTATGACATAAGCAATGTTAAGATAAAAACAAACCACAATAGTATACTACCGTATCGAGTCTTTATCAATATGTACAAACCAGATATAATAACAATAAATACACATATCCCGATAAAGACAAGTCAAATAATATACTATAAAACCGAGCAAGATTGTTCTGTACATACATATCCCTAGTATCCATATGTATACATATACAATACTGGCCTCCAGGGTATATACATCCAACAATCTCCCACATGCACTAAAGGCCAGTGATTGGCGTACCGAATACCCAATGTCTGCTCTAAGGCCAGCTGCTGGCGTACCGCATACCGAACATCCTAAAAGGTGCTCGAACTGTGCTTGAGGGAGGGCCTTCGTAAATGGATCCGCCGTGTTGTCTTTCATATCCACTCTCCGGACCTCGATCTCCTGGCGATCTACGATCTCCCTGATCAGGTGATACCACCTTAAGATGTGCCTGGATTTCTGATGGGACCATGGTTCCTTCGCTAAAGCTATAGCCCGATTGTTATCACAATACACTGGTATTGGATCAACAATGAATGGAACCATCTGAAGTTCAGCTATGAACTTCTTTATCCAGACCGCTTCTTTTGCGGCATCGCTTGCAGCAATGTATTCTGCCTCCATCGTCGAGTCTGCGACGGTATCCTGTTTGGAACTCTTCCAACATACCGCCCCTCCGTTGAGGGTAAACACAAAACCCGAGACAGACTTGCTGTCATCCTTGTCACTCTGGAAGCTTGAGTCGGTAAAGGACTCGACCCTGAGGTCTCCATTACCGTAAATCAGGAACATCTCCTTAGTCCTTCTCAGGTACTT
The DNA here is from genome assembly GCA_030015575.1 of Agapanthus africanus. Classification (NCBI taxonomy): domain Eukaryota; kingdom Viridiplantae; phylum Streptophyta; class Magnoliopsida; order Asparagales; family Amaryllidaceae; genus Agapanthus; species Agapanthus africanus. The sequence continues at coordinate 271,473,696 of JASDDO010000022.1, read as the reverse complement.
GAGAATGTTCTTTACTGTTGTCCAGTGGTCCTCACCTGGGTCTGACTGATACCGGCTCACCACGCTTAGCGCGTAAGCTACATCTGGTCTTGTACATAGTATCGCATACATTATAGATCCTACCGCCGAAGCGTAGGGTATAGTGCTCATGCGAACCTTCTCCTCGTCAGTCTTGGGAGACATCTTCTTGGAGAGGGTGATTCCGGCAATTCGGGTATGTTGCCGCGCTTGGAATCTTCCATACTAAATCTCTTTAGCACGGTCTCTATGTACCTGGACTGTGAAAGTCCCAGTAATTTCTTGGATCTATCTCTGTAGATCTTGATCCCCAGAATGTACAAGGCATCACCAAGGTTGTAACGTCTTCAAAATAATAAAATATGATTTTTAGGAAATTTTATAATTTAATATTATTTTAATGAATATTTTAATATTCTGGTATAATTAAATACAGATAAATGGGGAAAAATTATGGAAAATTCTAAAATAAGGTATTTTAAGGAATTGCTTCGTTTTCTGTGCATGCCCCCATTTCCTCTAGTTTTGACCCTGAGTATGTCTAGTTTTGACTGATTCCATCTAGGGTGAAATCTGGGTTGATTTTCCTATGTTGGTGTATAATTTGGGACTTGTTTTAGCATGGATTTTGGTATTTGGTGATTCATTCCTGTCGGGTGGCGTTTGGACGTCAACGACAAGTGGATTTTGATTGTGTTTACATGCGAGTCGATAGGTTTTTACCTATGCGGGTAGCGTGTGCTATTTTGGTTTCCGATGTGATTTTCATGTGCTTTAGCATTGTGATATACTTGTAGGTACCCCGCGTGATGTTGAGGCAAAGGAGGTGAAGATAGCGACATCGGCTTTGGCACACGAGAAGCAATGTGAGTAGATTTATATCTGTGGGGAGAAGTCGGGTGGATGGCGTATAGCACCCCCGCAGTCCGTGGTGATGTATACGAATACGTATACACACGAATATTTATTATGTGTTGTTTAGGGTTATTGATGGTAATAATGATATTTTGATGATAAGAATATATTGGTTTAGTTTAGTGCGAACCCTAGAGTAGTGGTTGCACTCACACATACATTTACACACATACTTGCATTCATTCTTTCATTTATTAGAGTGCATATGATTGTGCGTATATCTACACATGGGTATGGGACTATGTGTTTATATACTGGATTTGAGGATAGTATTTGGGATTTGAGATGAGTCGATGAGATTGGGCTTGAGGCCAGGAGATCGGTGATGTGATTTGGTTCGTATTGAGATACGACACGATGTTTTAGCGGGTCTTTTGACGTAGTGATTCTTACACCTGCATGCATACATAGAGGGTATCAATATTGTACTAAACGTAGATCAGTACCCCGATCATGACATTTGATAAAGAGGATACCAGATAAATAGTATGATGAATGTGATATTGACCCGTACCCAGATTTGGGATGCCGTACGACGGATTTACGTACAAGCTATATTTTGATGATTGATCCGCACTCTTGACTTGGGATGTCTGATTATTGATAGGGTATCGGATATGATATTATTGAGGCGGGATCACCGACTAATATATATACATGTATGTATATGTATCGACTCAGATGTTAGGCGGTTTCCTCACCCGTAGCTCTACTTGTTAGTTCAGCCGTATAGTTTAGGATGGTTGTTAGATTAGATTAGACTCCTACCTATTTCAAAAACTAACGAATCGTGGGTATTTTAAAAGACAGCCCAAGGGATCCTACGGATATTTCAAAAGACGTATCTTTTCATAAAAACATCGTAGCCCCTATTTTCAAAACCCCATGATTCGTGTTATTTCAAAAGGCACCAATTGTAGAGGTTATTTTAGATTAATGCAGATTAGTTATAGTTGCGTCTAGTATTCAGCTTCCGCTCATTATTGTGGTTCGCATCGCATCGCATGCTTATATTATGTTTCATACTCCATTATTGATGTTATGCTGTTAGGACACCAGCACCATTACCGATGATGCGTATGTACCACGTACACTTACTTGCCGGCTCACACACATCTTCATCGGTAATTGCCATGTCACGTACACCTTAGAAAATATTATTGCATCGACATAGGTTGTTAGCTAATAATTTAGACATGATATTAGTGTACTTGCCTTATATGCTAGATTAGACATTGTAATTATTAGTTGTTACATCATGCATGTTATTATTCATGGATTTTTATGCCTGTATGCACTGTTTACATGCTATTGAGGATTGGATTCGGATTTCCATGAGATTTTCTGGATTTGGGGGAAAACCGCAAAACTTATATAAACTTCTTTTCTCTCTTTAAAATGAAAAGTGCGGTTTTCCCATGATGTATGAGTCGTCCACCATGAGTTTGCTGATGGATTTGGAAACCCGATTCGAGGAGACGGATGAACCGTTTCGGGTACATGGTGGACCCGGTAAGGTGCCCCGGGGCAAGAAGCGCGTGGTGATGACGATGTGAGCCTGGCAGGGGAGCACTACCTACCGGTGATTTTACCCGACGCGTCGGATATCCGGAGGATACCGTCGTGGTCTTGAGATGGATGGTAGGGGCCGGTCTGGACTGACGGCGCCCTAGATATTATGATTGAGACATTGGGATTTCGAGATTTCGAGGTACAGAGACTGTGATACAGAGATATCGAGATATTGGGATTACGTTTTGTGCCGATGCTAGGCACTGTTTTATGCTGATTTCATTATGATACCTCAACTAAAAATACAAGGGAAATCTCACTAAATTATGAAAACAGTTTCTTCATTTACATGTATTCTGCTTTCATGCATTCATACCTCATATTCATGACATACTATTACCTGAGGCACTAGCACGAGCACTTGGCACTACATTCACGTATAGAGATTACATTGCCAGTTTAGCATGCTTCAGCTTTATTCATATTGAGGTTTCTTTATATCTGATCGTATTGACCTAGGTTGGGTCATGCATTCGATCTCTGCTTGTAGATATCTTTCTATTCACGAGTTGGCAACTCACCCCCGTTGTGCCCCAGTTCTTGCAGGTTTGCCGTACAGTTCTATAGCGGCATTTCTGGCACACTGCTTCCTTTTGGGTGATTTGCTTGGATAGGTGGGTTCTTTTGTATCAGAACCGCCGTTGTATTTATATTATTCATTGTATCTAGAATATCCATCAACCAAAACTCGTATATTGTTTCAGACCTAGACTAGTGATGTATTATTCGACCATAGAGTCGCGCTTAGTAGTGTTGCGGTTTTCTTGTTGCTTTTGAGCTTTCTTTTGGATTTGATCCTCGCCACTTGGCGTTGTATATTATTGTTGCATGTGTGGTGGTGACCGTCGATTGACGAAGAGCTAGCTCCCGCTTGGGGATGCCTTTATCATTGCATATATTGTTATCCTTGTTATACCCCATTCGGGGCCAGTTTTACAAAAGAAACTCTGCCGAAATTTTTAGAAAAGACTGTACTGTTTTTAAAAATGCATATTCGGCTTAGTTATTTAAAAACCTTGATTTCAAACATGTTTTTCTTCACTTCTTTAAACCAGTTTCTTTACTTATTCTTAAAAATGGTTTTAGATTTCTGGGCTTTTGGCTTACTTGGATCAGATGGAGTCATATAGACTTCATATGGTTCAAGGGCCAGTCACGTGCTCTTTCGGGTCGTGACAAAGTTGGTATCAGAGCGCTAGGTTGACCTTGGTTCGAGTCTAAGTTTGACTATGTGGAGCCTAGGGCGTTTATATATATACGGAACTTAGGCTTGACCTTACGGAACTTAGACTTGGTCGAGGGGGTATTAGACCCGAACTTTCGTCGTGTAGGATGACCCTTGGTTGATGGAATAGGTAACTAAAGTAGAGTGACGTACCGTTGGTATGTTCCGCGGCATACTTACGACACGCCACTCCGCTTAAGGAACCTTAGGATGTATATATTTTCGAGATCAGTGATCCTCTTTATATCCAGGATTATACATCCATTTGAGATCCCCGATTCTATTAGTTTCATGATCATACCTTTATTGATGCTGTTCCTTCCCATGATCATGTATCCACTTTGGATCTGTTGTTTCCTTTCTTGCCATTGATGTGCTCTCCTTGATACTCGATTGAGGTTCCTGTCACCATGTTTGAGGGCAGTTTGGGCTGCTGCTAGGGTTACGGCCGGTGTGAGCTCGTTTGGTACGAGGGCCGACCATTGTGTTTTCTGGTGACATGGGAACGTCTCGAGTTAGTGTTGGTGATTGTGACCTCTAGTGGAGGCGAGTGCTTGGTCTTGCACCGGATGATCGGGCCATTGTTAGAGCTGCCAGTTAAGAGAGGACTGTTGATGTACAGCATACCTTAGAGATTGTGATGTCGCCTACCGTGCAGACAGATGGACCAGCTGTTGCTGAGATTGACAGGATGTCGCTTTCGAAGCTTACGAGCTGAGATTGCCGTAGCTTTCAGGCAGATATGAGACAGATGACAGCTAGTCTACCCGATTTGAGAGACGAAGGTGATTCGTCCGATTTTGCGCCGGAGCGGGCCCTGATGAGTTGAAGATTTCCAGTGTGGAGAGTCTTACTCAGATCTAGAGCAGACCGACTCAGAGATGACCGCCTATGTATTGCCTTTCCTGGAGGATTGAGGCGCTGTTCGGCGTACAGGCGAATAAGCCAGTTGCTGCTGCAAATGACGAGATGTCGCCCAGATGGTTGGAGCTACTGCAGCGTGAGCATATACTTAGAGAGATGATAGCGAGTCGCTAGTCATCTGAGGATGAATGACTAGGACAGGTGGTTCGTTTGTTTACCGATGCGAGGTAATCAGATAGATTGTTTCCAGCTAGAGACGACTTCACGCAGGTTCGTTGAGAGTCGATAGAGACGATCGAATGTCAGGAGCCCATTTTCCAAGTTTAAAGTATACGGAAAGACATGCAGGTGATTCTATGGACTCTCTAGAAGAATGAAACCCTAACTCGACTTAATGACCGTGTGAAAGCCTTTGAACCTTCGGGTTTGCGGCGGTTCCTCGGCGCCATTAGTGAGGCTTGGGTTTGCCCTTCTACGGCTGGACCACCGACGCTGTGGCATGTACTCGATACTATTAAACTGTACCCATGATGTGATCTCTTGGGGGATTATGAGGATCTGACGAGTCGATCGGATGGTTCGACATCTTTCGGATATCGTGATGGGACACTGCTTGGGAGACTCCAGATGCGAGCGTAGCCGTCGGAGCGCAGTTCGTGTAGCCATGATGAGTTAAGTCCGAATCAGTCGACATTGAGCAAGGTGGAGTAAAGAGTTCGTACGAGATTTCGACGAGATGACGTCCCACTCCGCTGACATTAGAGATGTGATATGCACCCCGAGGCGTGGTATATGGATGTATCTTCCAGAGAGAAGCGCGATAGGTATGCAGCCGTTCCGGAATAAGCTTTAGCTTCAGCATTGGATGATGACTTCCGGGCATTTCGGCAGGATTGAGATTTGAGAAAGGAACCTCGACAGGACCTTTCTGGAGTACGTTACGAGAAGACCTAGACCAGGAGTGGTCGTATTGCGCACACCCAGCAGGACAGAGTTCGGCATTGTCGACGAGGTAGTTGACCATGTTCGGATAAATGAACTTACCCAGATGCGTTGCAGATTGATCAGGGACGGACGAGTGATGAGTATTCCTCCGATGGTTGGGACGTGTTCCCGAGGACCTGTTCGGCCTGACATCCTCTACAGAATGATGAAGCTACAGAATATGCGATTTCGAGTCCGTGCGAGAGACTTCAGATTGACCGTGGCCGAGAACAGTGCAGTGCGTAGTAGCTTGGCGTGACGTCATAGTGGACGACGATAGAGACAGTTGGAACAAGAGGTTCGTGTGAGACACTGATGAGCTGTCATTGCTTCCCGTCGAGACTAGAGACCTGATATGCTTACAGAGACGTTGGAATGTGACCAGTTTCCGAGAAAATATTGTGCTGAGGACACAGGTGTTTTTGAGCGAGAAGAGGTTGTGCAGGAAGCCAGCCTCTGTACAGATCGGCATAGGCATGATCGGAAGAGACCTTGAGCAGGATTCCTTCCAGGACATTGCTGCAATGATGTTTGCACCCAGGATCAGATGTGTGACGTGCTTTCAGAGAGCCAGAGGCCGACGCCAGTGATACGCTGCCTTACGAGCGGTCGTGAGGATTGACCGAAAGGTGACCAGGAAAGTGCCAGAACGGAATCGTTCCTGTCAGTACTCCTGACCGGGCCGATGAGCCGATGGATTGCGAGATTGGTAATCTACAGGAAAGATCAGGAACCAGAGGCAGAGGACGCCAGCCGCGAGCAAGAGGCAAGTAGATATCTTGCGCAGCTAGCATCGGATGTTCCGGTACCTTCTCGACCCTGAAGGATGGTATACCGACGACGGTAATTATGATTTGTGATTTTGTGATTTGATTATCACGTATCCGTTGCTTTGGATTTCGGTATTTTGGGCGATCTATTCACATGATTTAGTCTTGATGACTGAGTTTCATGATATTTGATTTTGTGCACCATGGTTGCACCTACTGGGTATTTATACCTTGTACATAGTTATTACTCTTGAGCTGTTGATTGCGATTTCATGCCTATTTTATACTGGTGATTTGATTTACGCTTCCAGCAGAGTTTCATGTAATTTTAGTGTTTTGATTTTGCACTCGGTATAGCTTATATGTGCTTGTAGTGTATCGATATGTGTTTTGTGCCCGCAGCTGCACACGTTTATGATTTTCTTCATATCTGGATACACTTGGTGTTGCTGCTTACGTATTTGAGTTATTGCTTGGTATTTGTGCATGGGATGCACCAGTTCTATACTTCGTGCATTTGTCGCACCAGTTTTATGTTTCTTGCGTTTATCGCATCAGATTTATATTTCGTGCCTTTGTTGCACCGGATTTATATTTTGTGCATTACGATTGCACCTGACTTCGATTTGATGCCTTTCGGTATGTCGATTTTGATTGTGATATTGATGTGGATTCTTGCACTCCGTGCTTTTGACTGGACTTACGCATATTCGACGTTGCTATTGGATTTTGTGATTCCGTGCATATTGAGTGCGCAGGGTCTAGATTTTCATTCGTGCATGATGGATGCACCGATTTGGATTTTCGCGCATGTTGGGCGCATGTTTTGAGATACGATTTTGGGGCACACCAGATGCACTAAATCGAGATTCTTCGTGCATGTCAGATGCACCTGTTTTGGCTGCCAGGCACACGTTGCCTATGACAGATGCTTCGTGCACACCCGTTGCACCTAGATGTTGTTTTGTGCACATGTTTAGCACATATATGGATTTTGATTTCCGTGCGCACCAGACGCACAGGGTGGTGTTATGTGATTTTTGGGATTTATTCCTTTTGGAGCAGTACATTTTTATGATGTTGGATATTTGCTTTCATACTGAGCAGGACTAGTCAGTGGGCAGTACCTGGATATATTTTGCATGCATCGATAGTTATCGAAGGGATTTCCGAAAAGCGAGCTATAGTCTCAGTATATACCTACGTGTCCGATATGACACGAAACGTTTTAAAAACAAGGAAACCCTTCTAAACTGTTTTCAAAACGGCGGAACGTACCTATTAAACAAAGGATATATATACACATATATAGTTATTTTCTTATGAGAAACGTCCGCCACTGTGCAGTGTTACGCGCATCGCACAGCGACTTAAAAAGATTTGGCATACATTTGCATCAGCTATTTACATGTATAGATTGGATGTCTACATGTATAGTCTTGGTCCATATCATATTGATTTTGTATTGGATTTGACATTGTGTCGTTACCATGACTCCGATGATTGCGGATGCTTGATGGAGTGTTGCTTTTGAGTTATCTGCTCAGTACTCATGCGCATGCATTGCGCTATGATGTTTTATGTATAGATGATTTCGGAGCCCCGATGACTTGGAATTTGTATTGAAATATTTTAGTATTTGGGGGTTTAAATTTAAATTCGGGGACCGAATTTCTTTAAGGGGGGTAGATTGTAACGTCTTCAAAATAATAAAATATGATTTTTAGGAAATTTTATAATTTAATATTATTTTAATGAATATTTTAATATTCTGGTATAATTAAATACAGATAAATGGGGAAAAATTATGGAAAATTCTAAAATAAGGTATTTTAAGGAATTGCTTCGTTTTCTGTGCATGCCCCCATTTCCTCTAGTTTTGACCCTGAGTATGTCTAGTTTTGACTGATTCCATCTAGGGTGAAATCTGGGTTGATTTTCCTATGTTGGTGTATAATTTGGGACTTGTTTTAGCATGGATTTTGGTATTTGGTGATTCATTCCTGTCGGGTGGCGTTTGGACGTCAACGACAAGTGGATTTTGATTGTGTTTACATGCGAGTCGATAGGTTTTTACCTATGCGGGTAGCGTGTGCTATTTTGGTTTCCGATGTGATTTTCATGTGCTTTAGCATTGTGATATACTTGTAGGTACCCCGCGTGATGTTGAGGCAAAGGAGGTGAAGATAGCGACATCGGCTTTGGCACACGAGAAGCAATGTGAGTAGATTTATATCTGTGGGGAGAAGTCGGGTGGATGGCGTATAGCACCCCCGCAGTCCGTGGTGATGTATACGAATACGTATACACACGAATATTTATTATGTGTTGTTTAGGGTTATTGATGGTAATAATGATATTTTGATGATAAGAATATATTGGTTTAGTTTAGTGCGAACCCTAGAGTAGTGGTTGCACTCACACATACATTTACACACATACTTGCATTCATTCTTTCATTTATTAGAGTGCATATGATTGTGCGTATATCTACACATGGGTATGGGACTATGTGTTTATATACTGGATTTGAGGATAGTATTTGGGATTTGAGATGAGTCGATGAGATTGGGCTTGAGGCCAGGAGATCGGTGATGTGATTTGGTTCGTATTGAGATACGACACGATGTTTTAGCGGGTCTTTTGACGTAGTGATTCTTACACCTGCATGCATACATAGAGGGTATCAATATTGTACTAAACGTAGATCAGTACCCCGATCATGACATTTGATAAAGAGGATACCAGATAAATAGTATGATGAATGTGATATTGACCCGTACCCAGATTTGGGATGCCGTACGACGGATTTACGTACAAGCTATATTTTGATGATTGATCCGCACTCTTGACTTGGGATGTCTGATTATTGATAGGGTATCGGATATGATATTATTGAGGCGGGATCACCGACTAATATATATACATGTATGTATATGTATCGACTCAGATGTTAGGCGGTTTCCTCACCCGTAGCTCTACTTGTTAGTTCAGCCGTATAGTTTAGGATGGTTGTTAGATTAGATTAGACTCCTACCTATTTCAAAAACTAACGAATCGTGGGTATTTTAAAAGACAGCCCAAGGGATCCTACGGATATTTCAAAAGACGTATCTTTTCATAAAAACATCGTAGCCCCTATTTTCAAAACCCCATGATTCGTGTTATTTCAAAAGGCACCAATTGTAGAGGTTATTTTAGATTAATGCAGATTAGTTATAGTTGCGTCTAGTATTCAGCTTCCGCTCATTATTGTGGTTCGCATCGCATCGCATGCTTATATTATGTTTCATACTCCATTATTGATGTTATGCTGTTAGGACACCAGCACCATTACCGATGATGCGTATGTACCACGTACACTTACTTGCCGGCTCACACACATCTTCATCGGTAATTGCCATGTCACGTACACCTTAGAAAATATTATTGCATCGACATAGGTTGTTAGCTAATAATTTAGACATGATATTAGTGTACTTGCCTTATATGCTAGATTAGACATTGTAATTATTAGTTGTTACATCATGCATGTTATTATTCATGGATTTTTATGCCTGTATGCACTGTTTACATGCTATTGAGGATTGGATTCGGATTTCCATGAGATTTTCTGGATTTGGGGGAAAACCGCAAAACTTATATAAACTTCTTTTCTCTCTTTAAAATGAAAAGTGCGGTTTTCCCATGATGTATGAGTCGTCCACCATGAGTTTGCTGATGGATTTGGAAACCCGATTCGAGGAGACGGATGAACCGTTTCGGGTACATGGTGGACCCGGTAAGGTGCCCCGGGGCAAGAAGCGCGTGGTGATGACGATGTGAGCCTGGCAGGGGAGCACTACCTACCGGTGATTTTACCCGACGCGTCGGATATCCGGAGGATACCGTCGTGGTCTTGAGATGGATGGTAGGGGCCGGTCTGGACTGACGGCGCCCTAGATATTATGATTGAGACATTGGGATTTCGAGATTTCGAGGTACAGAGACTGTGATACAGAGATATCGAGATATTGGGATTACGTTTTGTGCCGATGCTAGGCACTGTTTTATGCTGATTTCATTATGATACCTCAACTAAAAATACAAGGGAAATCTCACTAAATTATGAAAACAGTTTCTTCATTTACATGTATTCTGCTTTCATGCATTCATACCTCATATTCATGACATACTATTACCTGAGGCACTAGCACGAGCACTTGGCACTACATTCACGTATAGAGATTACATTGCCAGTTTAGCATTCTTCAGCTTTATTCATATTGAGGTTTCTTTATATCTGATCGTATTGACCTAGGTTGGGTCATGCATTCGATCTCTGCTTGTAGATATCTTTCTATTCACGAGTTGGCAACTCACCCCCGTTGTGCCCCAGTTCTTGCAGGTTTGCCGTACAGTTCTATAGCGGCATTTCTGGCACACTGCTTCCTTTTGGGTGATTTGCTTGGATAGGTGGGTTCTTTTGTATCAGAACCGCCGTTGTATTTATATTATTCATTGTATCTAGAATATCCATCAACCAAAACTCGTATATTGTTTCAGACCTAGACTAGTGATGTATTATTCGACCATAGAGTCGCGCTTAGTAGTGTTGCGGTTTTCTTGTTGCTTTTGAGCTTTCTTTTGGATTTGATCCTCGCCACTTGGCGTTGTATATTATTGTTGCATGTGTGGTGGTGACCGTCGATTGACGAAGAGCTAGCTCCCGCTTGGGGATGCCTTTATCATTGCATATATTGTTATCCTTGTTATACCCCATTCGGGGCCAGTTTTACAAAAGAAACTCTGCCGAAATTTTTAGAAAAGACTGTACTGTTTTTAAAAATGCATATTCGGCTTAGTTATTTAAAAACCTTGATTTCAAACATGTTTTTCTTCACTTCTTTAAACCAGTTTCTTTACTTATTCTTAAAAATGGTTTTAGATTTCTGGGCTTTTGGCTTACTTGGATCAGATGGAGTCATATAGACTTCATATGGTTCAAGGGCCAGTCACGTGCTCTTTCGGGTCGTGACAAAGGTCTTCCATAGAAAACCTTTGTGATAAGAATAGCTTGACCGACTGTAGCATAGGAATGTCATTTCCTATCAAAAGAATGTCGTCCACGTACAAGACTAGGAACACGACAGTTCGTCCTACAATCTTCTTATAAATACATGGCTCATCTTCGTTCTTGATGAAGTCAAAGTCCTTGACTGTTTCATCAAAACAGATGTTCCAGCTCCGCGATGCTTGCTTCAATCAATAAATGGATTTGAGCAGCTTGCACACCTTTCCGCTGCTCCTACTGTCTACAAAACCTTCTGGCTGATCCATATAAACGCACTCTTCTAAACTTCCGTTTAGAAAAGCCGTTTTTACGTCCATCTGCCAGATCTCATAGTCATAGAAGGCAGCAATGGCAAGCAGGATCCTAATGGATTTGAGCATAGCAACAGGATAAAAGGTTTCATCATAGTCTACTCCTGGTCTTTGACGAAAACCTTTTGCAACGAGTCTAGCCTTATAGGTTTCCACCTACCCATCTACACCAAGTTTCTTCTTGTAGATCCATTTGCATCCAACGGGTTTTACCCCGGGTGGAGCAACTTCTACGGTCCACACTTTATTGGTGTACATGGACTCCATTTCAGATTGCATAGCATCCAGCCACTTATCAAAGTCTCTACTGATAATGGCCTTCCTGAAACTAGTAGGATCATCTTCTTCGAAGATGCAATCCTCTCGATCCCCATCTATGAGAAAACTGTAGTATCTCTCGGGCGGATGAGAAATCCTACTTGATCTACGGAGTGGCTGAGGTTCGTCGGGTATAACTGAATCTAAGGGTTCTTCCAAATCATCTGCTATAGTTTGTGGTTCCTGAATTTCTTCTAGTTTTACCGTACTCTCACTAATTTCTTTTGCAAGAAATTCCCTTTCTAAAAAGGTAGCGTGGAAAGATACTAACACCTTCTGTTCCTCAGTATGGTAGAACAGATATCCCTTGGAATGCTTAGGGTATCCCACAAACTTGCACAATACAGACCTTGCCTCGAGTTTATCTGGATTCTACTTTTTAACAAAAGCAGGACATCCCCATATCTTAATATAATCAAGACATGGTCTCTTCCCAGTCCATACTTCATATGGAGTGGTAGGCACTGATTTAGATGGCGCTCTATTCAATATGAATGTTGCTGATTCAAGAGCAAACCCCCAGAAAGAAAGTGGTAACTCGGCATTACTCATCATGGAGCGAACCATATCCAATAGGGTACGGTTCCTCCGCTCCGACACGCCATTGTGTTGTGGTGTATACGGAGGAGTAAGCTGAGGGAGAATGCCATTCTCTTTTAGAAAATCCTTGAATTCCGTACTTAAGTACTCTCCCCCTCTATCAGATCGGAGGATCTTGATACTTTTGCCAATCTGGTTCTCTACTTCGCTTCTAAATTCTTTGAATTTCTCAAAAGCTTCAGATTTGTGTTTCATAATATACACATATCCGAACCTAGAGAGATCGTCAGGGAATGTGATGAAGTACAAGAACCCACCCCTCGCATGTGTAGACATTGGACCACACACATCACTGTGTATGAGTCCCAAGAGCTATCTTGCTCTTTCTGCTTGTCCGGTGAAGGGAGATTTGGTCATCTTTCCTTTGAGACAGGATTGACAAGTTTCATAGGATGAAAATTCGGAGGTGTTCAAATATCCATCTTTATGTAACTTACTCAGTCTTTTCTCTCCGATATGACCAAGTCTACAATGCCACAAGTAGGATTGGTTCGTATCTAAACTTTTTCTCTTGCGTGTGTTTTGTATATTGAGAACTGTGTTCTGATTTAGAACATAGATACCATTACACAGTGTACCTTCTGCAACCAATACCTTATGACGGTAGATGTTCATGATATTTCTATCAAGAACAAAGTTATATCCATCTTTATCAAGTAAAGAAACTGATATTTTGTTGCATAACATGGAAGGTACATAGTAGCAATTGTTCAAAATCATAGTATTGCCATTTGGCAACACAAGGTGATATTCACTGACTGCCGCAGCATTAACTTGTGCTTCGTTCCCTACTCTGAGGGACATATCACCAGGTCGAACTATCCTACTTTTTCTCAGTCCCTGCAATAAATTACAGATATGAGATCCTGATCCGGTATCTAGTACCCAGGAGGTAGGACTGACCGAAAAGCAGTTCTCAACTACAAGAACACCTGAAGAAGATGCAACAGTATGTTTCTTCTTCGATGGGTTTATCAAGGAATTCAAACTTTCCTCTTTCGCTTGCTCATACTTATGACTATTGTCGTCAGTTAGAGCGGAACCGACGTTTCCCAGGCCCGAATAAGAATTCGGATCGGTCAAGCAATACATTTTATTATCTTGATTAGGGCGTGAAATGGTTGCAACCTGGAGAGAGAGGGGGAAAACACTCAGCGTGCGCTCTTGCAAGATTAGATTGGTTATTAATTTATCTAATCAGGATGGCTCCTACTGTTTCCTCAATTTCTTCTTCAAACCCTAAAAGAAGAACTAGTCAGGATTAATCGCACGTCACAATATTTGCTTAACCTTTCATCCAGGCCGGTATTGGTACTTCGAGGGAGGTTTTCCAACTCTTTCGCAAAGTTACTTAATTACATAACCTCTTTTTCCTAGAGGCGTAGCATCGCTAACACCTTTCTAGACACCTACTTGGTTTATAGCATTGATTGTTAAGTGTGATAATCTCCCGAGAGTAATCCTACTCATCAGTGGGATCGGGATCCAACTATCATTGTGTGATGCACTAGATGGAATCCACTCTAGTCACCACACTCCAGAAGGTATACTAAATCTGCAAGTTTCCTGTATATTTGAAACTCCCGATGTGGTTTTTGCCCCAAGTGCTTATGAACTTGACTTTGGCTAACAAATCATAACGCGCAAGTCAAGTTCTACCTATCATTGTCCTGATTGATTTTGTAGGGTTCCTAGGCGCACACAAGAGGTCTCACAAGGCATCAACCATGCCAATTTCAAAAAATCTAGGTGCCGAGAAACCCGACTACGGATCGTTGGCTAGAAATCTAGGCGAAAATGAAATCTAGTTAACACTTAACTAAGGGAATACGGAAATACAACCTTTGTAGATCCGGTTCTCCACCTCCATAGCTCCGCAACGAAGTCTCCTCGCTGTCTAAATGAATTCCCGGGCTTTAGCGTCGGCTTCGTCGGAGAAATGGCGAGCTAGGTCGTCGATGTCCATGCTGAAGACGATCTACGTCGAAGCATCACTAGATCAAGCTCCACCTTCACCAAGCCATGAAAACTTGTGAAGGAAACACACTCTACTACTTGGCAAGAGGTAGAGGATGAAGAAATAGGAAGTGGGTAGACTTTAGAATTGGATTTCTCACTTGTTTCATCAATCCACCATTGATGAAGTCAAGCTTCTTCATGGAAGAAGAAGATGAAGATGAAGAAAGAATTATTATGATAAGTTAATTAAAAAGAAAAGAAAAAGGATACTTATCATAATAATAACCATGATTAGGTGTAGAGAATAGACCATGGTTAATTGCAAGGGTTAGGGTTAAGCATGAGCCAAAATGGTCACAAAGTCAAAGCTTCATGAAACTTCAAAGAAAGAGACAAAACTTGCAACCATTTCATTTCTAATCTTTTCCAAATAAATAAATAAATAAATGATTAAGAAAAAGAAAACCCTAATCATCAATTTAACCATGGTTTAATCTTTACACTTAACCAAGTTAACATGTATCATCAAACATGATACAAACATTTACACAAAAAGTATATCACATATACAACTTGTACATTCAAGTGAGAAAATCCATATAAAGTGAACCAATACTAGTTAATGCAAAGTAATATATCAAATATATAATTATACATTAAATCATTAAATCAACACTTGATTTAACGATCCGGTCATATCGCATATAACCGACTAGTATCCAATGTATCGGCTTATCGAATCAATCCTTGATTCGATAACTAGGTTATATCGCATACAACCATTCGATACATTCATCGCGAGAATAGAATACGGTATCACATACATGGATTATTCTCGGTCCCGCACATATCTCATATGCGCTCCTATTTCGTTTCGCTTGAGCCAGGAAACCTCTGTGTAGGACTCTAAAGACTCGTCAATACACCGGCAGCAGGTGATGATCATATCAAACACCCACAAGCCGCAAGCGGTCTGCTAAACGTAACGGCCACCCGGGTATTGAGCGATCAGAAGATCGACGAGCAAGCCCGCTCAAACTCCAGTGAATCCAACCAGTAACACTACCGTACAGTCCGGTCTGTCCGTCTGATATGTCGCATGTCTTGCCTAGGGGTGGTAAACGTCAGACCCCAATAGCTCGATAAGTCGTGTCGATATGAGGTCTATAACAATTCGAGAAACTACTGGTAACACTTACCAGTAAATCTCAGCAACCCTGGCCAGGGATTTCCTGTTATAGCCAATCGAACACAGCGCAACATCAACTCCCTATACCGGGAGAGACGAATCCCCTCCTATCGCTCATTGCCTCCATGTGATTCAGGACTGTACCCAAAAACCACCGTTTTGCACGCCCTCTTGGACGTGGTAAGATGGAAATCAAAGCACAGTGGGAACCACACAAGATTCTATGACGATCTCGGGTCAACAGACTACTCTGTACCAGTGTCACCAGAGAACTGCCATCTGACGTGAGGTATAATACCATCTGGGAGTTCTCGGCGAGTCCGTCCAGTGTACCCAGTCGCCACTGAGCACCCGTATATCATCTCCGATGTCAAACACCAATGGATATGGGATCATCCTGTAAGTCCATGCTACCTCTCCCGGTACTTTCGGGAATGCGGAATTTGGTAAAAAACAATTTTTTTACGGAGGTGGTAACATGGACCTATAACCCGGATCTTGGTTAAACATCTATCTAACATCCTAACTAAGAGTTTCTAGCTACTCGGTTAGGGGGTTATACCTTGCTTGTCTTGAACTCCTTCGTCTTCAAGCTCCGATGGTGGTCCAATTGGCTTCTTCTCGTCGTCTCCGTACGCCGAAGATAGATCCACCTGAAAGCTCCAACCTTTACCTCCTTCTTCGTTCTTTGAAGAAACTAGTTCACTTGGTTTGCTAAACCTAGTGAACTAGAATGATTAGAGAAGAAATAGAATGGGATTTTATCTATGGTTCTTGATTCTCAACTCATGAGAGATATGAACCCTAGATTAAAGAGAGGGAGAAAGAGCAAGAGGGTGAGAGCAAAATGGAGAGCTCAAGAACAAGAGAGAGAATGAGCAAGAAAGAATGAGGCTCTCTTTTGTCTCTCACCCTCTCATAATCCAAAGCAATGATAACTCATCATATCAAAAAAGTCTTATGTGATGGTTGAAGCAACCATAACCATATCATATCATGCACTCATTTTACACAAGTGAGCAAGCAAGTAAAAGTCTTTGGCATGAAATGATAGCCATGGTTATCATGATGGTCAACTAGTCAAGCCTAGTCAACCGGTCAACAAAGTCAACAAGTCAACAAAAGTCAACAAGTCACCAAAGTCAACAAAAGTCAACAACCAAGTCACCATAATACTTAATTAATATAATAGTTAATCACATATCATATTCTCATTAGGGTTGAGCAAAAAGTCAAATAGTCAGCGGTCAACTGTCAACAACCCTAATGAGAATCCGCTGCCTCTGCCTCCCTATCAACTGTGCATACACACCCGCATCCGTGTTCCGAGGAACACGAATGCAAACTGGATAAATCCAATCCCATAAGGTACACTAGGATCCGGCATAAACCAAAGCCCGCTAGTGTAAACTGTCCGGACACTGTACGTGCACAAGTACACGGATGTGACCGAACCCTGTCGCAAAACCATGCGACCTGTCGCAATACCATGCGACCTCTACTCTTTTGCCTAAAGGCGAAAAGCTTTCTGTGTGGGACTCTAAAGACTCGACACTACGCTGGCAGTGGGTTTAACCACAGACTGCAAGCGGCACTAGCTGTGCGTAACGGTCCCCAGGTAATGCCGACAAGAAGACCGACGAGGCGAAACCCATCTGAACTCCGACTGAGCCTGAGTGTGACATTCTCCGTACAGTCCGGTCTGTTCGTCTGATACATCGCATGGCGGGCCTAGGGGGCGGTAAACGTCAGTCCCCCAATAGCGGTACAAGTCGTGCCGGAGCGAAGCCCAAAACACCCTGAGATAACACTGGAAACCTACCAGTATATCTCGTTTGCCCTGGCCAGGGACTACTCGTGTAATGGCTCTCCTAGACACAGCGCGATGTCAACCCCCAATACCGGGAGTGACGAATCCTGTCTAACCGTCACTGCCTCCAAGTGCTTCGGGACTGCACCCAACCACCACATGTTTGCACGACTCCTTTGAGCCGTGGTAGGGTAGTGATCAAAGTACAGTGGGAACACACTCGAGGCGTAGTGACAGTGTCAAGTCAGCGGACTAAGTTGTACTCATGTCACCTGGAAACTGATAACTGACGATAGGCATAATACCAACTAGTCAGTTCCCGACGAGTCCTGTCCAGTGTACCCGTAACCTAACGAGCACCCGCATACTATCTCAAGTACGACGTACTGACGGCTGTGGGACAGACCGTCTCCCACACTGGGATGAGAAGCGTATGCGCTGGTCTACTCCGGAGTATCGATGCCCCGTCTCGATAGTCCTGCGACCAGGGACCTGCATAAGGATGTGCTTATAGATTACCCAGCCCCACTAGTGTGACGGCCATCACATCGCTGGTAATCAAGCAAAGATCCTAAGGGCTCCACTAATGTGTATAGGCGATATACAAAAATAAACATATGTACACATTGAAGTAAAAACAAACCAAGTAGCATACTACTATTTTGAGCAAGATTGTATATACAAGGTGAATATCCCAAGCTTCCATTAAGTAATATACAAACTAGTAAGATACAATAATGGCCTCTAGGGCATATACACTAACAATCTCCCACTTTCACTAAGGCCATGTACTGGCGTATCGAAGACCTATCATCTCGATCAGCCGCTCGAACTGAGTCTGGGGCAGGGCCTTGGTGAATGGATCTGCAGTGTTATCTTCTGAAGTGACTCTCCGTACCTCGATCTCCTGGCGATCCACGATCTCCCTGATCAGGTGATACCGTCTCAAGATGTGCCTGGATCTCTGATGGGACCTGGGTTCCTTTGCTAAAGCTATAGCCCCGTTGTTGTCGCAATACAGAGGTATTGGATCAACAATGGACGGAACCACCTGAAGTTCTTTCAAGAACTTCCTCATCCAGACAGCTTCTTTTGCGGCATCAGATGCAGCGATGTATTCCGCTTCCATCGTCGAGTCTGCAACGGTTTCCTGTTTGGAACTCTTCCAACACACCTCCCCTCCATTGAGGGTAAAGACAAAACCCGACATGGACTTGGAATCATCCTTGTCACTCTGGAAGCTGGAGTCAGCAAAGGCCTCGATCTGGAGGTCTTTTCCGCCATACACCAAGAACATCTCCTTAGTCCTTCTCAGATACTTGAGAATGTTCTTTACCGCTATCCAGTGTTTCTCCCCAGGGTTTGACTTATACCGGCTTACCACACTCAGTTCATAAGCTACATCCGGTCTGGTACACAACATCGCATACATTATAGAGCCTACCGCAGAAGCGTAGGGTATAATAGACATGCGATCCCTCTCCAAATCAGTCTTGGGAGACATCTCTTTAGAGAGGGTGATCCCGTGACAAGCCGGTAGGTTACCGCGCTTGGAATCTTCCATACTGAATCTCTTCAGTATGGTGTCGATGTACCTGGACTGTGAAAGTCCTAATATCCTCTTGGATCTGTCACGGTAGATCCGGATACCCAGAATGTAAGAAGCATCACCCAGGTCTTTCATGGAGAACCTGTGTGACAAGAACCCCTTGACAGATTGTAGCATAGGAATGTCATTTCCTATTAAGAGAATGTCATCCACGTATAAAACGTAGAATACTAGAGTTCTCGCTACAAATCTACTATAGATGCATGGTTCATCTGGATTTTTGATAAAGCCAAATTCTTTGACCGTCTCATCAAAGCAGATGTTCCAACTCCGCGATGCCTGCTTTAGTCCATAGATGGACTTAAGCAACTTGCACACCTTTCCGCTGCTCCCACTCTGAATGAAACCCTCTGGCTGGTCCATATAGACACACTCCTCTAAATTTCCATTTAGAAAAGCTGTCTTTACG
Organism: Agapanthus africanus; assembly: GCA_030015575.1. Taxonomy (NCBI): domain Eukaryota; kingdom Viridiplantae; phylum Streptophyta; class Magnoliopsida; order Asparagales; family Amaryllidaceae; genus Agapanthus; species Agapanthus africanus. The sequence continues at coordinate 271,454,090 of JASDDO010000022.1, read as the reverse complement.
TCCATTTGCCAAATCTCATAATCGTGGAAGGCAGCAATGGCAAGAAGGATCCGAATGGATTTCAGCATGGCTACTGGAGAGAAGGTTTCGTCATAGTCCAAGCCAGGTCTTTGACGAAAACCCTTTGCTACCAGCCTAGCTTTATAGGTCTCAACCTGTCCATCTACACCAATCTTCCTTTTGAAGATCCACTTGCATCCTACGGGTTTTACCCCGTCTGGAGCAATGTCCAACGTCTATACCTTGTTGGTGTACATGGACTCCATTTCGGTCCGCATTGCATCCAGCCATTTCACTGAGTCAATGCTCTGAACGGCCTGCTGGAAGCTAGTAGGCTCATCATAGTCTATGATGCAATCCTCTCTATCCCCGTCTACGAGAAAACCGCAGTATCTCTCGGGCGGATGAGTCGGCCTACTACTCCTGCGGAGCGGCGTAGGAATGTCCTGTTCTTCCGAACCCTCTGGTTCCACTAAACTTTCAGTAATAGTCCGTGGTTCTGAAATTTCTTCCAGTTCTACTGCGCTCCCACTTATTTCCTTTTCTATGAACTGGTGTTCTAGAAAGTGGGCATGACGAGAAACAAGAACTTTTTGTTCCTCTTCACAGTAGAAGAAATATCCCTTGGAATTCTTTGGATATCCCACAAACTTGCACAGTACTGAGCGCGCCTCGAGCTTGTCCGCATGCTGCTTTTTGACAAAAGCTGGACTTCCCCATGTCTTAATGTGATTAAGATGGGGTCTCTTCCCACACCACATCTCAAATGGCGTGGTAGGCACAGTCTTAGTGGGAACTCGGTTCAAAAGGTATGCGGCTGATTCTAGCGCATATCCCCAGAATGATCGCGGCAACTCAGCGTTACTCATCATGGACCGCACCATATCCAATAGGGTGCGGTTCCGTCTCTCCGATACACCGTTATGTTGCGGGGTGTATGGAGGAGTAAGCTGAGAGAGAATTCCGTTCTCTTTTAAATAGTCCAGGAACTCGGCACTTAAGTATTCTCCACCTCGATCCGATCTTAGAATCTTAATACTTTTGCCGGTCTGTTTCTCTACTTCATTCTTATACTCCTGGAATTTTCCAAAGGCCTCGGACTTATGTTTCATTAAGAAGACATAACCGTACCTTGAGAAGTCATCCGTAAAAGTAATGAAGTAAGAATGTCCGCTTCGGGCATGTGTAGACATTGGACCGCACACGTCACTGTGTACGAGTCCCAAGAGCTCGCTCGCTCTTACTCCATGTCCAGTAAACGGAGTCTTTGTCATCTTTCTTTTGAGACAGGATTGACAAGTGGCATACGACTGATATTCGAACGCATTCAAATACCCTTCTGTATGTAACTTCGTCAACCTTCTCTCATTGATGTGACCCAGTCTACAATGCCACAAGAAAGTCTGATTTATTTCCGGAGACTTTCTTTTGTGTGTATTCTGGACATTGAAAATCTGTGGTTGGTTCAATACGTATATACCATTACTCAATGTACCTGACCCAATCAAAACTTGAATAAGGTGAATGTTTACAACATTACTTACAAACGCAAATTCATAACCTTCTTTAGAAACTAAAGATACAGAAATGATATTACAAGTTGCGTTGGGTACAAAAAAGCAATTACGCAAAACCAAAAGATGTCCATCTGACATTCCCAGGTGATAGTCCCCCACGGCTTTAGCATCCATGCTAGCTCCGTTCGCAACTCTGAGGGTCATGTCACCTGCCTTCAAAACCCTACGGTTTCTCAACGCCTGCAAAGAATTACAGATATGAGATCCTGATCCGGTATCCAATACCCAGGAAGTAGAGTTTATTGAAAGACAGTTTTCAATAACATACACACCTGAAGCTGAAGCTGCAACCTGCTTCAATTCCTGTGTTCTGGCTTTCCAGGCCCTGCAATCATTCTTCCAGTGTCCTTTCTTATGACAATAGAAGCATTCTTCCTTATCCACAAGCTTTCCCGCCAACTTTGTTGCTTTTGCTTTTCCCTTCGTATCCACTTTACTAACACCGCCCCTTGGTTTGGCGGGGGCTTTCTTCTTCTTTCCCTTGGCTTTCGCCTTGGACCTAGAAGAAGATGATCCTCCTACAAACAAAGTGGATGTTTCCCTACCTTTCTGTAGGGTGCCCTCTGCGCTCCTCAGCATGTTGAGGAGCTCTGAAAGTTCAACCTCTTTTTCTTGTAAGTTGAAGTTCAGTATAAACTGGGCGTAAGTGGAAGGAAGGAACTGGAGAACTATATCCGTATATAGCTCACTCTCCAATGTGATCCCTAGGTCTGCGAGCTCCTCAATGTAGCCGATCATCTTTAGCACGTGCTCGGCTACAGATGATCCGACGGCCATTCTTGTCGAAAATAACTTTTTCGACGCTTCGTATCTTGCGATACGAGATTGCTCTCCATACAGTTCTTTTGTATGAAGCAATATGGATTCCAAGTCTATATTCTCGTGCCTCCTCTGATGTTCGTTATCCATCGAGGCAAGCACGAGGCACTTGGCCTTCGCGCTATCAATCTCCCAAGTCTTGCGGATTTCCTTATCCTCGACGTTGGAAGTTGGACCAGGGACAAGGGAGCTTTGGTTGTAAGAAGATACCCCAGCTTGTCGTAAGTGATTGCTATCTTGACATTCCTGAGCCAATCTTTGTAGTTTGGCCCTGTCAGTTTGTTTTTATCTAGGAGTAACTTAAGTCCAGTCATGTTGATTGGTCGCTGCAATTTGGAGAGAAGAAGAAACACTCAGCATGATGCTCTTGCAAGTTTAGAGTGGTTTTTAGTTTGTCTAAACAGGATGGCTCCCACTGTTTCTCGAATCCCTCCTCAAACCATAAAAGAAGAATTAGTCGGGATCAATCCCACCGCACAATACTTGCTTAACCGTTCATCCAGGCCGGTGTCGGTACTTCGAGGGAGGTTTTCCAACGCTTTCGCGAAGTTCCTTAATTAAAGAACCTCTTTTTCCTGGGGGCGTAGCCCCGCTAACACCTTTCTAGGCACTTACTAGGTTTATAGCATTGATCGATTAGTGAGAAATTTCCCGAGGAGTAGCATATACTCACAGTAGGATCGGGATCCAAATATCATCGCGTGACGAAACTGAAGGAATCCTACCAGAATTATCACACTCCAAATGGTATGCAAATCTAGCAAGTTTCAGTACTTATGAAACTCCCGATGTGAATTTTTGCCCCATGCTCTTATGACCTTGACTTTGGCCAAAATATCCTAAGTCACATGTCAAGTTCTACCCGTCATTATCCAGGTTAATTTGGATCCATCCGCACCTACCCTTGACTTTGGCCAAAATGGCAGTACGACTGTCCCAAACCAACGCATCTATCTATGCTACACATGAACACCCAATAGCTACCAATCACTGTGCCTTGACTTTGGCCAACATACACAGCTTGAATACTATTGACTATTCATGTGAAATGACGGAGGGCTACGGATGGTTTTGGCAAAACCGTGAACGTAGTGAACTTGATTTGGTCGATGAAACGAGATAGCTTTTAAATGGAGTGGCTCAAACTCCGTATTTTAAAAGTTTGTTTTGAGAAGAACCGAGTGGTTTTTCGAAAGTGTTCCAACGACTTTAACTTGGTTTATTATCTTGCATTAGTTCTTTTAATGCGTGATATTCTTGCATTAGTTCTTTTAATGCGTCCCATCATTTAATCCTACCATTGCAGAAAACAACCAAAATATGACGTACGCTTATACCATTCGCATTCGCCACTGGGCCCCGTCATTACCCGTTAGGTTACTTAACTAACGACAGAGCGGGGGCTGGGCTAGCGCGTCTGTAAAACATAAGCAACGCCTAAATAATATCATATATAGATATACTGCAATGATAAACATTTCAGATCACAGATGAATACATTGGATATACTAGGAATCGGTAATTCGTACGAGCCTGTAACGAAAACAGATTACACGGTCGCGGTGAATAGCCAATACCCCACCCAAGACCCCTACGGGTGCGGCAAACTACCCGCCAAGTACCCGAAGCGTAGCAACCTCCCTCATCTCCATGAGTAGGCCACTCGACACTTCGGCATACCCGGTAGTTTGTGCACCCCTCCATGGGTCTATCCTAGGAGCAAAAACAGTAAAAAGAAATTATACAATGACGGCTACAACCCCGACCCGGTTGTGCGGTCATACAAATAATTATTACATCAATTTACAAATTTACAAGAATTGAAAGAAAAGAAAACTCTCGTTTCACAACCCCCGGCTATTCACCCGCGACAATCCAACATATTCATATACACATTCCAGCACATTACAGATCACAGATTTGTATAACCCCCACTAATCGACATATAGCGATTAGTAGACGTTCAATACAAATATCACATTACAGAAAAACCCGTTAGCTTAAGTCTTTTAGAAGTTCGATCCAAAATACGGATTTTCGGGACCCCAAAAATAAAATTTTCGTTCTGGAAAATCTGGGCAGAAAATATATATTCCAAAAATCCCAAAATACCCCAATGAGCAATCTGCAAAAAATAAAACCCATGACCGAGTCAACTCGGCAGCGTTTTCGCGGCGGGAGCGTACTCCCGCCGCGGAAACGCGGCGCTTTGATCGAGTCATGGGCCCAAATTTTTGCAGTTTCTTTGAAAAAGCCTGAGTCGATTTTTGGTGTTTTTCAAAAACGTTTTCCAGCACTTTTAAAATCGACAGAAAGTTTAAAATTCCGGGGTTCGTTTCGGGACTTTTTCGTTGATCGATCTTCTAGTTACTTGCTAACATGGTAGATAGAGTTTAACTAGGCTCTGATACCACTGTAAGTCCATGCTACCTCTCCCGGTACTTTCGGGAATGCGGAATTTGGTAAAAAACGATTTTTTTACGGAGGTGGTAACATGGACCTATAACCCGGATCTTGGTTAAACATCTATCTAACATCCTAACTAAGAGTTTCTAGCTACTCGGTTAGGGGGTTATACCTTACTTGTCTTGAACTCCTTCGTCTTCAAGCCCCGATGGTGGTCCGATTGGCTTCTTATCGTCGTCTCCGTACGCCGAAGATAGATCCACCTGAAAGCTCCAACCTTTAGCTACTTCTTCGTTCGTTGAAGAAACTAGTTCGCTTGGTTTGCTAAACCTAGTGAACTAGAGAAGAAATAGAATGGGATTTTATCTATGGTTCTTGATTCTCAACTCATGAGAGATATGAACCATAGATTAAAGAGAGGGAGCAAGAGCAAGAGGGTGAGAGCAAAATGGAGAGCTCAAGAACAAGAGAGAGAATGAGCAAGAAAGAATGAGGCTCTCTTTTGTCTCTCACCCTCTCATAATCCAAAGCAATGATAACTCATCATATCAAAAAAGTCTTATGTGATGGTTGAAGCAACCATAACCATATCATATCATGCACTCATTTTACACAAGTGAGAAAGCAAGTAAAAGTCTTTGGCATGAAATGATAGCCATGGTTATCATGATGGTCAACTAGTCAAGCCTAGTCAACCGGTCAACAAAGTCAACAAGTCAACAAAAGTCAACAAGTCAACAAAGTCAACAAAAGTCAACAACCAAGTCACCATAATACTTAATTAATATAATAGTTAATCACATATCATATTCTCATTAGGGTTGAGCAAAAAGTCAAATAGTCAACGGTCAACTGTCAACAACCCTAATGAGAATCCGCTGCCTCTGCCTCCCTGTCAACAGTGCATACACACCCGCATCCGTGTTCCGAGGAACACGAATGCAAACTGGATAAATCCAATCCCATAAGGTACACTAGGATCCGGCTTAAACCAAAGCCCGCTAGTGTAAACTGTCCGGACACTGTACGTGCACAAGTACACGGATGTGACCGAACCCTGTCGCAAAACCATGCGACCTGTCGCAATACCATGCGACCTCTACTCTTTTGCCTAAAGGCGAAAAGCTTTCTGTGTGGGACTCTAAAGACTCGACACTACGCTGGCAGTGGGTTTAACCACAGACCGCAAGCGGCACTAGCTGTACGTAACGGTCCCCAGGTAATGCCGACAAGAAGACCGACGAGGCGAAACCCATCTGAACTCCTACTGAGCCTGAGTGTGACATTCTCCGTACAGTCCGGTCTGTTCGTCTGATACATCGCATGGCGGGCCTAGGGGGCGGTAAACGTCAGTCCCTCAATAGCGGTACAAGTCGTGCCGGAGCGAAGCCCAAAACACCCTGAGATAACACTGGAAACCTACCAGTATATCTCGTTTGCCCTGGCCAGGGACTACTCGTGTAATGGCTCTCCTAGACACAACGCGATGTCAACCCCCAATACCGGGAGAGACGAATCCTGTCTAACCGTCACTGCCTCCAAGTGCTTCGGGACTGCACCCAACCACCACATGTTTGCACGACTCCTTTGAGCCGTGGTAGGGTAGTGATCAAAGTACAGTGGGAACACACTCGAGGCGTAGTGACAGTGTCAAGTCAGCAGACTAAGCTGTACTCATGTCACCTGGGAACTGATAACTAACGATAGGCATAATACCAACTAATCAGTTCCCGATGAGTCCTGTCCAGTGTACCCGTAACCTAACGAGCACCCGCTTACTATCTCAAGTACGACGTACTGACGGCTGTGGGACAGACCGTCTCCCACACTGGGATGAGAAGCGCATGCGCTGGTCTACTCCGGAGTATCGATACCCCGTCTCGATAGTCCTGCGACCAGGGACCTGCATAAGGATGTGCTTATAGATTACCCAGCCCCACTAGTGTGACGGCCATCACATCGCTGGTAATCAAGCAAAGATCCTAAGGGATCCACTAATGTGTATAGGCGATATACAAAAATAAACACATGTACACATTGAAGTAGAAACAAACCAAGTAGCATACTACTATTTTGAGCAAGATTGTATATACAAGGTGAATATCCCAAGCTACCATTAAGTAATATACAAACTAGTATGATACAGTAATGGCCTCTAGGGCATATACACTAACACATCCATCGCCCATCTGTATGGGTCGAGAAGGTATACGCTAGTCTACTCTGGTATATCGATGCCCCGTCTCGATACACCCACGACTAGGGACTTTGAAGGATGTACTTATGGACTACCATGTCCCCACTAGTATGATCCGCATCATAGTCCAGGTAGTCAAGTACACATCCTAAAGGCTTTACCAACATGTAACAGAGAGACAATCAGCATACACGTTAAGGTAAAGTGTAACCAGATAGCATACTATCGTGTCGAGCAAGAAAGTCCTCTCTATATATGTCCCAGCATCCACTACAATATACATCCTATGTACAGTAATGGCCTCTAGGGCATACATATAACTAACAATCTCCCACTTGCACTAAGGCCATCTGTAGCAGTGGTTGTAGTATCTCATACTCAACCATCCCATAAAAGTCTCTCTCTGGGAATAGGCCTTCGTGAGTGGATCCGCCGTGTTGTCCTCTGAGTCTACTCTCCTAACCTCGATCAGCCTGGAGATCAACCATCTCCATGATCAGGTGATACTGCCTAAGAATAGGTCTGGATCACTGATGGGACCAGGGTTCCTTGGCTAAAGCCACAACTCCATTGTCACACAATGGTAGGAATGTAGTTCATCTCATGAACCAATATACACCCAAACGGCCTCTTTGGTAGCACCTTAAGTAGCGATGTATCCTTCCTTTATTGTCTAGTATGTCACGGTATCTAGCTTGGAACTCTTCCAACATACCGTCCCTTTACTGAGGGTAAAGACAATGCCTGCGACTGACATTCAGTCGTCTTTATCACCCTGGAACACTTCCAGTGATTCTCCCCAGGATCAATTGATACCATCTCACTACAACTAGTGAGAATCCTAACATCCAATTAAATCTATCTCATAGATCCAAAACTCAGGATTTAGGAGGTATCATTTTGATCCTACACGGAGAATCTTTGTGATAAGCGGAGATTGATCGAGCGTAGCATAGGAAATCCTTCCCTATCAAGAGTATGTCATCCACGTACTCTACGAGGATCGTTACCATACTCCCTACTACCTTTTTTGTTTATACAAGGTTCATCTACCATTTTGATGATGTCAACTTCTTTGACAAACACATCAAAACAGACGTTCCAACTCCGCGATGCCTGCTTTATCAGATAAAACATCTTGCACACGTTTCCGCTGCTCCCACTGTTTACGAAGCCCTCTGGCTGTGTACTTATAGACTCACTCTTCTAAAACATCATTTAGAAAAGCAGTCATGACACCCGACCACCAGATATCGTAGTCGTGGTATGTAGCCGTGTCAAGTAGGATCTGGATGGACTTAAGCATAGCTCCTTAGAAAAGGTTTCATCATTATCCATGCCTGGTCAATGACGAAAACCTTTAACAAGTCTAGCTTTGAAAGTCTCAACTTTTCCATTTACACCAAGTAATCTTCTCAAGATATACTTGCTCCTGATGGGGATTTAACCCTTCAGATATAGCAACTAAAGTCCATACTTTGTTGGTGTATAAGGATTCCATCTCAGATCGATAAACATTCAGCCATTCTTACAGAGTCTCACTCCTGATGGCCAGCTCGAAGCTAGTTGGGTCATCATCTCATGATGCATTCCTCGCTCCCACTGTCATAGAGTAACCGAAGTATCTCTCAGGTGGGTGAGGAACCCTACTAGATCGGCGGAGAGGCTGAGGTTCGTTGGAATTTACTGAATCCTTTGGTTCTACCAAATCATCAACTCCAGTTTGTATAGCTGGAACGTTTCCAGTTCTACATAACAGACGTTGCCTCGAGCTTGTCCGGATTTTGCTTTTAGAGATAGGCCGGTCAACCCCAAATCTTAACTAACTTAAGACATGGGCTCTTCCCATTCCATATAACATATGAAGCGGTAGGCAACTGATTTGATTGGAACCCTATTCAATAGGTATGCATCTTCTCAAGTGCATAACACCCCAAAAGGAAACAGGTAACTCAGTAGTACTCATCATAGAGCGCACCTTATCATATAGGGTGTGATTGCTCCGTCCCGATATACCGAGGTACTGTGGTGTATACGGAGGAGTAACACTGAGAGAGAATCTCATTCTCCTTTAGAATAGTCCAGGAATTCCATGCACAAGTATTCTCCTCCTTGATCACATCAAAGGACATAATACTTATACCCGTATTTTGGTTCCCTACTTCTAACTTATATTCTATGAATATCTCAAAAGATTCGGACTTGTGTTTCAACAGGAACATGTATCTGAATCTCGAGAGATTATCAAAGAATGTAATGAAGTACAAAGAACCGGTCTTGGCATGTGTAGACAGGGGACCTACATACATCAACATGTATCATCCCAAGAGTTTACTAACACTTTCTCTGTTTCTAGTAAATGGAGCTATGGTCATCTTATCTTTGTGACATGACTGGTGAGTTTCACAAGATGTAAATTCAAACTAATTTAAATATGCATCTAAATGTAACTCAGCTAGTCGGGTCGCATTGATCTGACCTAGTCTACAATACCTCAAGAAGAATTCGTTCATTTCTGAACTCTTCCTCTTGTGTGTGTTCCATATACTAAGAACTGTAGTTTGATTTAGAACATCAATTCTTTCAGATAACGTGCCTGAACCGATCAACTTTTGATATAGGAAATGTTCAAAACATTATCCAACAATACAAAATTATATCATTTCTTTACTAATAAAGAGATTGATATGATTTTGTATATCAGGTTCGGTATCTAATAACATTCGTTCAGAATCAATGTATTGGTAATACAGGGTGACAGTGACCAACAGACTTGGCTGCAACACTTGCCCCGTTTTCTGCCTTATGAAACTTATCACCCGTTCTCAGTTTTTCTACCCTTTTGTAGCCCTATGTAACAGATTACATATCTGGGATCCTGATCCGGTATCATATACCAGGATGCGGAGGATACTGAGAAACAGTTCTGTATAAAGAACACACCCGAAGATGATGCATCAGCATGCACTCTCTTCGTTTGGGCGGCACAGGAAATCTGGTATTCCCCAATTTCCTGCTCTGTCTTATAACTATTATAAGTTGGAGCGGGACCAACGCTCCCCAGCTCAGTATAACAAGCGGGTTCGGTCAATAATCCATTTTATTATCTTGATTAAGGCGTGATATGGTCGCTACCTGGAGAGAGAGAGAAGAAAACACTCAGCGTGCTCTCTTGCAAGAATAGATTGGTTATTATTTTATCTATTCAGGATGGCTCCCACTGCTTTTTATCAAATCTTCCTTCAAACCCTAAAAGGAAAGACTAGCCGGGATTAATTACACACTACAAGTTCGCCAATCTTTCAGCCAGGCCAGTGTCGGTACTTTGAGGGAGGTCCCCCGTGCTTTCGCACGAACCTAATTAATGTAAACCTCGTTTTCCCAGAGGCATAACCCCGTTGACACCTTTCTAGACACCTACTTGATCGGCTAATTGTAATGTATAAAACTCTCCCAGGAGTAACAATTACTCGCAGCGGGTATCGGGATCCAACTATCTCATAGAAGGTATGCAATCTCGTTGTAAATTTCAACACTTGAAATTCCCGATAATATTTTGCCTCTAACGTCCTATGACCTTGACGCAGGCCAACAAACCATAGTCCGCTAGTCAAGTTCAACCTGTCATTTCCTGATTGAATTAAACCCACCCGCACGACCCTTGACGCAGGCCAACAAAGTTGCACGACTACCCTAATCCAATCTGCATCATATGTATAAGCAGATAAATACTAGTTAGCTACCGCACACTACGCCTTGACGCAGGCCAACAAACGTAGCACGAATACTAACTACCACTTATCTGAAATGACGGAGGGCTACGACAGGTTTTTCTGAAAACCTATTGCGTAATGAACTTGATATCGTTGTAGGATCGAATGAATTTTGAAATGGAGTGTCTTTGAGGCTTTTCTAGTTTTGCTAAAGGAGTCATTCCCGGTGAAGGGATCGTCGGTCCTTTCCTCGTCGAATGAGGAGCGGGATATATCATATATATCACTGTGCAAAGAAAAAACACTTAAAAGCTATCAAAAGACAAACCGAGTGTGTAGCATCTACCAGTTATTGCTAAAGGAGTCACTCCCGGTGAAGGGATCTCGGTCCTTTCCTTATCGAATAAGGTGCAGGATATATCGCATATACCGCTGTGCAAAGCAAGTACTGTAGCTACCTTTATTATTTTGAAATTCGATTCTACAACATCTTAGGTTTCTTTTATTTCATTAATCACATTAATGAAGTCTCATCATTTTAGTACCTAAACATCACAGATAAATACGACGTACACTTGTGCCATCCGCATTCGCCTCGATGTCCCCTCGTGCACCGTTAGGTTAGGTAACTAACGGCAGAGCGGGGCAGGGCTAGCACGGGTGTAAAACATAAGTAACGTCTATATAATATATCATATATAATATATATTGTATCTATCACAGAACATCACATGATCACATCACAGATATCGCAGCAGAAGAATCATATGAAATATTGGATATACTAGGACGTCCGTGTTTTCAATACGAGCCAGTATAAAACACGGATTCCACGGTCGTGATGAATAGCCAAACCCACACCCCTAGACCCCTACGAGAGCGGCAAGCAACCCTACCAATTCTAGAGTTAGGAGACCCGGCCTCGACTCCTCGAGTTGGTCTCCCACTGGACTCCAGAACCCGGTTACTTGTGCCCTCCTCCTTGGGTCTATCCTAGTGCGGAAATGTAAATAATATACAAAAGGTGACAACTTCCGCAACCTGGAAGTGCCCCAATAAAAGAATATTACATACAAGTTTTTACATGAATGAAAATGAAAAACTCTCATCTCACATAAAAAACCCCCGGCTATTCAAACACGACGATCCAATATAACATATCCAGCAACACATAACATCACATGTCATCAACGTAAGTAAATATGTCCATCCCAATTGTCGTTGACATATAGCAACGAAACCGGCGATATCACATATTACACTTACGGTCACAGAAAAGAAAGTGTAAAACTACAACAGTTAGAATCCGCAACCACCTCAGACATCGCATGCCTGACCAAATGAATTACTTAGACATCGCATGCCTAACAATTATAAACCCCGCATTTTAGTCTCAAAATCGAAAACACTTTTCAATATCAAGTCGGGCAATTCAACAAGATTCCCGACATCCTGATCGAATGCTCGTCGCAAACTTCAGTAGACGGCCGCACCCCCGATGCTGTCGACGAAGTGCACCAAGGCGGAACACCGCTGCCGCGAGCACCCGAACGGATGCTTTCGGCAACGGGGTTCTCCTACTGTCACTTGGTCGGGGCAATGGAGCGAGGCTGTCTATTAAGTTTACCCGGCGAGTATCCGCGTACGCTACGTGACCGCGACGGACTTTTGATCACATCAAAATTCCATGGTAACCGATCAAGTGAGACTAAACTGCTACGTTTATAACATTCATTCTGTTATCTCATAACTTCTTGTGAATTCCAATTATTGTATCCCATTCCAGATAAATAGAAAATGTCAAAATTTCCGATCGAACAATCGAACACCCAAGTTTTCCCGATACAGATCAACACATGAAACAAGTCTAAAAACATTCAGTTCGTGCCTCAGTACCAACGGTCCAGCCGTAGAAGGGTCAAGCCAACGCCTCACATGTGGCACGCCGTACTGCCCCAAACCCGAAGGTTCAAAGGGTAGTTCAAGACAGTCACATAATCGAGTTAAGGTTTGTTGTCTTCTAGAGGGTCCATCGCGTTACTTGCACTACTTAGAATGTCTTTAAACTACGGAAAAATCCAACACTTGGAAATTTCCCGATAGGGGAAAAATTGGGTATTTATATCCGGTCGAACTTTTTAACATATTCAAAAAAATTATCCGGAACGACACATAGACAAAGTTTGACAATTCGATCGAATGTATGAACTCCCAATACAACCCAAAAAACTCAACTCTTGATTTCAGATTAAAAATTCCCAGGAAAACCAGCACTGAAAAATAGGAGTTACTGTGCAAAATTCAATGGCAGATAAGACAAAAGGGACGCGGAAGGGCCGCATTAGCACGCTAATGCCGCGGTTCCGCCGCACTTTAGAAAGATCATTAGGTAATTTTTGCATAGTAATTCTTAGATTTACCTGATGATTTTTCTGCATATTTTTAATTTGCAAAAATCCACATTTTACAAAAATGTCCAGAGAGCATTTTAAAGTCGGGGTTTCGGGTCGATCGGACTTCTAACTCCGTCTACGCATCGCCTAAGGCTCTAGCTAGGCTCTGATACCACTGTAGGGTTCCTAGGCGCACACAAGAGGTCTCACAAGGCATCAACCATGCCAATTTCAAAAAATCTAGGTGCCGAGAAACCCGACTACGGATCGTTGGCTAGAAATCTAGGCGAAAATGAAATCTAGTTAACACTTAACTAAGGGAATACGGAAATACAACCTTTGTAGATCCGGTTCTCCACCTCCATAGCTCCGCAACGAAGTCTCCTCGCTGTCCAAATGAATTCCCGAGCTCTAGCATCGGCTTCGTCGGAGAAATGGCGAGCTAGGTCGTCGATGTCCATGCCGAAGATGATCTACGTCGAAGCATCACTAGATCAAGCACAATCTTCACCAAGCCATGAAAACTTGTGAAGGAAACACACTCTACTACTTGGCAAGAGGTAGAGGATGAAGAAATAGGAAGTGGGTAGACTTTAGAATTGGATTTCTCACTTGTTTCATCAATCCACCATTGATGAAGTCAAGCTTCTTCATGGAAGAAGAAGATGAAGATGAAGAAAGAATTATTATGATAAGTTAATTAAAAAGAAAAGAAAAAGGATACTTATCATAATAATAACCATGATTAGGTGTAGAGAATAGACCATGGTTAATTGCAAGGGTTAGGGTTAAGCATGAGCCAAAATGGTCACAAAGTCAAAGCTTCATGAAGCATCAAAGAAAGAGACAAAACTTGCAACCATTTCATTTCTAATCTTTTCCAAATAAATAATAAATAAATGATTAAGAAAAAGAAAACCCTAATCATCAATTTAACCATGGTTTAATCTTTACACTTAACCAAGTTAACATGTATCATCAAACATGATACAAACATTTGCACAAAAAGTATATCACATATACAATTTGTACATTCAAGTGAGAAAATCCATATACAGTGAACCAATACTAGTTAATGCAAAGTAATATATCAAATATATAATTATACATTAAATCATTAAATCAACACTTGATTTAACGATCCGGTCATATCGCATATAACCGACTAGTATCCAATGTATCGGCTTATCGAATCAATCCTTGATTCGATAACTAGGTTATATCGCATACAACCATTCGATACATTCATCGCGAGAATAGAATACGGTATCACATACACGCATTATTCTCGGTACCGCACATATCTCATATGCGCTCCTATTTCGTTTCGCTTGAGCCAGGAAACCTCTGTGTAGGACTCTAAAGACTCGTCAATACGCCGGCAGCAGGTGATGATCATATCAAACACCCACAAGCCGCAAGCGGTCTGCTAAACGTAACGGCCACCCGGGTATTGAGCGATCAGAAGATCGACGAGCAAGCCCGCTCAAACTCTAGTGAATCCAACCAGTAACACTACCGTACAGTCCGGTCTGTCCGTCTGATATGTCGCATGTCTTGCCTAGGGGTGGTAAACGTCAGACCCCAATAGCTCGATAAGTCGTGTCGATATGAGGTCTATAACAATTCGAGAAACTACTGGTAACACTTACCAGTAAATCTCAGCAACCCTGGCCAGGGATTTCCTGTTATAGCCAATCGAACACAGCGCAACATCAACTCCCTATACCGGGAGAGACGAATCCCCTCCTATCGCTCATTGCCTCCATGTGATTCGGGACTGTACCCAAAAACCACCGTTTTACACGCCCTCTTGGACGTGGTAAGATGGAAATCACAGCACAGTGGGAACCACACAAGACTCTATGACGATCTCGGGTCAACAGACTACTCTGTACCAGTGTCACCAGAGAACTGCCATCTGACGTGAGGTATAATACCATCTGGGAGTTCTCGGCGAGTCCGTCCAGTGTACCCAGTCTCCACTGAGAACCCGTATATCATCTCCGATGTCAAACACTAATGGATATGGGATCATCCATCGCCCATCTGTATGGGTCGAGAAGGTATACGCTAGTCTACTCTGGTATATCGATGCCCCGTCTCGATACACCCACGACTAGGGACTTTGAAGGATGTACTTATGGACTACCATGTCCCTACTAGTATGATCCGCATCATAGTCCAGGTAGTCAAGTACACATCCTAAGGGCTTTACCAACATGTAACAGAGAGACAATCAGCATACACGTTAAGGTAAAGTGTAACCAGATAGCATACTATCGTGTCGAGCAAGAAAGTCCTCCCTATATATGTCCCAGCATCCACTACAATATACATCCTATGTACAGTAATGGCCTCTAGGGCATACATATAACTAACAGATTTAGGCCCACCCGGACACACCCTTAACTTTGGCCAACAAGTTGGTACGACTGTCCTAAACCAATGCATTTTATCTATGCTACGGATAAGAAACATACAGCTACCATACATGATGCCTTGACTTTGGCCAACAAACACCGCATGAATACTATGTGTTTTTATCCGAAATGACGGAGGGCTACGGCTGGGTTTTTGGCGAAAAACCCGTTAACGTAATGAACTTGATATCGTTGAAGGAACCTGAGTTGTTTTAGAAATATATAGCGGCGAAAACCTTTGCTAAAGAGGTCAATCCCTTTGAAGGGATCTCGGCTCTTTTCTCGTCGAATGAGGTGCAGGATATTCCAAACTGAATACCACTGTGCAAAGCAAAAAGTAATCGACTATAGTGAAGTTATTATCCTGACGCAAACTTTTGCTCAAGTGGTCACTCCCGGTGAAGGGATCTCGGCCCTTGCCTCGTCGAATGAGGTGCGGGATATTCCAAACTGAATACCACTGTGCAAAGCAAAAGAGAATGTCTGTAATGTCAGTTTTTAAAGCTTGGTTCCAACAACATCTTTTAGGTTTATTATCTTGCATTAATCAAAATTAATGCGGTCCCATCAATTTGTAACCTATCACACCAGAAAAGAACGAAAATAAAATGTACGTATATGCCATCCGCATTCGCCACGGGGCCCCGTCATCACCCGTTAGGTTACTTAACTAACGACAGAGCGGGGGCTGGACTAGCACGGGTGCAAAACATATATAACATCTACTAGTATATATATAAGTATATATAACATTAGTCCCAGGCATGATAATAAACAACATCACAGATAACAATACAGAATGGTGGATAATCTTGGAGCCCCGGGTTTCATTTGAGCCGCAAATAAAACCCGACGTTCCCGGTCGTGTGGATAGCCTGTGCAATGAAAACCTGTACCCCCTACGAGTGCGGCGAATAGCCCGCCAGTTCTAGAATGAAGCCCCTTCCGTCTCAGCGCCTTGAGATGCTGGCTTGTTGCCTTCTAGAACCTGGCTATTCATGCACCCCATCACGGGGTAATCCTAATACAGAAAATGAAAATATTATATACAAGCGGTGACATCGACCTCAACCCGGTCGTGCCCAAAAATAATATACAACCCGGCAAAGACGGCGGTCCACATGTCGGACGCTCGCCGCGCAATAACAAATATACAAATGAATTATAAACTGTATTTCTAACATTGCACCACATGCTATCCACCACGACAATCCAACCAGAACATCAGCACAATCACAGAAACATCAACGCGAATGTCACGTTCACAAATCCATCTAAAAGAACATATAGCAGGTAGACGGATTTACCGATCAAATGACATTCACGGTCGCAGAATCTAAACTAAGTATTTATAACAAAATGCGTATTTTAAAATTACGATCGACTAAACTTTCCAAGTAGGCCCCAAGCATTAAACCAACACTGTAACAAAACTGGGCCGAAAAATTAAATTATCCCAGAAACCACAATTCCAAAAATAAGAGGCCCAGAAGAAATTTTGTTCACGTGGGCCCCAAAACGGTCGTGGAACCGCAGCCAAAAGGGGGTTTACGCGGCGGATCCGCGGTGGTTTAGAGGTATCTCATGACCAATTTTCTTCTGTCATCTTAAAAAAGCCTGCATGATTTTCTGAGAGCATAAAATTGATTTTTCGAGCACTTTTAAAATCGATAGAAAACCCATGAATGGAAATGCAGTTTTTTGAAAAATCCGGTCGATCGTTATTTTAAACATGTTAGAACCTGCTAGTGTATGTTTTATGGGTGGCTCTGATACCATGAAGGGTTACCCTAGTGCCCCGACCAACTTTCGTGGCCAAATGCGGAATAAAAATTTTCTTGCGAACAAAAACTTGGCACTAGAATAAAAATTAACCAGATCTTTCCATAAAACTAACTAGCAGAAGAAGAAGTGCTATCTACTATGATAGAAACCTCACCAAATGAACCAAGTACTTCGGTCTTCTTTCTTCATCTTCAGCTCCTTGCATCCACCTTGAACATGCTTGAACTCCAACTCCGGCTCCATCAGTCCTCCAGGATCGAGCTTGTTCTCCGGCCTCCTTTTGTCGTAGATGATCCACCCGGGGAGCATGATCCATGGCTCTAGCTCTTTTGCAATATGTCAAAAGAGCAACTAGAGAACTTGGGATGCTATTCCAAGTGGTCTAGGATATAGTAGGGTTGTCTAAGTGTTAGCTATCTCTTTTCTAACCTCTTCACTTGTTTCTCAACACATGAGAATGTTAGTGAAGAGGAAGAAGATGAAGGTGGAGAAAACCAAGAGGAGGGAGGAACTTGAGAGAAAAATGGGAGCTCAAGAAATTATGAACCATAGAATGAAAGAAAAAAATACACACATAGGTTTTGTGTATGAATTCATTCATTAAACAATTAGCAACCATGCTTCAATAGTAACTCCAAAATGAATTATAAATTCATTTGACTACTATTGAAGCATGGTCACCTCTTTTCCTCCTATACTCTTTATTTTACACCTCATTTCCAATTATCAAATAAAAGAAAAATACATAATGAGGTGGCCACCTTCTAGAAGGAAATCTGTAGTAAATACGGATTTCAGTCTACTGTACAAATATACCGGCAATCGCATAAAAATCCGAAGGCCCAAAAGAGATAGAATAACAAGAAGAACGTAATACCAGAATATATATATCGAAATACATATACGTAAATTATTAAATCAATACCTGATTTAATAATCCGTCTCAAACCCGAGCCGGCTATTATTACAAACTGTCCGATCGAAAATCCGAGTAACAAGTACATCAATCGATCGAACCCTGCACGTATCCAATATGGCTACTACATCATTTATCCTGAATCAGGGAAACCCTCTGTGTGTGACTCTAAAGACTCGATAGTACTCTGGCAGTGGGTTTAACCACAAGCACGTCAGCGGCACTAGCTGTACGTAACGGCTACCCAGGTACCTGTCGAAAAGAAGGCCGATGAGCAAATTCATCAGGATCTCCTACTGAGCCTATCCGTGACAATATCCGTACAGTCCGGTCTCTTCGTCAAAGAGTATCGCATACCGGGTCTAGAGGATGGTGAGCGTCAGACCCTAATACCTGATAAGTCGTGCCGGTGTGGCTCAGGACCAATCCGGGAAACAACTGCTCAACCTATCAGTAAATCCCAAGTGCCTTGTCCAAGGTCTTATGGTCCTGACCAATCAAATCACAGTACGATATCGACTCCTTATACTGGGAGAGACGGATCCCCGACAATCGCTCACTGCCTCCATGTGGCTCGGGACTGAACCTAACCAAAACCTGTTTGCATGACTCAGTAGAGCCGTGCTAGGGTAGTGATCAAAGTTCAGTGGGAACTCACACGAGACAAATGCCGATCTCGGGTCCAAAGACTAACCTGTAGACATGTCACCTGAGAACTTCCATCTGACGATAGGTATAGTACCATATGGAAGTTCTCGGCGAGTCCGTTCAGTGTACTCACACCTAGTAAGCACCTGTATACGTTCTTAGGTGCATCAGACCAATGGCTCCGGGACCAACCATCCCCCGACGGGGCTAGAAACGTACACACCAGTCTACTCTGGAGTATCAGTGCCCAGTCTAGATACTCACGCGACTAGGGACCATTCAAGGATGTGCTTATGGACTACCCTGCTCCCACAAGTATGATCGCCATCACAACGCAGGTAGTCAAGCAAGATCCTAAGTGCTTTATCAACATGTAACCGCAAAATGAAAATAACGAGTATGACATATGCCATGTTAAGATAAAGACAAACGACAATAGTATATTACCGTATCGAGTCTTTATCAATATGTGCAAACCAGATATAATAACAATAAATACACATATCCCGATAAAGACAATTCAAATAATATACTATAAACCGAGCAAGATTGTTCTGTACATACATATCCCTAGTATCCATATGTATATATATACAATACTGGCCTTTAGTGCATATACATCCAACATGCCCTCTACCCATAACTGGCTGAACTCCTCCTCTGTCAACCTGTACACTCGGAACGAATCCTCCGTGACCACGACCTCTCTGAACACGAGTCTGACACGGTGCTAAGGAACAATGTCTGACAAAGTATTGAAGGCTCTCGCATTGAAAACATCCATACGATGGTTGCTGAACTTCCTGGGGATAAGAGCTGAGCGACTGTCCACGTCCCAAGCCTCTGCTACTCCCGCGACGTGCACGAAACCTATCACGGCGACTGAACCTCTGTCCTTGGGCTGGTACACCCGCACGAGTCCTCCTCTGTTCCGGAACTCCTAAAGTCTCTGGAAGATGTGCCTCGTCAACTATGGCTGCATCCACTGGTGCTGTGTAAGTAACATTATGCTGTGTGCTGATCACAAGGAAAAACTGGGTAACAGGGGTGACAACCTCCTGTCGCTGTGCTCGACTGGTGTCAACCAACGACCTCAACATCTGGCGCAAGTCCTGCATCTCTGCCTCAAGCTTAGCGATACGATCTGTCGAAGGCGGATCCATCTTCTCCTGTACAGCAAGCGTACCATCCTGGTCAAACCTCATCCCACACGAGTCAACTCTGACCTCGGCCCTCGCTGCACCTCTCTAAGTCCCCATAGTCATCGACGATAAAGGATATAAATGGAAAAAGGGTTCGATAAGAACACGGAAATCGAATCACAAGGATATGTATCATCAAGGAAGGAATTTCAAGCAATTAGTACTTAGGTCACTTTAGGCGGTGTACCGTGTCGTAAGTATGCCGCGGACATACGCACACTACGTTACTCTGCTTAAGCTACCTACTCCATCATACCAAGGTCATCCTACACTCCGAAAGGTAAAACCTAGCTCTCTGATAACAACTTTGTCACGACCCGAAATTGGCACGTGACGGCCCTCAAACTACGCTACGTCTACAGGTGTAACGCAATTTAAGTAAGCCGAAAACCCAGCGATCTAAACCATCAAATGTAGTAAGTGATAATAGAAATTTTTGAAACCTTTGAAAACTCAAAACAAATTCTTTAAAGTCTAACTTTATTTCCTTTAAAATTTTGGCAGCACCTCCTTTGTAAAAACTAGCCCCAAAAATGGGTACAACAAAGATATAAGTAAAGTATCCGCAAACGGGAGAAAAAACACGCCCAAAGGCGGAAAACAACCACCACAACAGATATACGACAACGTAGAGAAGAAATAAAAGACGATATAAATAAATCGGCATAAAGACCTCCAAGTCACAAAAATATAAAATACCGTCCTCACACCAAGTATCTAAGTCATACATGAAAGTGGTAGATGGAGAGTACATGGTACAACGAATATACAAAGAGCAACATCGCATAACTGCAAAACCCACCTATAACAAAACTGCACACAGCCAGCCGTAGCGTTATCCGTTTCAGAAGATGATACGATAGATAGAAAATAACCCTGCCTCTGACTACTCTGAGGAACAACCTGCAAAATACTGTGGCACAACGGGGGTGAGTTTCCAACTCGTGAATAGTAGATAACATATGCAGGTAATCGCAAGTATGCACTTACAGCGCGAATCTAACATATACAAACTAATAACAATAAATGGTCATATGTATTCAACAGTCATGAAAGTTACTCTATCAGGTACAACTAATACATGAAGCAATAATATGACAATATGTATATGTAACAGTCATGAAAGGTACTCTATCAGGTACAACTAATACATGGTGCAATGCATATAAAATAAATGTGGAGTATGGGATAAAACATGTCATCCTCACGGAATTCTGACCTCGTGGTAGGACCAAAGTCCATCAAGACAATCCAAATCCCAATTTCCTCAAATCAGCCCCCAAATGGGCTCTCATATCAAGTAAGTCTTATATATCCTGAGTGTCCAATATCAAGTAAATCTCATATATCCTGAGTATCCAATATCAAGTAAATCTCATATATCCTCTATCCAATATCAAGTAAATCTCATATATACTGTATCCAATATCAAGTAAATCTCATATATCCTGAATAAGTATATTTGCATGAATCATTATGATGATGTATATAAATTTGATATGCATACATATATATTAGCGTCCCATACCACTAATATATATATATATATATATATATATATATAACAACATCCCATTCTACTATTATATATACTTAGGAGTAAAAATATCATGAAACCAAGTATCAAGTATCGACACATAAATACTGATCTATCAGGTGCTGTCACCACGACTGGCCCCTGGTAGGTACGTATCATACGCTATCTCAAAAAACCGAGTGCCCAGCTTCGACCCTCGCTTTTCGACGTATCTATACGTACATGACACCGGTCGGTATCCCCACGATAACCGCCGAGTCATAGGTACTGTCACCGGTAGGTATGGTTCCCCTGTCAGGCTCATCGGCGTGGTCCATTGATCTTCTTTCCCCGGGATACCTCCGGGCCCCACCAAGTACCCACACACGGCCCATGACGCCTCCTTGCATGGGGTATATATATCAGAACCGATAAATCTCATGGTGGCTGCTGAAATATCATATCAAGAGTAACCAGGTTTTTCAAATAATGCATAATTTCATGAAACTACCACGGTCCTCAAACCCAGAAAACATCATGAAAAATCCATATCTCAATGCGAAAATCCATGAATATAATATATGCGTAAACATGTAGGTATAGCAAGGTATATGTATCTACCTATCAGTAATGATATAATATACCTGTTAGTTATATGTATGCCCTAGAGGCCATTACTGTACATACGATGTATATTGTAGTGGAAGCTAGGACATATATAGGGAGGACTTTCTTGCTCGACATGATAGTATGCTATCTGGTTGTACTTTATCTTAACATGTACTCTGATTGTCTCTATGTTACATGTTGATAAAGCCCTTAGGATATGTACTCAACAACTGGGACTATGATGAGATCATACTAGTAGGGCCACGGTAGTCGACGAGCACATCCTATAACTGTTCCTAGTCGAGGGTGTATCGAGACAGGGCATCGATACACCAGAGTAGACTAGAGTATACGCATCTTGACCCATATGATGGGCGATGGATGATCCCATATACATCGGTGTTTGACATCAAGGATGGTGTACGGGTGCTCAGTGGAGACTGGGTACACTGGATGGACTCGCCGAGAACTCCCAGATGGTATTATACCTTACGTCAGATGGCAGTTCTCCGGTGACACTGGTACAGAGTAGTCTGTTGACCCGAGATCGTCATAGAGTCTTGTGTGATTCACACTGTGCTTTGATTTCCATCATACCACGTCTAAGAGGGCGTGCAAAAATGTGGCTTTTGGGTGCAGTCCCGAATCACATGGATGCAATGAGCGATATGAGGGGATTCGTCTCTCCCGGTATAGGGAGTTGATGTTGTGCTGTGTTCGATTGGCTATAACCGGAAATCCCTGGCCAGGGTTGCTGAGATTTACTGGTAAGTGTTATCAGTAGTTTCTCGAACTGTTATAGACCTCATATCGACACGACTTATCGAGCTACTGGGGTCTGACGTTTACCACCCCTAGGCGAGATATGCGACATATCAGACGACGAGACTGGACTGTACGGGAGTGTTACTGATTGGATTCACAGGAGAATGTACAGGCTTGCTTGTTGAATTTCTGATCGCTCAATACCCGGGTCGCCGTTACGTTTAGCAGACCGCTTGCGGCTTGTGGGTGTTTGATATGATCATCACCTACTGCCGGCATATTGACGAGTCTTTAGAGTCCTACACAGGGGTTTCCTGGCTCAAGCGAAACGGAGTAGGAGCACATATGTGATATGTGCAGGACCGAGATTGATACGATATGAGATACCGTATTCTATTCTCGCGATTTGTAACATTGATCGGTTGTATACGATATAACTGGGTTATCGGATCAAGTGTTGATTCGATAAGTTGTTACACAAAATATTAGTCGGTTAAAACCGGGTTATTAAATCAAGAGTTGATTTAATAATTTAATGTATAATTATATATTTGATATATTACATTACATTAACTAGTATTAGCTCACTTAAGATTTATTTTCTCACTTGATTGTGCATAAGTGTATATGTGATATATATTTGTGTACATATCATTGTATCATGCTTGATGATACATCAAAGATGGGTGTATGAGACTTATACCAAGATTAGGGTAAAGATTAGGGTTTTGTTTATATCTTAAGAATAACAAAAGAGAAAGGCTTTGTCAAAGTTCTCAAGCTTTCATGAAGCTTGTAGAAACATTGACAAAGTCAACTCTTTTGTCATTCTTAAGGATATTTAGTTAACCCAACCCTTAATCTCATGCTTTGGTTAATTCTCTACATGAGTTAAGCATGATAGCTTAACTCACCCATGGTTACATTATTGAGAGAATAATAATTCATATGATGATATTATTCTTTCTTCATCTTCTTCTTCATCAAGCTCCATGAAAAGCTTACTAGCTCCAATGGTGCCATAAGAAAAAGTGTGAGAAAATCAATTCTAAAGTGATCCCACTTCCTACTTCTTCATCCTCTACCACTTGCCATGTAGTAGAGTGTGTTCTCTTCACAAAGTTCATGACCTAGTGAAGAAATAGCTTGAGTTAGTGTCTCCCCGACGTAGATCATCTTCGGCCTCGAAGTCATCGAAGCAAGCACGTTTGTTCTTCTTGTGAAGCTTCTCTAGAGTCCGGAGTTCACGATCGCAACGATGGGGACATCTACACGGAGCTAATGAAGCGAAGGACCGGATCTAAAAAGGTTGTAATCCCTTTCACTTTGTGTTAAACTGTTTAACATGTTAGTTTTCTCCTAAACCTTAGTTTAAAGATCCGGCTTTGGGTTGTTCGGCACGGCTAATTTTTTAATCGGGCATGGTTGATGCCTCGTAGACCTTTATGCGCGTGCCTAGCAACCCTACAGTGGTATTAGAGCCAAGCTAGAGCTTTAGGCGAAGTCTGAGCGAAGTTTAAAGTCCGATCGAACCCGGAAACCCCGACACAAACCCTTCTCTGGACATTTTCCAAAAATGTGATTTTTTATGAATTAAAAATGCTCAGAAAAATAAGCATGAAAAACTAAGAATTACTGTGATGTACGACCCACTAATTCTTTTAGATGACCGCGGAACCGCGGCCAAACCAAGGGTTTGGCGGCGGTTCCGCGGCCAAAATTGTGAATTAGTCCATGAAATTTCATATATTTATTCTTAGGTCCTTTCTTGGCAATTTTTCTGGGAACTTTTTAATTCCACTCAAGTGTTGAGTTTTGTAGGGTTGTATTGGGGACTCGTTGATTCGATCGGATAATTTAACTTTGTTTAGTTTGTCTGGGTAATTTTTAGAAACTGTTAAAAAGTTCGACCGGATATCAATAACTCACTTTTTCCCCAGTCGGAAATTTTTTCAAAAGTTGGATTTTTCTCGAGTTTAAGAACGTTCTAAGTCGTGCAAGTAACGCGGTGGACCCTCTAGAAGACAACAAACCTTAACTCGATTATGTGACCGTCTTGAACTGCCTCTGAACCTTAGGGTTTATGGCATTACGGCGTGCCACATGTGAGGCGTTGGCTTGACCCTTCTACGGCTGGACCATTGGTACTGTGTCATGTGATGGATGTTTTTAAACTGATTTCAAGTGTTGAGATATATTGGGGAAATCTTGGGTGTTTGATTATTCGATCGGAAAGTTTAACATTGTCTATTTATCTGGAATGTGATACAATATTTGGAATCCACAGGTAGTTATGAGATAACTAATTTGAATGTTATAAATCTAGAAGTTCAGTCTCAGATGATCGGTTGCCACGGAATTTTGATGTGATCAAAAGTCCGTCGCAATCACGTAGCGTATGCGGATACTCGCCGGGTAAACTTAACAGACAGCCACGCCCCATAGCCCCGACCAAGTGACTGTAGGAGAACCCCGTCGCTAAAAGCATCCGTTCGGGTGCTCGCGGCAGCGGTGTTCCGCCTTAGTGCACTTTGTCGACGGCATCCGGGGGTGCGGCCGTCTACTAAATTTTGCGACGAGCATTCGATCAGGATGTCGGGAATCTTGTTGAATTGCCCGACTTGATATTGAAAAGAGTTTTCGATAATGAGACTAAAATGCGGGGTTTATAATTGTTAGGCATGCGATGTCTAAGGAATTTATTTGGTTAGGCATGCGATGTCTAAGGAGGTTGCAGATTCCAACTGTCGTAGTTTTACACTTTCTTTTCTGTGACCGTAAGCGTAGTATGTGGTGTATCGCCGGCTTCGTTGCTATACATCAACGACAATCGGGATACGTATACTTGCTTATGTTGATGATATGAGATATTATGTGTTGCTGTGATATGTTATATTGGATCGTCGTGTTCTGAATAGCCGGGGGTTTTATGTGAGATGAGAGTTTTTCTTTTTCATTCATGAAAAATTCATTTGTATGTAATATTCTTTTATTAGGGCACTTCCGGGCTGAGGATGATGTCAGCATTGTATATTATTTACTTTTCCGCATTAGGTAGACCCAAGGCGGGGAGCACAAGTAACCGGGTTCTAAGGTCCAGTGGGAGACCATCACGAGGAGTCGAGACCGGGTCTCGTAACCCTATAATTGGCAGTGTTGCTTGCCGCTCTCGTAGGGGTCTAGGGATGTGGGTTTGGCTATTCATCACAACCGTGGAATCCGTGTTTTATACAGGCTCGTATTGAAAACACGGACGTCCTAGTATATCCAATATTTCATATATGTTCTTCTGCTGCAATGTTCTGTGATGAGATCATATTACTGCCTGAGACGAATGTTTATATTATATATGAGATATATATTATATATTGTTTATTTCGTTTCATATCTGTTTCTTATGAAGCATATTAAAATGGGACTTCATTAATGAGATTAATGAAATAAAAGAAACCTAAGATGTTGTAGAAACTTGTTTAAAAACTGGTAGCTCTAGTTCTTGCTTTGCATAGCGGTGTTCCTTGTAGAACATCCAGCACCTTATTCGATAAGGAAAGAGCCGAGATCCCTTCACCGGGAGTCACCTCTTTATTGAAACTAGCAGATGCTATAAACTCGGTTTGTCTTTTTATTGCTTCTATAGTCTTGCTTTGCACAGCGGTCTATATGATATACCCTGCACCTTATTCAATGAGGAAAGGGCCGACGATCCCTTCACCGGGAGTGACCCCTTTAGCAAAACTAGAAAAGCCTCAATAACACTCCATTTAAAATCACTCGATTCTACAACAATATCAAGTTCATTACGCAAAAGGTTTTCTTAAAAACCTGTCGTAGCCCTCCGTCATTTCAGATAAGTACTTCATAGTATTCGTGCTACGTTTGTTGGCTTTCGTCAAGGCGTAGTGTGTGGTAGCTATTTATGCTTATCTCCTTATGCATATGATGCAGATTGAGTTAGGGTAGTCGTGCGACTTTGTTGGCATTCGTCAAGGGTCGTGCGGGTGGGTTTAATTCAATCTGAAAATGACGGGTTGAACTTGACTAGTAGCCTATGGTTTGTTGGCATTCGTCAAGGTCATAGGACGCTAGGGGCAAAATATTATTGGGAATTTCAAATATTGAAATTTGCAATGAGATTGCATACCATCTATGAGATAGTTAGATCCCGATACCCGCTGCGAGTAAGAGTTACTCCTGGGAGAGTTTTACACATTACAATTAGCCGATCAATTAGATGTCTAGAAAGGTGTTAACGGGGTTACGCCTCTGGGAAAATGAGGTTTACTTTAATTAGGTCCGTGCGAAAGCACGGGGAACCTCCCTCAAAGTACCGACACTGGCATGGCTGAAAGATTGGCGAACTTGTAGCGTGTAATTAATCCCGGCTAGTCTTTCCTTTTAGGGTTTGAAGGAAGATTTGATTAAAACAGTGGGAGACATCCTGATTAGATATATTAGATAACCAATCTAATCTTGCAAGAGCATACGCTGAGTATTTTCTTCTCTTTCTCTCCAGGTAGCGACCATATCACGCCTTAATCAAGATAATAAAACGGATGTATTGACCGAACCCACTTGTTATACTGAGCTGGGGAACGTTGGTCCCGCTCCAACTTATAATTGTTATAAGTCATAGCAGGAAATTAGGGAATACCAGATTTCCCGTGCCGCCCAAACGAAGAAAGTGCATGCTGATGCATCCTCTTCGGGTGTGTTCATTACAGAGAACTGTTTCTCAGTATCCTTTACGTCCTGGGTATGAGATACCGGATCAGGATCCCACATATGTATTCTGTTACATGGGCTACAGAAAGGTAGAGAACTGAGAACGAGTGATAAGTTTCATGAGACAGAAAATGGTGCAAGTGTTGCAGCCAAGTCTGTTGGTCACTATCATCCTGTATTACCAGAATACATTGATTCTGAACAAATGTTATTAGATACCGAACCTGATATACAACATCATATCAGTCTCTTTATTAGTAAAGAAAGGATATAATTTTGTATTGTTGGATAATGTTTTGAACATTTCCTATATCAAGAGTTGACCGGTGCAGGCACGTTATCTAAAAGAATTGACGTTCTAAATCAAACTACAGTTCTTAGTATACAGAACACACACGAGAGGAAGAGTTCAGAAATGAACGAATCCTTCTTGAGGTATTGTAGACTAGGTCATATCAATGCGAACCGACTAGCCCAGTTACATTTAGATGCATATTTAAATTAGTTTAAATTTACATCTTATGAAACTTGCCGGTCATGTCACAGAGATAAGATGACCACATCTCCGTTTATTAGAAACAGAGAAAGAGTTAGTGAACTCTTGGGATTGATACATGATGATGTATGATGGTCCCCCGTCTACACATGCCAAGACCGGTTCTTTGTACTTCATTACATTCTCTGATGATCTCTCAAGATTCAGACATATGTTTCTGTTGAAATACAAGTCCAAACCTTTTGAGATATTCACAGAATGTAAGTTAGAAGTAGAGAACCAAAATACGGGTAAAAGTATTATGTCCTTTGATGTGATCAAGGAGGAGAATACTTGAGTACGGAATTCCTGGACTATTCTAAAGGAGAATGAGATTCTCTCTCAGCATTACTCCTCCGTTTACACAACAGCACGTCGGTGTATCGGGGTGGAGCAAAAGAACCCTATGTGATATGGTGTGCTCTATGATGAGTACTACTGAGTTTCTTATTTCCTTTTGAGAGTTATGCACTTGAGAAGCTGCATACCTATTGAATAGGGTTCAAATCAAATCAGTTGCCTACCACTTCATATGTGATATGGAAAGGGAAGAGCCCATATCTTAAGCTTGTTAAGATTTGTGGTTGTCCGGCCTATGTCAAAAAAGCAAAATCCAGACAAGCTCGAGGTAAAGTCGGATCTGTGGAAGTTTGTTGGATATCCCAAGCATTCGCATGGGAATATCTTCTACCAAACCGAGAAACAAAAGTTTTTTATTTCTCAACATACCACCTTTGTGAAAGGGAATTTCTTGTGAAGAAATTAGTGGTCATGAGGTAGAACTAGAAGGAGTTCCAGATATACAAACTACAGTAGATGATTTGGTAGAACCAAAGGATTCAATAGTAACCAACGAACCACAGCCTCTCCGCCAATCTAGTAGGGTTGCTCACCTACCTGAGAGTTACTTCGGTTTCTCTATGACAGTGGGAGGGAGGATTGCATCATGAGATGGTGACCCAACTAATTTCGAGCTGGCCAACAGGAGTGGGACTCTGTAAGAATGGCTGGATGCTTAGCGATCTGAGATGGAATCCTTATACACCAACAAAGTATGGACTTTGGTTTCTTTATCTGAAGGGTTAAATCCCCATCAGGAGCAAGTATATCTTGAGAAGATTACTTGGTGTACATGGAAAAGTTGAGACTTTCAAAGCTATGCTTAAGTCCATCCATATCCTACTTGCCATGGCTACATACCATGACTACGATATCTGGTGGTTGGGTGTCATGACTGCTTTTCTAAATGATGTTTTAGAAGAGAGCGTCTATAAGTACACAGCCAGAGGGCTTCGTAGACAGTGGGAGCAGCGGAAACGTGTGCAAGATGTTTTATATGATAAAGCAAGCATCGCGGAGTTGGAACATCTGTTTTGATGTGGTAGTCAAAGTGTTTGACTTCATCAAAATGGTAGATGAACCTTGTATATACAAAAAGGTAGTAGGGATATATGGTGGTGATCCTCGTAGAGTACGTGGATGACATACTCTTGATAGCGAAGGAATTTCCTATGCTACGCTCGGTCAATCTCCGCTTATCACAAGGATTCTCCATATAGGATCATAGTGATACCTTCTGAATCCTGGATTTTGGATCTATGAGATAGATCTAATTGGATGTTAGGATACTCACTAGTTGTAGTGAGATGGAATCAATCGATCCTGATGAGAATCACTGGAAAGGTTCTAGGGTGATAAGGACGACTGAATGTCGGTCATAGGCATTGTCTATACCCTCAGTGGAGGGACGGTATGTTGGAAGAGTTCCAAGCTAGATACCGTGACTTACTAGACGATTAAAGGCAAGATACATCGTTACCAAGGATGCTACCAAAGAGGCAGTCTGGATATATATAAGTTCATGAGATGAACTTCGTTCCTACCATTGTGTAACAATGGAGTTGTGGCTTAAGCCAAGGAACTACCGTCCCATCAGAAATCCAGATATAATTCTTACGCAGTATCACCTGATCATAGTGATGGTTGATCTCCAGGGAGATCGAGATTATGAGTGTAGACACAGAGGACAACAGCGCGGATCCACTCAAAAAGGCCTTTTTCCCAGTAGAGACTTTTATGGGATGGTTGAGTATGAGATACTTCAACCACAGCTAATTGTTGGGTATGTGATACCACAACAGATGGCCCTAGTGCAAGTGGGAGATTGTTAGTTATATGTATGCCCTAGAGGCCATTACTGTACATACGATGTATATTGTAGTGGATGCTAGGACATATATAGGGAGGACTTTCTTGCTCGACATGATAGTATGCTATCTGGTTGTACTTTATCTTAACATGTACTCAGATTGTCTCTATGTTACATGTTGATAAAGCCCTTAGGATATGTACTCGACTACTGGGACTATGATGAGATCATACTAGTGGGGCCACGGTAGTCGACGAGTACATCCTATAACTGTTCCTAGTCGAGGGTGTATCAAGACAGGGCATCGATACACCAGAGTAGACTAGCGTATACGCATCTTGACCCATATGATGGGCGATGGATGATCCCATATCCATCGGTGTTTGACATCAAGGATGGTGTATGGGTGCTCAGTGGAGACTGGGTACACTGGACGGACTCGCCGAGAACTCCCGGATGGTATTATACCTTACGTCAGATGGCAGTTCTCCGGTGACACTGGTACAGAGTAGTCTGTTGACCCGAGATCGTCATAGAGTCTTGTGTGATTCCCACTGTGCTTTGATTTCCATCATACCATGTTCAAGAGGGCGTGCAAAAAGGTGGCTTTTGGGTACAGTCCCGAATCACATGGATGCAATGAGCGATAGGAGGGGATTCGTCTCTCCCGGTATAGGGAGTTGATGTTGTGCTGTGTTCGATTGGCTATAACCGGAAATACCTGGACAGGGTTGCTGAGATTTATTGGTAAGTGTTATCAGTAGTTTCTTGAACTGTTATAGACCTCATATCGACACGACTTATCGAGCTACTTGGGTCTGACGTTTACAACCCCTCGGCGAGATATGGACATATCAGAGGACGAGACCGGACTGTACGGGAGTGTTACTGATTGGATTCACAGGAGAATGTATAGGCTTGCTTGTTGATCTTCTGATCGCTCAATACCCGGGTGGCCATTACTTTTAGCATACCGCTTGCGGTTTGTGGGTGTTTGATATGATCATCACCTACTGCCGGCGTATTGACGAGTCTTTAGAGTCGTACACAGGGGTTTTCTGGCTCAAGCGAAACGGAGTAGGAGCACATATGTGATATGTGCGGGACCGAGATTGATACGATATGAGATACCGTATTCTATTCTCGCGATTTGTAACATTGATCGGTTGTATGCGATATAACTCGGTTATCGGATCAAGTGTTGATTCGATAAGTTGTTACACAAAATATTAGTCGGTTAAAGCCGGGTTATTAAATCAAGAGTTGATTTAATAATTTAATGTATAATTATATATTTGATATATTACATTACATTAACTAGTATTAGCTCACTTAAGATTTATTTTCTCACTTGATTGTGCATAAGTGTATATGTGATATATATTTGTGTACATATGATTGTGTCATGCTTGATGATACATCAAAGATGGGTGTATGAGACTTATACCAAGATTAGGGTAAAGATTAGGGTTTTGTTTATATCTTAAGAATAACAAAAGAGAAAGACTTTGTCAAAGTTCTCAAGCTTTCATGAAGCTTGTGGAAACATTGACAAAGTCAACTCTTTTGTCATTCTTAAGGATATTTAGTTAACCCAACCCTTAACCTCATGCTTTGGTTAATTCTCTACATGAGTTAAGCATGATAGCTTAACTCACCCATGGTTACATTATTGGGAGAATAATAATTCTTATGATGATATTATTCTTTCTTCATCAAGCTCCATGAAAAGCTTACTAGCTCCAATGGTGCCATAAGAAAAAGTGTGAGAAAATCAATTCTAAAGTGAACCCACTTCCTACTTCTTCATCCTCTACCACTTGCCATGTAGTAGAGTGTGTTCTCTTCACAAAGTTCATGACCTAGTGAAGGAATAGCTTGAGTTCGTGTCTCCCCGACGTAGATCATCTTCGGCCTCGAAGTCATCGAAGCAAGCACGTTTGTTCTTCTTGTGAAGCTTCTCTAGATTCCGGAGTTCACGATCGCAGCGATGGGGACATCTACACAGAGCTAATGAAGCGAAGGACCGGATCTACAAAGGTTATAATCCCTTTCACTTAGTGTTAAACTGTTTAACATGTTAGTTTTCGCCTAAACCCTAGTTTAAAGATCCGGCTTTGGGTTGTTCGGCACGGCTAATTTTTTAATCGGGCATGGTTGATGCCTCGTAGACCCTTGTGCGCGTGCCTAGGAACCCTACAATACTCTCCAGGTATAAGTGTAAGTATGTATGCAAGATGTACATGTAGCTATGTCTCATATGTGTATATACTTATCACTAATGTCATAATACCATATAGGTATATGGGTAACTAGATGTAAGCATGTCAAGACATATGTGTAAGCATGTAGGTATACAGGTATGCCATATGTCATATGCATAAAGGAATATGAATTAATGTCTCAATGTCTCTAAACAATAAAATATCATATATGTATGTGTGTTGTGCGTGTCATGGCAATTATTGACGGTGTGAGTGGCATACAATTAATGCTCGTGCAACATGACCCGTCAATAATAGTGCAGTGTCCAAAGGGTACAAGTCCAAGCACAACAAGTAAATAAGCAATGAGGTGTATGCGCAAACTCTATATATGAAATAGAATATGCGACTAATATCATAACATCTCTAGCCCAGACGCATAACGCCATGCGGGCGATTCCCCTGTAGATGTTAAATGTACTCACCAACGCTCCTGGCTAAGTAAAGCCAACCACCTGTTTTCCCTTCTTTGCAGAACCCGAAGTCCTCGCCTGCGAACCTAAAACATAAAACAATATAACAAGTATGTATATTAGCAAACGACCAATAACACGTACAAACTACGTTTGACCGGCGCGACAACACAAAACACACTCTCAAGTGTGTGTATTGTGGCTAACGTGCATAGCGACACAACAAAACTAACTCAGAGCAACAGAAACACAGAACACAAACCGTATCGGATAACATAACGCATGAAACGAAACACAAGAAAACAAGCAAGTGATCCCAGATTTTTCTATACCAACATTTTGTTAAAGTTGCAAGGACCACGAGACCACATACAACCCCAGATACCCATACCCTAAAACTCACCACCAACCACCCCACTCTAGCCGCAAATTGCGTCCAGAAGCATTAAATTTGCGGAAATAACTTGAGGGAATGTGCTCGTATTTTGAGTGTAGGTTCTAGGTCACTACACTAGGTCACTATGATAGGAACTTTTGCAATAAATACCTGGTTTGATAGCAGATCATCCGAGACCCCAAAACTACACTAAAAAACGATATTTGCACGAAACAATACATAACGCGATCTAAACTGAAACTAATAAGTT
The DNA here is from genome assembly GCA_030015575.1 of Agapanthus africanus. NCBI lineage: Eukaryota > Viridiplantae > Streptophyta > Magnoliopsida > Asparagales > Amaryllidaceae > Agapanthus > Agapanthus africanus. The sequence continues at coordinate 271,420,388 of JASDDO010000022.1, read as the reverse complement.
TCGCAACACTAAAACAACATAAAGAACTGATAGAGATCATTACCTACTCCCACAAGCTCAACTATCCTAGCTTTCCAAGCTCCAAGGCATCTAAGAGGCAAAACAAGGTTAAAAATGTGATTTTTGTGAGATTTTGTGAAGTTTAGTGATAGATTAGTGAAGATTTGTGAAGGGAATGATAAGTGTTCAGTTGAGGGAAGAGGAATGATGAAAGAAATGAGAAGAAACGAAGTAAGAGAGAATGAGAGAGAGTAAGATGAAAGGAGAGAGAGAGGTGAGGTTAAGGTGAGTGCACCAAGCATTAACTCTCACATAAATGCTAGCATGACTCATGTGCCTCCTCTTCTCACATCCAAAATACAAAGGAAAATATCTTCTCACAACGAAAAAATATCTAGGGGTTTAGGTTAAGGGTTTAAATAAAGGATTAGGTTATGGTTAAGTTGTCATGGTCACTAATCTAGATTAGCACAAACAAACCCTCACATTAACGTGCACACGTGCGTGCAAGCCATAACAAATAATAATAAATTATTAATTAAATGTTATAAAATGTGAGGAACCCAAATTGTTAAACTTTTTACCAAAAACCCGCACAATCGTCTAAACTAACATTAATCGAAATCTAAGGCGTTACACCTACAATCAATACACAATCGCAATTCTATAAAAATCAATATCCGAAAATCGATACGGCACACGGATTGCTTATAGGTTAGAACCTATATCTTACGCATGAAAGATCAACCAAAAAAACCGTCGTCCATTGACGTACAAACGTCCAACGACGGAATCAAATCGAAATACCAAAACCAGGAATTCACATATCGGAAAACATTAGCCCAAATACTCGCAAACAACTCCAAGATTTTGGCTCACGTAAATGAGACCTAAACAAGCAAGTACAGGGGATAGGTTGTAGGGTAAGTGAGCTATAGGCAAAACCACATCACCAATGCCAATAGGGGGTCCGGCGACATCGAGAGGAAATCCGGCCTCGCCCTCCGTACTAGGGTGAAACGGGCTCGTGTTTTGGTGGTGGTCTTCTAGTGTTCTATCTAGGTTAATGGACTTGTTTGATTTTCTTAAAAATAACCCAAATTGCTCCAGATACCCTGTAGGCTAACAACCTCCACAAAACCGACACTGGACAAATTCTAACTTCGTATATCGGGTTCTAAACTCATTTCCAGGCCAGTAAATCATTCTCTAAGGTCTTGTAAACATTCATTACACCTTAATTAACCACTTAACAGCAACTTGGAATTTTCTAAGTTCACATATCCTATTTATATCAAATTCTAACTAAACTAGGATATTTTAACATAAACACTCATTTAAAGTGTATGGATTACCTCAATTGCAACTAAAGAAAGTTCTTGAGTTGCTTAAAGGCTTCAAAATCCAAACTTGATTGGTTATAAGGGTATATAATAGGTTTGTGCATGTTTTATGTGAAGGGGGCATGAGGTTTTGAGAAGAAAATGAAGAGGATGCATGGAGGTAGTGAGGTGAAGAAGCATAGAGGAGTTGAGTTGAAGAAACAATGGAGGAGGAAGGAAAGGGGCAGCCAAGTCTAATTTGTAAGCCCACTCTCTCACTCACAAATATCCCCCCTACACAAACTCTCTCACAAATATCTATTTTGTTTCATCTCTCTTTTGTTTCTCACTCATAACTCTTTCTTTTTTGTTCTTTGTTTTTCTTTTCTTTGTTTTTCTTTGTTTTTCTTTTCATTGTTTTTCTTTTCTAGATCTCATAAACTCACAAATCACACACACACACACACTCTCACAAACACAAACACATCACTTAACATGCACAAGATAAGGTGCACAAGTCACGAAAAAATGTAAAAATACGGATTTGGCCAAAAATCCGATAAATATCATTAAAATAAATAAATCGTTTTAATCTCCGATAAATTTCCAAATATTGGTATATACTTATACCATTTTACGAAAATCCCTATTCGCAAATCGAATAGTTTTCGCGAAATATATTATTTTAATATTAAATTTCCAAATATAATATTTTATATTTCTGAATTGTTACAATTTAGTAGGCGTTGCTTATGTTTTGCACCAGCGCTAGTCCAGCACCCGCTTTGTCGTTAGTTAAGTAACTTAACGGGTGATGACGGGGCCCCGTGGCGAATGCGGATGGCATAAGCGTATGTTGTATTTTCGTTTCTTTTGCTGCAATGATAAGGTTAAATGATGGGACCGCATTAATTCTAATTAATGAAAGAAAAATAAACCTAAAATCTGATGTCGTTGGAACAATTATAAAACCACTCAGTTTTCTTCAAAAACCAATTTTAAAAGCGGAGCTTAAACCACTCCTTTTCAAAAGCTATCAGGTTCCTTCGACTAGATCAAGTTCAATACGTTAACGGTTTTTTCGCCAGAAAACCAGCCGTAGCCCTTGTCATTTCAGATAGGTATCTGCTAGTATTCATGCTATGTGTTTTGACCTTCGCCAATGCATAGTGTTTGGTAGCTAGTAGGTGCTTATCTGTGGCATAGATAGATGCATTAATCTAGGACAGGCGTACAACTGTTTTGGATTTCGTCAAGGGCTTGTACGAATGGATCTAGGTTAATCTGGATAATGATGGATAGAACATGACTTGTGACTTATAATGTTTCGGCCTTCATCAAGGTTATAAGCGCACGGGGCAAAAATCACATCGGGAGTTTCAAACATGAGGGAAACTTGCTAGTTTTGCATACCTTCTTGAGTGTGGTGTTTTTGGTAGGCTTCCTTCGGATTCATCACATAATGATAGTTGGGTCTTGATCCTACTGTGAGTATCCGCTACTCTTCGGGAAACAATTTCACTTAACAATCAATGCTATAAACCAAGTAGGTGTCTAGAACGGTGTTAGCGGGGCTATGTCTCCAGGGAAAAGAGGTTATATAATTAAGGAACTTCGCGAAAGTGTTGGAAAACCTCCCTCGAAGTACGGACACTAGCCTGGACGAAATGTTAAACAAGAATTGTGACGTGCGATTAAATCCTGACTAATTCTTCTTTTAGGGTTTGGAGAAGAATTCGAGAAAACAGTGGGAGCCATCCTGTTTAGATAAACTAAAAACCAATCTAAGCTTGCAAGAGCATATGCTGAGTGTTTCTTTTCTCCTCTCTTAAATTGCAGCGACCATGACAGGACTTAAGCTCATATTAGATAAAAATAAACTCGCTGGGCCAAACTATAAAGACTGGGTTAGGAATGTCCAAATGGCCCTTACTTATGATAAGGTCGCATACGTACTCACGGCGAATGCTCCCCCTGTTCCCAGTCCAGCATCCTCGGTCGGGGACATTGAGGTCCATAAGTCCTGGTATCTTGATTGAGCGAAGGCCAAGTGCCTCGTGCTGGCCTCCATGGAAAATGAACATCAGAAGCGGCACAGGAAGATGGACATTGCTTCCATCTTCCTCCATACCAAAGAGTTATATGGAGAGCAATCTTGTATCTCAAGATACGAGACCTCGAAGAAGCTTTTTCAAGCGAGGTTGGCCATCGGATCATTTGTCAGGGACCACGTCCTGAAGATGATTTCTTTCATCGATGAGCTCGCGGACGTAGGAACCACGTTGGAAAATAAGTTGTACATCGACTTGATCCTCCAGTCCCTTCCCTCCACCTATGCCCAGTTCGTATTGTACTTCAATATGAACAGTTTGGATGTTACACTTCCTGAACTCCTCAACATGCTGAGGATGGTAGAGGGCACCTCGCAAAAGGGCAAGGAAACACCTGCTCTTTTTGTTGGTGGATCTTCTTCTGCTAAATCCAAGGCTAAGGCCAAGGGGAACAAGAAGAAGACTCCTACCAAACCGAGGGGAGGTATGCAGAAGGTGGTTATTGGTGAGAGATTTTGCTTATGCGTATGCTTTTTGAAATCAAAGAATAAAATACCGCAATCAAGAACGGTGTCGCTCGGTAGCTAGCCGGTTGAGTACGGGTCGGTCCATAGGGAAAACATGTATTTTCTAGTTGTTCTAACGAGTCAATTCCTATTTGTGGTAGGTATTGATTTTCTATAAAAACTGAGGTTGAAATTGATTTGGATTAAAACCTTGCTAGGGTTAGGATTAGGTTAGTTTGGAAAGTCAATTCTTCTCACCGCTTTCTTTGCCTTAATTAAGAACTTAGGTGTTAAGGTAATAGTTAACAAAGGGGATTAGCACGACCAGGAAGAAACTTAGTTTCTTCCCTTTAGTCCTTATCCATCCTTTCTTAACTCTTAGCCCTAACCTCTATGGAAATCAACCACAACCGGTCTTAACTAGGGAATCACCACTACTTCGTGGGATAGGGTGTCGTAGTGAGCGGTGTGTGTTTGGTTTGCATAAAGTACTACTTTAAAATATTGAACGGGCAAGAAAGGAGTGAGAGATTTCTGATCAGTCGAAAATAATGTATTTTTAACACGGAAATTTCCCTATCTTTTGCATTCATCTAGAAGTGTTCGGTATTCATATTGCATATATTAGCAAAACATCTCTGAAATAATAGATTGCATGTGTTAGACTTTAAAACCGGCACTTTAAGGGAAATTGTGTGTTTATCATGGCATCGCATTATTCTTGTATAGCGCAACTCTTGTCTCGAGAAATTGTGCAGGAAATTGCTGGAACAAAGCCAAAAATTGGGAAAAAAGCTGATCAAAAATACACCAACTCCAAGTTTTGTGGTCTGGTAGCAATCTAGAGGGAAACATAACATTCAACATATCAGGAAAAGGCCCAAGTATCAGCCCAAACGAGTACCAGAGAGCCCAAGCCCTAAGGTTTCAATAGCGCCGCGGATCCGCGGCGGGAGCCTGCTTGCGCCGCTGATCCGCGGCGCTATGGTGACTTCAGCGGCTCAGTTTTTCTATACGTGTCTCCTGTAACTACTCAAGCTTCCAGAAGACTCCCGATTCTCCACGTGGCTAATCTAGAAGGCTCGGCTTAACAAACTATTTCTAGAAGGCTCTCTTTAACAAACTTTTGGAGGGAAATTCAAATTTTGAATTCTAGATCTAGGGTTTTGAGATCTATAAAAAGGAGCCTAGATCTAAGGGTTGAGGTTGATCATTCTTCCCCTCAAAATTCACCTACTAGTTGAGTGACACATCTTGTAGCCCTAATTCTAAATCCAAGCTAAATTCAAGATCCCGAGTACCAATCAAGCGAGAAGCCTTCAACCTTTTAGGAGCGGAGCCGATCTTCAACAGAGCAAGTGATCCAAGCCGATCCGCGACTCAGGGAGACGAGCAAAGCCAAATCGACGATCGAGTTCTTCCTCTTGTAGTTCTTGAGCGATTAGTAACGGAATTGTTGATATAAATAAAAGGTGAAATTCTTTAATCTTGCTTTCTTTAAATTCTTGCATCATGATTCGATCTCAATTTGTGATTGTGGTTCTTGTTGTGATGTTTGAGTAAAACTCCGCTCGTAAAGGAGTCGAGATGATCAATAGAATGATGATGTAACAAATCTTAAAACGAATCTTAAGTCCTACGAGTTTTGTAAACCCTAGCAAATTGAAGAATCGACGACCTAGTTTTGTTGCGATGCTTTCTTGATTGTGATCGCTCGAAATTAGGGATCCACGATAGATTCTTGAATTTACTACAGGGTAGAATGTGAATCATATCGAAGAAGGAACAAGGGATAAATGATGAAACCCTAGTTTCACAATAAATCCCTAATTCTCGTCGATCATCATCGATCTAGTATCAATTCATCGAAGGATAAGAATACGTAATCACTAGATTTCATCACATCTATAGATCCGATCGATTCCTACAACCCTCACTTAGATTCTTGATATTTGGTTTGGAAATCATAACAAATTCTCAATTCTTGATTTTATCGTTTCTTGATTTAGTCTAGATTTTGCTAATTCTTGAAATTCAATGTACAAATCATGAATTGTTCTTTCTCTTTTCTTTAAATTTTCGACTCATCTAAATCGAAACACGAACAATTACACTTTCCCTGTGGACGATCCGCACTTACTAACGCGCGACATTCAACACCGTTATTGATTGCGGTCAAATTATTTTTGGTTGTGATTTCTATATACATTTTCTAACTACACAATCCGAAATCGTTTCAATCAAATGGCGCCGTTGCCGGGGATAGTGCGCTAATTGTTCGTATTTTAAAATTTGAGTTGAAAAGTTTATTTCATCTAAATTTTTAGATCAAAATTCGCGCAAACACTAATACGAGTTGTTGTGATTTGTTGCGAGGAAATCTGGAATCATTGGATCTGTGGAATTTTTTTCCAGATAATTCCAGAGAGCTGTGTAAGTGAACAGGAGCCTGTTGTAAAAATTTCATGCAGTGATCCCACCAGAGGACCGCGCTTCCGCGGCAATAGCGAGCTCCCGCGGCGGTTTCGCGGAGGGCTGACGTCATCTCTGCACCAAAATTGCTCAGTAACTCTCTGAATTTCTTATCTTCTCCTAAATCTGCTCCAAATAACATTTTACTACAGGTGTCTTTGCAAATAAATCGCAGCGCCGCAAAAGCAAAATAAATTGTGCGTGTTTTGATTTTTGGTTGTTTGCATATTAATACGGAATTTAAGGGGCACGACCAAATCCAGATTAGGTGGGGAGTTCATTACCCTTCCTAAGCCCCAAAAATCACAAACTTGCATCCGCATAACCCTCATTAACTAAAAAATATCTAGAGATGACTCTATGGACCGTCGCGCTCACTTAGGACAAGAGAAGGCCGTGGGTAATTCATTGCTTATTCGCGTTTCTTTTGTGGTGTCTAAGGCAAGTGTGTCGAAGGCTAGTGGTTACTTAATTAGGCCCACTACTTACGTAGTGGAGAACCTCCCACTTACCTGGCACTTACCTGGCTACAGGAGAGACAAAGAGGCAGTGGAGGATTTATCCTGCGACTTGTCTTTTGGCAGCTAGGAGCGGTCTAGAGCTTTGACCTATGTGACCACTAGAATTAGGGTTTTGTTTGTTGCATTTGTTGTGATCGCATCATTTTTTTCCAAAATAAACCGTATCATTTTTCAAAACAAACACCAACACTTCATTTCCTCTAATTATACCAACGCTGCCACTTGTGCTACAACCATTTAGCACAATGTTAGGCTGGACACGGGATTCCATTTCCCGTCTTGTCCGCGTTTCCTTTATCGACCCCAGAGTCGGTAATTCTTCGTCTTCTCCCCCACCACCCACGACAACCGCGATGGACCCAAATCCATCAAACTTAAACACTACTCTGCCACCGCCCGTAGGTGCGCAGAATCCTCCACGCATTTCTCTCCAAGAGAGATGCTATCCTACACGTGTTCCCCTTCCCACCTGTCTTTCTATACCACCTGCCAACGAGGAAAATTTTGAAATCAACCCCCAATTCATCAAACTGTTATCCAAATTTCACGGTCTTGATTCTGAAAACACATACATGTTTATTTCCAAATTTGAAAACGTATGTGCTTTTATGGGAAATTCACAACTGTCTTTGGGTACTCTGCGTTTACGTCTTATCCCATTCACTTTGTGCGACTTAGCTGAGAAGTGGCTTTACATCACACCCGTACATTCTATTTCAACATTCGACGAATTCGTTACAGCATTCCTTATGAAATTTTATCCCAATCACAAGACCGCCCGTGTTCGGAGCGAAATCTTTAAATTTACCCAACTTCCCAATGAACCATTTTGGAAATTCTTTGAACGGTTCAAGGATCTTCTTATCCAATGCCCTCATCACGGAATCTCCAGATGGGATTTGTGTCGAATTATCTATGAGGGTATTGATCTTACTACTAGACAGATGCTTGAAACCATGTGTCATTACCAATTCCTATCTAAAGATGATGGTGAAGCTTGGAAATACCTAGAAGATTTAGCTCAAAACACATCACAATGGGAAAGTGTTAGACCACCACCGCCTAGGGAAGATGTCAATCAGCTCGATGTTTCCGTCATAATGAAAGACGAACTGGCCGCAATACAAAGGAAACTCGACGCGATAGAAAACAAAATTTCTTAAGCCTCCCTAAACCAAGCCACACTTCCTAAAACCATGTGTGGATGCTGTTCAAACCCTTCACATTTGATGGAAGAATGTTCTTTGAATGTACCGTTTCAAGGTCACACTAATGCTGCATTTCAGCAAAGACCTGGAAACGATCCTTCTACTTCCTCATATAATCAAGATTGGAGGAATAACCCAGATTTTTCTTGGATCCAACACCAACCTCAATACAAGGATCTAAACCATAACACTTTCCAAAGGGCTCTTCCACCACAACAGCCACCACTTCAATTGAGTCAGCACCCCTACCAATCACAAAACTTCCAAAATCCGGCCAACACTTTTGTACCACATGAAAACTCTTTGCAATTGGCCGGTACTGATAATACCTCTGCACTAGTACAAACCTTGGTTACTTTCATGAAACAATCCGTCCAAGGTTCGACAATTTTTCAATCTTCCATCAATAATATGATAAAGACCATTCTCACTCAAAATGAGAATATTAAATCGATGGAAGCACAAATTGAACGAATAACAGCCGAAATAAGTGCTAGAGAAAAAGGGAATCTTCCATCTCAACCCTTACCTGATCCTGGACCTTCACATTGCACTAATGTGGATGCTTTTACAAAGTTGAGATCTGGATGAGTGCTAGACAATCATTCGGGTGAACAAATTGTTAATGATGAATTGATCATTAACACCCCGGCTTCCAGTTCCACTTCCTCTCACACTTCTACTTCTTACCCTATATCGTCTAATGTACCTTCTTCTTCCGAGCCTATTCTCCGTTTTCCCAAAGGCTCGAACTCTCCACCCACCTCACCTTTTCCACCCCCACAAACATCTCCACAAATGTTGGACCCAACACTTATTGATAGAGCTCCATTTCCAAATAGGTTGAGGCCCAATAAACATGATGCCCAAATGGAGAAGCTTGTGGACATGTTTAAGGAAGTTAACATCAACATCCCTCTCCTAGATGCTATTCAACAAGTTCCGTCCTATGCGAAAATTCTTAAGAACTTGTGCACTAGGAAGAGGAAGAATCAAGTGCCTAAATTTTTTTTCATGTCGAGTTCTGTAGACACGGCTTTTCCCCAACAATTACCACGGAAACGTAAGGACCCTAGCTGTCCTACTATTTCCATTTCTATCGGGGAAAAACACATCAACCTTGCTTTACTTGACCATGGCGCTAGTGTTAACTTGCTTCCTTATTCAGTCTATGAGCAACTAGGTATCGGAGTGTTAAAGCTCTCGAGCATAACTCTCCAGATGACTGACCGATCAATCACCAAACCTAGGGGTGAACTGGAGGATGTGTTAATAAAAATCGGGGAATTTGTATTCCCTGTGGACTTTATTGTAATTGATACACAGCCTGTAGTGAACCAACGGAATCAAATTCCGGTGATTTTAGGTCGCCCCTTTTTGGCCACTTCCAACGCTATCATCAACTGTCGTAACGGTTCTATGACCCTATCCTTCGGGAATAGGTCAATTGAGCTGAACATTTACAAGTTGGGATGTGTACCCTCCGAACCTACTGCTCAGGTCTATTCTGTCGACATAATGGATGTCGACAGCAGCGAATTTGATGATCCTCTTGATACTGATCTTGACTCTTTTCATATATTATTATTTGACCCAACTATGTATCATACACATACAGACTCTTCCACTGAGATGTTCGTGTCAGCAACTAACACTGATTATGAACCGTTCTTAGAGTCTGAAGATCACCCCGCACTGTGTGATGACATTATTCATCGGGGTATAGATGGAACTTTTGAGGAGATCTTCGCTGATGAACTCGCATTTTTAAATGACACGGGTGTTGAGATGAATCCACATAAAAACATTGAAATTGAACCTCCACCCCTTCTTCTGAACTGTAAAAAGAATGCTAGTAATCCATCACATTCACTGCATCGTCTCTCCAAAATGAGACGCACCCACATTCTTTTCCACCCCTAACCCTTTCCCCACTTCTTCTTCCAACAACCAGAGCACTGCATTGATAAAATTTTTGAATGGTTGGTGTTAACTTTCGGTCTTTGCAAAGCTTGGCATCGACCAATGATTCTTGACCCCTCATGTGATTTTCAAAGATGAACATTGCTTAATTCAAGTTTGGCGGGGTATAATCTAGCTCCTGAAAAGAAAATTTTACAAAATGATGAGCCAAGAATAAGTTTGGGGGAGGGTCTTCACTTAAATATTTGCCCCCACTAATAAATTCCTCCCAGGCTTACAGGTTTTTCGAGATTTAGCAGAAGGTAACAGTGAGGACACTGTTGAAAACAAGTTTGGGGGAGGTTTGTGCTTATTTTCGCATCATTTGCATCATACTTTGCATAAGCACAAAACATTTTTTGAAAACCTATAAAAAATTTTAAATAAAATTCAAAATAATAAAAACATTTTTGTACATAAAAAAGATAATGAAAGATTAGATAGTGAAAAATTATATCCAAAAGATTAGAAAAATTTAACAAAACCAAGAAAATTAGAAGTTTTCTTAAACGAACTAGAAATAAGTAGTTATGAGCCGTTGTCCCAAGGGTTAGTAAGATGAAGGAAGTCACTAATCTGAGGATAAAAATAAGTCTGAAAAATAGTTTCTATTCTGGAAGCCAAACATTTTGAACGTTGATACCCTGCTATTCGCACTTACACACATCTTGAAACTTGGGATAGTAGAGAATACCTTGAAATGCACTTGTCTAAAAGCCGATGTATGAAGGAAATTAAGAAAAAAAATTTGAATAAAATATAAAAATGGTGAGAAAAATGGACACTGGTTTTGTTATCGCTAAGGAAGCAATAAAAAAATATAACGTGGGTGCCTCTTCACCTAGGGCCCTAAAGCCAACCAGTCTGGGAGTCACTGCTAAGCCTTAGGTGGTGCAAGATGAGGAAAAACACCAAATAAGCAAGCAAATGAGTAATAGGTCGGTTAGTACCTCAAAAAGTATTAACGGTCGCATGAAAGTGTGTGAGCAAATTCATATAAATATTCATTAATTAAAAGGTACTGAGGTGGATGGACAAGAGTATGATAGCTTGAATTGAATTCTCCGGGTGTAGGGATGTTTATTACACACACATAGGGTTATATGATCGATGTTTGGAAGAAAGATAGGAATGGAGAATAAAGACGATGTTTTATTGAGGGGTTATGTGATTTCTAACATCTTTTCATGACTATTAAGATAGGGCTCATGACAACCGAAAAGCTAGCTTAGTTGGAAACCCTAATTTTTAAAGCTTTTCTTTTACAATTCTTGTCTTTAAATGTAATATTCATGATCTTTATTTTATTATTGGATTTTGTGGGTGCAATCCGCTGAAAACCCTCAGGAGACAACACTCCTCCTACTAGGGACACCTAGAGGTTTAAAGGCTTACTGTACGTGCTCAGTGCAATCGTGTTGCCTACGAAAGTGTGCTAATTAGTTTTTCTCTTTCTTTATTTTCTCCTTTCCTTTTTAATAAAACAGTTCGCTCGAGATGACCGAAAATAAGTTTGGGGGAATTTGATCAGTCGAAAATAATGTATTTTTAACACGGCAATTTCCCTATCTTTTGCATTCATCTAGAAGTGTTTAGTATTCATATTGCACATATTACCAAAACATCTCTGAAATACTAGATTGCATGTGTTAGACTTTAAAACCGGCACTTTAAGGGAAATTGTGTGTTTATCATGGCATCACATCATTCTTGTATAGCGCAACTCTTGTCTCGAGAAATTGTGCAGAAAATTGCAGGAATAAAGCCAAAAATTGGGAAAAGGGCTTATAAAAAATACACCAACTCCAAGTTTTGAGATCTGGTAGCAATCAAGAGGGAAACATAACATTCAACATATCAGGAAAAGGCCAAGTATCAGCCCTAAGGCTTCAATAGCGCCGCGGATCCGCGGCGGGAGCCTGCTTGTGCCGCGGATCCGCGGCGCTATGGTGACTTCAGCGGCTCAGTTTTTCTACAAGTGTCTCCTGTAAATACTCAAGCTTCCAGAAGACTCCCGATTCTCCACGTGGCTAATCTAGAAGGCTCGGCTAAACAAACTATTTCTAGAAGGCTCTCATTAACAAACTTTTTGAGGGAAATTCAAATTTTGAATTCTAGATCTAGTGTTTTGAGATCTATAAAAAGGAGCCTAGATCTAAGGGTTGAGGTTGCTCATTCTTCCCCCCAAAATTCAACTACAAGTTGAGTGACACATCTTGTAGCCCTAATTCTAAATCCAAGACAAATTCAAGATCCCGAGTACCAATCAAGCGAGAAGCCTTCAACCTTTTAGGAGCGGAGCCGATCTTCAACAGAGCAAGTGATCCAAGCCGATCCGCGACTCAAGGAGACGAGCGAAGCCAAATCGACGATCGAGTTCTTCCTCTTGTAGTTCTTAAGCGATTTGTAACAGAATTGTTGATATAAATAAAAGGTGAAATTCTTTAATCTTGCTTTCTTTAAATTCTTGCATCATGATTCGATCTCAATTTGTGATTGTGGTTCTTGTTGTGATGTTTGAGTAAAACTCCGCTCGTAAAGGAGTCGAGACGATCAATAGAATGATGATGTAACAAATCTTAAAACGAATCTTAAGTCCTACGAGTTTTGTAAACCCTAGCAAATTGAATAATCGACGACCTAGTTTAGTTGCGATGCTTTCTTGATTGTGATGGCTCGAAATTAGGGATCCACGATCGATTCTTGAATTTACTAGAGGGTAGAATGTGAATGATATCGACGAAGGAACAAGGGATAAATGATGAAACCCTAGTTTCATAAGAAATCCATAATTCTCGTCGATCATCATCGATCTAGTATCAATTCATCGAAGGATAAGAATACGTAATCACTAGATTTCATCACATCTATAGATCCGATCGATTCCTACGAGCCTCACTTCGATTCTTGATATTTGGTTTGGAAATCATAACAAATTCTCAAATCTTGATTTTATCGTTTCTTGATTTAGTCTAGATTTTCCTAATTCTTGAAATTCAATTTACAAATCATGAATTGTTCTTTCTCTTTTCTTTAAATTTTCGAATCATCTAAATCGAAACACGAACAATTACACTTTCCCTGTGGACGATCCGCACTTACGAACGTGCTACATTCGACACCGTTATTGATTGCGGTCAAATTATTTTTGGTTGTGATTTCTATATACATTTTCCAACGACACAATCCGAAATCGTTTCAATCAATTTCCATCTCTCAAATCGATCCAAACCTAACCCTAACAAGTCAGGAACTACTCACTCATTAGGGAATTAACAATGGAATTCATTTTTTTGTGATTTTCTTTTAATAACCTAGTTAATGTGCGGAAAATAACTACGGCAGATAAAATTTGCAGAGAAATAAAATTGCAGATAAGAAATTCAAGATAAAAAACTTACTTTTTATTGATGCATTCTTTGATGATTACAATGAATGAAAATTTTAAACTAGAGAAATAAAAAGTGGCATGCTCCAAAAAGAGCTGTAGGCGTCCTATTTATAGATAATAGAAACCCTAGGGTTTACATCTGATCTGCATCTGAATTTACAAAACTACCTTAAGAAAACCGGGTCAATGCACCGACTCCACCGACACGCCCCGACACGTGCACAGCACGACCGCGGATCCGCGGCCATAAGCCTGGTTTTCCCGCAGTTCCGCGGCCGTTTGATGGGCTCTTGGGCTCTTTTTCTCTGGGTTGCTTCATGTTGCTATTTCCTTCTGTTTTCTTCACTTGGTTCTTCAGAATCTTTTCTTGTTTCTTCCAGATTTCTAGAGTGAAAAAATGTTGTGGACTTTTACCGTTCGCTTCGTGTTGAAATCTTGAATCTTGTGCTGCCTTCGTGCTTTGTGAAATCGAAGTATTCATTGATCTTCATTTGTTCCTTAAGCTGTAGGCGGCATCATAAAGATTCTTCTATTTGTTGGTCGTAGTCTCACTTTTGTAGCGTTTTTTCATCATTTTCACTGTATTATTCCGAGAACCTTTAACCTGCAACTATTTAGCAGACATAGATCAAAAGCACCCATTTATTTGCAATATGATTAAGAATAAGGAATATAATAATGCAAAATTCGGATATGAACAGATTCCCCCAAACTTATCTTTTGCTCGTCCTGAGCAAAACTTGTTTTATTCTCGAAAAAGCCTAACCTCACTTTCGCAGGGAAACACAATTGCACTGAGCTCTTGCAACAAGCCGTTAAACCTATGGGTGTCCCTAGTAGGAGGAGTGTTGTCTCCTGAGGGTTTTCAGCGGATACTACCCACAAAATCCGATCAATTTGGCTTATTGACTTTCATTCTTCAATTCAGTGTTCTAGCAAGAAATTCTATTATCTTCTACTCAGAAATTATCAACCCGTATTTTTCACACTCACTTATTATTTAACTTAAGATTGTATATGTTCTATAAATTTATTTAGCTTTCAGCATCTTTTGAGTTTTCCTTCTAAGGTTCCATCTCAAGTTAGGAATTTTTATCATCTCTACTGAAGATATAAGTCCTATTTTTCATTGCTATCTCTCATCCAAACCCCAATCATATACCCCTACGTGTGTGTATGTATCACCCCTACACTTGGAAATTCAATTCAACCTATCATACTCTTGTCCATTGTCCAAAGTACTTTTAGTTGGTGAATTTTAGATGAAATTGCTCACACATCCTTCATGCGGCCGTTAATACTTCTTGAGGTACTAACGAACGATTACAAAATGTGTTTGCGCATTATGGCATAATTCCTCGTCTTGTAATACCTAAGGCTTTAGCAATGACTCCCAAACCAGTTGGTCTAAGGCACTAGGTGATAAAGCACCCTCGCTATATATTTTTATTTTACGCAGCCTTAAGTAATTACAAAAACCAGTGTTCATTTTTTTATATATCTCTTTATTCACACTTTTATTTTCCTTCATACTAAGGATTTTAGACAAGAGCATTTCAAGATATCCTCTACTATTCCAAGTTTCAAAGTGCGTGTTTGTGCAAGTTGTAGGGTATATATTTTCAGAATTTAGACTTTAGGTTCGGAATTATTTTTCAGACTTATATTTTAATAAAAATTTCAATACTCTTCCCTTATTTTGACTTAGTCCAAGAACTGAACTCAATATTTGCCTATTTCTAAGTAAACCACAAGGACATATATTTTCTACCGTTAAATTTTAAGAAATGTTTTTTTTAGGGTTTTTAATTTACTAAGTTTAGGATCTAGTTTTTCCTAGCTAGTTAACCGTCTTGTCAAACTTAAGTCAATTATGACCAAAATTGAATATTTCAATTTTTATAAGTTTTAAAAAATTTCAATTTTTATTTGATATTTTTTTATATATTTTTTTTTTCATTTTTTCAATTTTTATAATTTTTTTTATAAAGATGCAGTGCAGAATTAAACATGCAAAAGAAAAAGAAAAAATATGTACAAAAAAAATGCAATGCAATGATAACTATTTACAACCACCTCCTCCCCCAAACTTACCAAAGAGCAGTGCCCTCACTACTTGGCCCCTCGCCGTCCCCTTGAGCGTGAACAGGAACGCTCCTCCCTAGCTAGCAAG
This sequence comes from Agapanthus africanus, assembly GCA_030015575.1. Classification (NCBI taxonomy): domain Eukaryota; kingdom Viridiplantae; phylum Streptophyta; class Magnoliopsida; order Asparagales; family Amaryllidaceae; genus Agapanthus; species Agapanthus africanus. The sequence continues at coordinate 271,404,782 of JASDDO010000022.1, read as the reverse complement.
GTTCTGACCCCTTGCTCTAGTTTTATCAGACGTCGATCATGCTGCCTCATCATCCCCCTCAAATCGTCAATCCCCCTAATGTCTCTTCTCATTAAACATGCATGTTCTAAGGGGGTGAACTCTTCCTCGCTCGCGGTCGAGCTGGAGCTGGGTGTTCTGGCGGGTCCGTGTTCCACCGGTCCTGTTCGTGACCAAACATGAGTCAAGCTGGTATAGGACATGGATACGCCCTCAATGAGAGGCCTGATGGGTATACCTCCATGCATGTAGATTCAAATTCCTCTACAGGGAGGAAATAGCGACACAGTTGTGTCACTAACATGGGGCATGGGTAATTCGCGGCCCTTTTGCCAGCACCAATTGAATAAAGAAAAACTGTGCACATGTCAAATCTAGGGTTCCTAATCATTAGGGTGTGCACGATATGAAGTGACGGTGTGAAAAATGTGGTATTATGGGAACTCCCAAAAATATTGTTTTGTGCCCACCGGCACACGGTTAAAACATTAGCAAAAAGGGTTCTAGCTTGTATTCCCTTCCTCGGTTCCCTCGAGCAGTCATTACCCATTGAGGGCATGTAATCTTCAAACTGAAGGGGTTGGTCCTGAACAGGTAATTTAAGGATTAGAGTGACTTCATGGATGAAGTCTCTGTCAATAATTATTTCCCTATCGCCCCAAAGTAACTTGATAAATCCGTATTGTGCAAGGCAGCCTTCTTCCATGCACTCGTAAAAACGAGTGACTAGATCTGGAAGGGCGTAAGCATTGGGGTGATTATAGATTAAAAAATTCCAGCCCCTCCGTGTAATTTCATCAGCTAAATAACTCTCATATATCGTGTGTGAAATGATTTGTGAGAAATCACGCTATAATTGCATGTTCGGTGCCATTACAGAGAGTTTAACAGATTTAAAAATATTTAACAGAGAGGAGTTTAGAGATCGAACCACCTCTGAAATTTTCAGAGGGAGAAGACGTACAGGCGCGGCGCAAGCGCGGCGCAGGAGCGGGTTCGGCGGCAGATGCGCGGCGGGGTGGAGTGATCTCGCTGCAGAACTTTGGCGGCGGCTAGGGTTTTTAGAAGATGAGAAATTAGGGTTATGAGAAGTCAGAGGAAGGGTCGGGTGTTATTTATAGGGGTGGAGTGTTGGTTATTTGTAAAAATCCCTCTTAAAGACAGGAAATTATTTGTAAATAAAATTTTTTATTTTATTAAATCTGGAAATTTACAAAAATACCCATTTTTTTTTCAAATTTTTAATTTTTTATGTTATTTTGTTTTTATATAATTACAAATGATACATACCCCCAAACTTGTTTAAAACAGTGTTTTGGCTAAATAATCGAAATTTAGGGGTGGATGGAGGAAAATCAGTCAATGTAAATCGGCTCCTGTAAAAACAGGAGCTCCTCCGACTGGTCCGTAATGAGGAACGGTTTAAGTCGATGTCCGTTCACTTTAAACAATGAACCGTCCTCCGGGTTTTCTAGATCAATCGCACCGTGCGGATATACGGTGCGTATAAAAAATGGCCCTTTCCATCGAGATTTGATGTTGCCGGGATGGAAATGTAACCGAGTATCGTAAAGCAAAACCTGTTGACCAGGTTTGAAAGTCTTGCGCATAAGGTGTTTATCGCGGAACACCTTCGTTCGGTTTTTAACAACTACTGTGTTCTCATAGGCTTCATCCCGCAGCTCGTCCAATTTGTTCAATTGCAGCTTTCTATTGCTGCCCGCATCTTCCAAAGATACTTTCAACTCTTTAATTGCCCAAAATGCCTTATGCTCTATTTCAACAGGAAGGTGGCAAGCCTTTCCATAAACAAGCCTGTATGGAGACATGCCAAGATTGGTCTTATAGGCAGTACGGAATGCCCAAAGAGCATCAATCATTTTTGATGACCAATCTTTACGGTTTTTGGAAACCGTTTTCTCCAATATCTGTTTAAACTGCTGATTTGAAATCTCGGCTTGCCCACAAGTTTGGGGATGATATGGCGTTGACAACTTATGAGTAATGGAGTATTTTCGTATTAAGGACTCGAAAGTCCTATTACAAAAGTGAGTTCCATTATCACTGATAATCGCGCGAGGATGCCCAAACCGAGAAAAAATGTTTTCTTTGAGAAATCTAACGACAACTTTGTTGTCGTTAGTTCGGCTGGGCATAGCCTCGACCCATTTTGAAACATAGTCACAGCAAGTAGAATATACATGTTCTCAAAGGAGTTGGGAAATGGTCCCATAAAGTCTATCCCCCAAACGTCAAAAGTTTCAACAACCAAAATTGGTTGGAGTGGCATTTCATTTCTCCGAGATATCCTTCCCAAGTGTTGGCAATGGGAGTATGTCTTGCAGTATTCTTATGCGTCTTTAAAAAGTCGTGGCCAGTAGAAGCCACAGTGCAAGATCTTTTCTGCTGCCTTTTTGGGGCCAAAATTCCCGCCATACGCTTGATCGTCGCAGAATGACAGCACGCTCTTAAACTCGTTTTCGGGGACACACCGACGAATGATTTGGTCAGAACAATATTTGAAGAGATACGGTTCATCCCAGTAAAAATGTTTTACTTGGGACAGGAATCGGAGTCTGTCCTGATTCGACCAATCGTTTAATAGTAGTCAGGTGGCCAAATAATTTACTATATCAGCGAACCAAGGTTTGCATGACACGGTTAAGAGCTGCTCATCTGGAAAAACGTCTTTTATAGGAATTTAAAGTGTTGGCGAAGAAGGGAGTCGTGAAAGGTGGTCAGCGACTATGTTTTCGCATCCTCTCTTGTCTCTTATGACAAAGTCAAACTCTTGTAGCAAGAGGATCCAACGTATCAGCCGGGATTTAGCATCCTTCTTCGCAGAAAGATGGCGAAGAGCTGAGTGGTCCGTGTAAACGATGACTGGAGAGCCGATTAAATAGGGCCTGAATTTTTCTAGTACAAACACAACGGCTAAGAATTGTTTTTCAGTTGTTGTGTAATTTAATTGGGCCTCGTTTAATGTTCGGCTAGCGTAAGAAATTATGTGCGGAATCTTATTTATGTGCTGTCCAAGGACAACACCAATGGCGAAATCAGATGCATCGCACATAATTTCAAATGGATGAGTCCAGTCGGGAGATGAAAGAATGGGCGCAGAAATAAGTGAGTGTTTCAATGACACGAATGCCTTCATGCAGCTTGAGTCAAAATCAAAAGTGGTGTCCTTGGCCAACAAAACAGTCAAGGGTCTAGCTATCTTGCGAAAATCCTTGATGAACCGTCTATAGAAACCGGCATGGCCAAGGAAGGCTCGGATGTCTTTGACGCACTTGGGAGGAGGAAGATTGGAAATGACTTCAATCTTAGCTTTATCAACCTCAATGCCGTTTTGCGAGATGATATGTCCTAAGACAATACCCTCTCGTACCATAAAGTGGCACTTGTCCCAATTTAAAGTGAGGTTCTTATCTCTACAATGGATAAGAACTGCGTCTAAATGTAACAAACACTCATCAAAGGAGTCGTCGAAAATGGAGAAATCTTCCATAAAAATCTCCAAGAATTTTTCCACCATGTCTGAAAAGATACCCATCATACACCGCTGGAAATTAGCGGGTGCATTGCATAACCCAAAGGGCATGCGACAGTAAGCGAATGTACCGAAGGGACAAGTAAATGTGGTCTTGTCTTGGTCCTTTTCGGTGATGGGAACTTAATTATAACCGGAGTAGCCATCCAAAAAGCAGTAAAATTCATGCCCAGCCAATCGTTCTAGCATTTGGTCAATAAAAGGTAATGGAAAGTGGTCTTTTCGTGTCGCAGCGTTGAGTTTTCTATAATCGATGCAAACTCGCCACCCAGTTTGGGTGCGAGTAGGTATTAACTCATTCGCCTCATTAGTTATGACCGTTATGCCCGATTTCTTTGGGACAACATGAATGGGGCTAACCCACTGGCTATCAGAGATAGGGTAAATGATACCACTATCAAGACATTTTACAATCTCCTTTTCAACAGCCTCCTTCATTATGGGGTTGAGGCGTCTCTGTGGATCCCTTACTGGCTTGGCATCATCCATCATATGTATATGATGTTCAACTATGAGGGGACTAATCGCCTTGATGTCTGCCATAGTCCAGCCAAAAGCTTGCTGATTATTTTGTAAGACCATTAAAAGGGCTTTCTCTTGCTCGAGAGCTAGAAATGCCGATATGATAACATGAAGGGTCTCATTCTCACCTAAGTAAACGTATTTAAGGTGAGACGGCAATAGCTTGAGTTCGAGTTTTGGAGGTGAAACAATTGAAGGTAAAATTGGTGAAACTGTCTCGAACTCGAAGGATTCCAACAATGGTTCGAAGCGAGTATAAGCAACCGAGTCGGATGGTTCAGCTAACTCATTCGAAAATTCAAAGGACCCAAACTCGGGTGGTGAGTCTTCAAAATCGTCCGAAAAAGTGAAACACTCGTAATCGTTATCGGGTGTGAAAACTGTGTCAGATTCAAGGAGGAACGTACTAGTGGCGTCAAAACTGCTGTGATCGAACAGAAATTTTTCGAGCTCACAGTCCTCCTGCGTGATCTATTGGATCGAGCCAACATCAAGTATATTAGCATTAGGCTCGGAGGGATGATTCCCCAACTTAAAAATGTTGAGTTCAATTGTCATATTTCTAAAAGATAGGTTCATCGAACCATTTCGGCAATTGATCACCGCATTAGAAGTCGCAAGGAATGGTCGACCGAGTATCAACGGAATTTGACTCCGGGGGTTAGCTATAGGCTGTGTGTCCATAACAATGAAATCAACGGGGAAAATTAAGTCCCCTACTTTGATCAACACATCCTCTAACTCACCCCTAGGATGGGTGATGGATCGGTTGGCCATTTGGAGAGTAAAATGTGTGGGTTTAAGCTCTCCAACGCCTGATTGTTCATATACTTAATAGGGAAGCAAATTAACATTGACACCAAGATCTAACAGTGCGCGATTGATGTTCTTATCCCCAATTGTTATTGAAATTGTAGGACAACCAGCGTCCTTATGTTTTTCGGGTAAAGGTTGTGTAAGAGCATCACTTACTGCACTAGCCAAGAAAAATTTCTTAGGTACCTGCAATTTCCTCTTCTTGGTGCATAAGTCCTTTAAGATTTTAGCGTAAGAAGGGACTTGTTGGATTGCATCCAAGAGAGGTATGTTAATGCTAACCTGTTTGAATAAATCCACAATCTTCTCCATTTGGGGAGTAGGTTTACTGAATCTCAACCTGTTTAGAAATGGAATATTTTGAAAATTTGTTGAGTCTAATATTTGTGGAGTAGATTGCGGAGTTGGAACAGATCCCAATGTTGGTGTTTTCATGGAGTGAGATGTGGGTCTGTTCGAATTAATAGAAGTAGAGCCTTGTGAAGAATGAAGAACATGATCTGAAGAAGACGAAGAAGATGAAGAAAAGGCGGCGGCCGGGGTGTCATTATTATTACCAACGTTGTTGTGCAATACCTTTCCAGGTCTCAATGTAGTCACGGCACTCACATTATGATTTTGATGTTCATGAGCAACATATGTATTTTGTGTCTGACCGGGATTTGGCAGTGGTTGAGATGGAAGTTTCCCCTTCTCTCGCTCGCTTAACGCGGCATTCAGTTGTGCAATTTGGGCTTCAATTGTTTTGATGCTCTGATGATGTGAAGCTGTATGTTGCACTAAAGACTGAATGGACGATTGGATGCTGGCTGAGGATTGCGTAGATTGTTTTAAAAATGCATCCAAAGTTCGTTCTAGCGAGGAAACCTTATCGTTATTCGGCTGAACAAAATTGTTTTGAGGATAAGAGTTGTTTGGTACAAAATTATTCATTTGGTTTTGGTAAGGTTGGGGTTAGAAAGGTTGCTGATATTGAGTTTGTTGAGGGGCTTGTTGTTGTGGAGGAGGCCTCTGAAAGTTGTTATTGCCTTGGAATTGTTGTTGATTTTGATTCCAAAAAAAATTTGGGTGGCTCCTCCAACCAGGATTATAAGTTGAAGAGTATGGATCATTTTTTTGTCTTTTCTGAAAGGCAGCATTGACTTGATCTTGTCCTTGAACATGCGGGTTGTAAGGACACTCTTCGGTTAGATGGGACGGATCCGAACAACAAGCACAAACAGTGCGTGGGGGTAAAGCAAGGGCAGGAGAAGGCGATGAGAATTTGCTCTCAATTACTTCTAGTTTTTCGTGAGTGCAGGCATTTCAGCCTTCATTGCAATCGACATATCAAGTTGATGTATTCCTGCCCTAGACTGACCTGATGAAGTAGATGAAGTGGTCTTAATGCTTTCCCGCGGAAGTGTTTGTTCAGCCAGATCGTCGAGAAATTGCCAAGCTTCCTCGCTTGATTTGTAAGAAAGTGACCTTGACAAATAGTTTCCAACTACTGCTTAGTTGCTGGGTTCTGTCCTTCATATAAAGTTTGGCAAAGTTGTCAATTCTCGATACCGTGGTGAGGGCACTGAACAAGAAGGTCTTTAAATCATTCAAAACACTTCCAAAAAGGTTCGAAAGGAAGCTGGGAAAATTGAATAATTTCATTGCGAATTCTCGCGGTCTTGACAATTTTTTAGAAAAGTTGTCAATTCTCGCGGTCTTGTGGGTAAAACTTTTTTAGAAAAGTCTTAACAAACTCTTCCCAATTTTTTATAGAGTGTGATGCTGTGCTATATAACCATTTTTCAGCTAGGTCACATAAAGTGAATGGAATGACACGTAGCCTTATAGCATCAACAGAAAGTTGGGTGGTCTTCATCATTGTGCAAACATTCTGGAATTTGTTAATGAAGATGTAGGCATCTTCGGATTCCAGCCTGTGAAATTTGGGCAACATATTGATGAAGTGGGGTTTAATTTCAAATTTATCCCCATTAGCCGGTGGAAGTGAAAGACAAGTGGGAAGTGCAGTGCGGATGGGATAGAAAAGATCCCGTAGCGCGATTCGTTGGGGCGCTTCGACAGGAGGGTGTGGTGGGTTATTTGCACCCAGTGGAGGTGGAATCGGTCCCGTAGGTAAGGGGTTGTTAGGATTGAATCCCGACATCTCCTTAGAAGATGATGAATTTGAAGATGAAGGTAAAGAAGTGGAAGGAATTTCGACTTCGGAGTCGAAAGCGTCGTTGTAGTATAGTGGTGAGTATTCCCGCCTGTCACGCGAGTGACTCGGGTTCGATCCCCGACAACGGCGCCATTTGATTGGTGAGAGATTTTGCTTATACGTATGCTTTTTGAAATCAAAGAATAAAATACCGCAATCAAGAACGGTGTCGCTTGGTAGCTAGCCGGTTGAGTACGGGTCGGTCCACAGGGAAAACGTGTATTTTCTAGTTGTTCTAACGAGTCAATTCCTATTTATGGTAGGTTTTGATTTTCTATAAAAATTGAGGTTGAAATTGATTTGGATTAAAACCTTGCTCGGGTTAGGATTAGGTTAGTTTGGAAATTCAATTCTTCTCACCGCTTTCTTTGCCCTAATTAAGAACTTAGGTGTTAAGGTAATAGTTAACAAAGGGGATTAGCACGACTAGGAAGAAACTTCATTTCTTCCCTTTGGTCCTTGTCCGTCCTTTCTTAACTCTTAGTCCAAACCTCTATGGAAATCAACCACAACCAGTCTTAACTAGGGAATCACCGCTACCTCATGGGATAGGGTGCCGTAGTGAGTGGTGTGATCAGTCGAAAATATTGCATTTTTAACACATCAATTTCCCTACTATTTGCAATCACCTAAAAGTGTTCGGTATGAATATAGCATATATTAGCAAATTGTCTGTAAAATACCAAATAACATGTGTTATATATTATAACCGGCATTTTGAAGGAAATTGAGTGTTTATTACTGCATGCATTATCTTTTGTATATCGCAACACTTGTCTCGAGAATGTGTGCAGGAAATTCCAGGTAAATTAGCGGAAATTGCTAAAAAGTGCTGATAAAAATACGCTAAGTCCAAGACTTGAAATCTGGCAGTGAACGAGAAAGTATAAAATTATTCCAGATATAAAAAAAAGTGCCAAAACGCCAACAGAGGAATTACCATGAAATTTCATGCACCAATGCCTCCAAAGGGCCGTGGATCCGCGGCCGTAGGGGCCTATTTGCGGCGGATCCGCGGCCACAGCAACATGACGTCAGCAGATGGCTCTTTCAGGCTTCTTCTTCCAAGATCCAAATTTCTTCAAGCAACTTTAAATTCCAAAGATCTCCAGAAGCTTCTGTCCGAGCAGCCAAGCTTCTTGGACAAGCTAAACACCTCCAAGCTTATCAAGGAAGCTAGCTAACTAACTGTTAGTTATATGTGTGCCCTAGAGGCCATTACTGTACATACGATGTATATTGTAGTGGATGCTTGGACATATATAGGGAGGACTTTCTTGCTCGACATGATAGTACGCTATCTGGTTGTACTTTATCTTAACATGTACTCTGATTGTCTCTTTTGTTACATGTTGATAAAGCCCTTAGGATTTGTACTCGACTACTGGGACTATGATGAGATCATACTAGTGGGGCCACAGTAGTCTATGAGTACATCCTACAACTGTTCCTAGTCGAGGGTGTGTCGAGACAGGGCATCGATACACCAGAGTAGACTAGCGTATACGCATCTTGACCCATATGATGGGCGATGGATGATCCCATATCCATCGGTGTTTGACATCAAGGATGGTGTACGGGTGCTCAGTGGAGACTGGGTACACTGAACGGACTCGCCGAGAACTCCTAGATGGTATATATACCTATTGTCAGATAGCAGTTCTCTGGTGACACTTTTACAGGTTAGTCTGTAGACCCGAGATCGTCATAGAGTCTTGTGTGGTTCCCACTGTACTTTGATTTCCTCCCTACCACGGCTCTACTGAGTTGTGCAAACAGGTGGATTTTGGGTACAGTCCCGAATCATATGAAGACAGTGAGCGATAGGAGGGGTTTCGTCTCTCCCGGTATAGGTGGTTGATGTCGCGCTATGTTTGATCGGCTATAACACCTAAATCCCTGGCCAGGGTTCTCGAGGTTTACTGATAAGTGTTATCAGTAGTTCCTCGAACTGTTATGAGCCATAAATCAACATGACTTATAAAGTTACTGGGGTCTGACATTTACCACCCCTAGACTTCATATACGACGCATCAGACGAAGAGACCGGACTGTACGGTATGTGTTGCTAGTTGGCTCGACGGGAGTTTTTACAGCTTCGCTGGTTTTATTCTGATCGCTTCAATACCCGGGTGGCCGTTATGTTTAGCTGACCTCTTGCGGCTTGTAGATGTTTGATATGATCATCATCTACTGCTGGCGTATTGACGAGTCTTAGAGTCCCACAATGAAGTTTCCTCGCTCAGGCAAAAAAGATGTGGTGTGCATATGAGATATGCGCGGGACCCGCTTAAATACGGTCATGTGATAACGTATATTAATCGGGCATTTTCTATTTGACGGATCGTATGTGATATGACCGGTTTGGTAAATCAAGTGTTGATTTAACTAATTACATTTAGATAAATTCTTTAAGTAAATCCTTTTATATGCATGCATGCATGCACATGATGATGTGCATGAACACATACATGCATACATAGTATCATGGTTGTTGATACAAGAATGGTGGCAATATAAGACTTATATTGAAGCTTTTAATTTGTATTTATCATTTTAAGTTAATGTAAAGAATACCTTCACATGCTTCTTTATATCTTTTCATTTTAAGTTAATGAAAAGAAAACATACACATGCTCCTTTATTCTTTAGTGGGTATCCTTTACTTAACTTAATGAAAAGAATTTCCACCCATGCTTAATTGTTTAGGAAAAGAATTTCCACTCATAATTATGGTGGTAATGGAATAATGGTGATTATTCCTTTCTTATCACTATAAATAGCTTCATATGTGATATGAAACAAGATGCACACAACAAGGAAAAAAATGAGTGCAAGGGTGTGAAGAATACATGTTATCATATGTGATATGATAGAAAGCTCAAGCCACCATTATCTTCTTCTTCCTCTCTTGATTTCTTACTTGAGTGAAAGTTGATAAAAGAAAGGATTGCAATTGAAGAACATAAACCACATCATCATACTACACACCTCTAGCCGATTAGTGTAGGGTGTTTGCTCTACTTCATTTGCGAAACAAGTATGGCAAAGAGCTTTGGGCAAAGGGACTTCGGGTGGATCATCGTGGAAAAGGAAGGCTTCCATCAATCCGTTACAAACTCTCATAGAGCAAAGGAGTTGCATCAAAGAGAAGACCCGAAGGACCGTATCATCAAGGTAAAATCCCTAACATAGTAGATAAGATCTCTAGTTGGGGTTTACTAGTTGTGGTTTAGACAAGATCTTCGGTTAAGTGCGTGTTGCATGCTAAGAAAATTTTTGTTCATCGCTTCCGCCGCGCCACAAGAGTTGTGGTAGCATGCAGCACTCACCTTACAGTGGTATCAGAGCCGAACTAAACCACAATTAGATGACAAAAATTGGTTCGGAGTGCGGCTGTCCAGAACAGTTCTGGCTGTCAATTCTCGTTTTGCAATGCTTTCTATCTTCTGTATGAAAATGATATTATGCGGAACTATATATCATAGTGAAGATAAATCTGTTAGCTAACCAATGAAAGTGGTTTCATTCGTTTCTAATGTCGTTTACTATTTAAAATGTATTTTAAATCAACAGAACGTATTGCAGTCCCTGACAGGGACAGAACGTATATCCCTGTGTTTATCAGGGCTTAACTTCCAGTACCCAATGGATATTATTGATCCGTTTGATGCGTTGGAAACCTAACTGATAAACCTAAATTTTGTTCAACTGTAGCGTCACCTAATTTTGAACACAACAAGGTGAAAACTGTGTTGCGAACTGGACAATCAGTTCAGAAACTGAAATTCCAGCAGCAAACACTTAAAATGAAACGACTGTAACTTGCAATCCGACATTCTCCAAGTGCCGAGTGGCCTACTCAATTGTTGAGGGAGGTTGCTGCACTTCGAGAATTTGGCGGGTAGTTTGCCGCACCCGTAGGGGTCTTGGTATGGTTTTGGCTATTCATCACGACCGTGGAACCCGTTTTTTTTTTCATTAAGGGCTTAAATGAAATACGGAATTCCTAGTATATCCAATGCATTCATCTGTGATCTGAAATGGCTATATTTATATATGAGATATATATAATAAACGTTGCTTATGTTTTGCACCCGCGCTAGTCCAGCCCCCGCTCTGCCGATAGTTAAGTAACCTAACGGTGCATGACGGGGCCCAGTGGCAAATGCGGATGGCATAAGTGTACGTTCTATTTGCGTTTCTTTTGTGTGATGTTTAGGAAACGTAAAAGATAGGAAACGTAAATGATGGGACCACATTAATATGATTAATGTTAAAAGAAAAGAAACCTAAAGATGTTGTAGAATCAAACTTTTTGAAAAAGAGTAACTCTAGCTTTTGTTTTGCATAGTGGTATTGTTGAATATCCTGCACCTCATTCGATGAGGAAAGGGCCGAGATCCCTTCACCGGGAGTGACCCCTTTAGCGAAACTGGAAAATGTTACAAAGAACTCGATTTGGTTTTATAGTTGATCTATTGTTGCTTTGCATCGTGGTATTTACATATCCAGCACCTTATTCGATAAGGAAAGAGCCGAGATCCCTTTACCGGGAGTGACCTCTTTAGCAAAATTAGAAAGATACTACAAAACCGTTCGATATTTTAAACTGGAGCTTAAACCACTCCTTCCCACTTGATTCTACAACGACATCAAGTTCGAAACGTTAAAGGTTTTCATAAAAACCATCCGTTGCCCTCCGTCATTTTAGGAAGCAGAGTACTTAGTATTCGTGCTACGTATGTCGACCATAGCCGAGGCGTAGTGTTCGGTAGCTAAGTGATGAATTCCTTCAAAGCATATGATGCGATTAGTCAGGACATTCATGTGATTATGTTGATCACAGTCAAGGGTCATGTGGGTGGGTCTGGCTAATCACGAAATGACGGGTAGAACTTGACTAGTACTTATGATATGTTGATCATAGTCAAGGTCATAAGGACTAGGGGTAGAAACCATATCGGGAATTTCAAGAGTTGAAATTTGCAATGAGATTGCATACCTTCTATATGATAGTTGGATCCCGATCTCACTGCGAGTAAGAGTTACTCCTGGGAAAGTTTTACACAAGACAATTTGATGAAATTATAGGGTGTAATTATTCCCGGCTAATCTTACCTTTTAGGGTTTGAAGGAGGATTTGATAAAAACAGTGGGAGACATCTGGATTAGATAAATAGCCAATCTAATCTTGCAAGAGCATACGCTAAAATGTTTTATTCTCTCTCTCTCTCAAGATAGTGACCATATTATGCCTTAATCAAGATAATAAATACGGATATATTGACTGAACTCGCTTGTTATATTGAGCCGGGGAACGTTGGTCCCGCTCCAACCTATAATTGTTATAAGACAAAGCAGGAAATAGGGAAATACCAGAATTCCTATGCCGCCCAAACGAAGAAAGTGCATATGATGCATTTCCTTCGGGTGTGTTCGTTACAAAGAACTGTTTCTCAGTATCCTCTGCATCCTGGGTATTTGATACTGGATCATGATCCCAGATATGTAATCAGTTACATAGGGCTACAAAAGGGTAGAAAAACTGAGAACGGGTGATAAGTTTCATGAGACAGAAAACGGGGCAAGTGTTGCAGCCAAGTCTGTTGGTCACTGTCACCCTGTATTACCAATACATTGATTCTGAACAAATGCTATTAGATACCGAACCTGATATACAAAATCATATCTCTTTATTAGTAAAGAAATGATAAAATTTTGTATTGATGGATAATGTTTTGAACATTTCCTATATCAAACGTTGATCGGTTCATGCACGTTATCTAAAAGCATGGACGTTCTAAATCAAACTACAGTTCTCAATATACCGAACACACACAAGAGGAAGAGTTCAGAAATGAACGGATCCTTCTTGAGGCATTGTAGACTAGGTCAGATCAATGCGACCCGGCTGGCTGAAGTTACATTTTAGATGCATATTTAAACCAGTTTGAATTTACATCTTGTGAAACTTGCCAGTCATGTCACATAGATAAGATGACGATAGCTCTGTTTATTGGAAACAGAGAAAGAGTTAGTGAACTCTTGGGATTGATACATAATGATGTATGAAAGGCCCCCTGTCTACATATGCCATGACCGGTTCCTTGTACTTCGTTACATTCTCTGATAATCTCTCAAGAATCAGACATATGTTCCTGTTGAAACACAAGTCCGAAGCTTTTGAGATATTCACAGAATATAATAGAAGTAGAGAACCAAAAACGGGTATAAGTATTATGTCCTTTGATGAGATCAAGGAGGAGAATACTTGAGCATGGAAATCCTGGACTGTTCTAAAAGAGAATGAGATTCTCTCTCAGCATTACTCCTCCGTATACACCATAGCACGATGGTATAACGGGGCGGAGAAATTGCACCCTATGTGATATGGTGTGCTCCAAGATGAGTACTACTGAGTTTCCTATTTTCCTTTTGGGAGTTATGCACTTGTGAAGCTGCATACCTATTGAATAGGGTTCAAATCAAATCAGGTGCCTACTACTCCATATGTGATATGGTATGGGAAGAACCTATATCTTAAAGATGTTAAGATTTGGGGTTGTCCGGCCTATGTCTAAAAACCTAAATCCGGACAAGCTCAAGGCAAAGTCAAAATTGTGGAAGTTTGTTGGATATCCCAAACATTAGCAAGGGAATGTCTTCTACCTAACAGAGGAACAAAGGTTGTTTCTCAGCATGCCACCTTTGTGAAAGGGAATTTCTTATGAAGAAGTTAGTGGTTATAAGGTAGAACTGGAAGGCGTTCCAGCTATACAAACTACAACAGATGACCTAACAGAAGAACAAAAGTTGTTTTGTTTCTCAGCATGAAAGGAAATTTCTTGTGAAGAAATTAGTGGTCATAAGGTAGAACTGGAAGGCGTTCCAGCTACACAAACTACAAAAGATGACCTAACCAAGGAACAAAAGTTGTTTTGTTTCTCAGCATGCAGCCTTTTGTGAAAAGGGAATTTCTTGTGAAGAAATTAGTGGTCATGAGATAGAACTAGAAGGAGTTCCAGCTACAGCAAATGATTTGGTAAAACCAAAAGATTCAATAGACACTAACGAACCTCAGCTTCTCCGCCAATCTAGTAGGATTACTCACCCACAAAAGAGATACTTTGTTTTCTCTATGACAGTGGGAGCGAGGATTTCATATTACCCCAGCGTATCCCGAGATCGGAAGGTGTTCCGACGGGTTGTAGTCCTCGCAATGGGGACTGCATAGAAAGTAACTGCTGAGGGACCTTTTGGTGCCACGGCGATCCCATGGGATGGGGTTGCTTACTGACCAAAGTGGTATGACCTAACTAGTTTCAAGCAGACCATCAGGAGTAGGGACTCTGTAAGAATGGCTGGATGATTAGCGATCTGAGATGGAATCCTTATACACCAACAAAGTATGGACTTTGGTTGCTTTATCTGAAGGGTTAAAACCCCATCAGAAGCAAGTATATCTTGAGAAGATTACTTGGTGTACATGGAAAAGTTGAGACTTTCAAAGCTATGCTTAAGTCCATCCAGATCCTACTTGCCACTGCTACATACCTTGACTGCGATATCTGGTGGTTGGGTGTCATGACTGCTTTTCTAAAAGAAGTTTTAGAAAAGAGAGCGTCTATAAGTACACAACCAGAAGGCTTCGTAGACAGTGGGAGCAGCGGAAAAGTGTGCAAGATGTTTTATGTGATAAAACAGGCATCGCGGAGTTGGAACATCTGTTTTTGATGTGGTAGTCACAGAGTTTGACTTCATCAAAATAAATAGATGAACCATGTATATACATAAAAGGTAGTAGGGAGTATGGTGGTGATCCTCGTAGAGTACGTGGATGACATACTCCTGATAGGGAAGGAGTTTCCTATGCTACGCTCAGTCAATCTCCTCTTATTATAAAGATTCTCCATATAGGATCAAAGGTGATACCTTCTAAATCCTGGGTTTTGGATCTATGAGATAGATCTAAATGGATATTAGGATACTCACTAGTTGTAGTGAGATAGTATCAATTGATCCTGGGGAGAATCACAGCGGAGTTGGAAATTTTGTTTTTGATGTGTTAGTCAAAGAGTTTGACTTCATCAAAATGGTTGAACCTCGTGGTATGGAGTATGGTGGTGATCCTCGTAGAGTACGTGGATGACATACTCTTGATAGGAAAGAGTTTCCTATGATACACTCGGTCAATTTCCGCTTATCATAAGGATTCTCCATATAAGATCAAGGTGATACCTCCTAAATCCTGAGTTTTTGATCTATGAGATAGATCTAAATGGATGTTAGGATACTCACTAGTTGTAGTGAGATAGTATCAATCGATCCTGGGAGAATCACTGGAAAGGTTCCAGAGTGATAAAGACGACTGAATGTCAGTCGCAGGCATTGTCTTTACCCTAAGTAGAGGGACGGTATGTTGGAAGAGTTCCAAGTTAGATACCATGACATGCAAGAAAGGCAAGATACGTCATTACTAAGGATGCTACCAAAGATAAAGTCTGGATAAATATATAAAAGTTCATAAGATGAACTTCGTTCCTACCATTGTGTGACAATGGGGTTGTGGCTTTAGCCAAGGAACAACCGTCCCATCAGAAATCCAGATATAATTCTTAGGCAGCATCACCTGATCAAAGAGATGGTTGATCTCCAGGGAGATCTAGGTAAGGAGAGTAGATACAGAGGACAACAGAGCGGATCCACTCACTAAGGCTTTTTCCCAATAGAGACTTTTATGGGATGGTTGAGTATGAGATATTTAAACCACAGCTGATTGTTTGGTTTGTGATACCACAATAGATGGCCCTAGTGCAAGTGGGAGATTGTTAGTTATATGTGTGCCCTAGAGGCCATTACTGTACATACGATGTATATTGTAGTGGATGCATGGACATATATAGGGAGGACTTTCTTGCTCGACATGATAGTACGCTATCTGGTTGTACTTTATCTTAACATGTACTCTGATTGTCTCTTTTGTTACATGTTGATAAAGCCCTTAGGATTTGTACTCGACTACTGGGACTATGATGAGATCATACTAGTGGGGCCACAGTAGTCTATGAGTACATCCTACAACTGTTCCTAGTCGAGGGTGTGTCGAGACAGGGCATCGATACACCAAAGTAGACTAGCGTATACGCATCTTGACCCATATGATGGGCGATGGATGATCCCATATCCATCGGTGTTTGACATCAAGGATGGTGTACGGGTGCTCAGTGGAGACTGGGTACACTGAACGGACTCGCCGAGAACTCCTAGATGGTATATATACCTATTGTCAGATAGCAGTTCTCTGGTGACACTTGTACAGGTTAGTCTGTAGACCCGAGATCGTCATAGAGTCTTGTGTGGTTCCCACTGTACTTTGATTTCCTCCCTACCACGGCTCTACTGAGTTGTGCAAACAGGTGGATTTTGGGTACAGTCCCGAATCATATGAAGACAGTGAGCGATAGGAGGGGTTTCGTCTCTCCCGGTATAGGGGGTTGATGTCGCGCTATGTTTGATCGGCTATAACACCTAAATCCCTGGCCAGGGTTCTCGAGGTTTACTGATAAGTGTTATCAGTAGTTCCTCGAACTGTTATGAGCCATAAATCAACATGACTTATAAAGTTACTGGGGTCTGACATTTACCACCCCTAGACTTCATATGCGACGTATCAGACGAAGAGACCGGAATGTACGGTATGTGTTGCTAGTTGGCTCGACGGGAGTTTTTACAGTTTCGCTGGTTTTCTTCTGATCGCTTCAATACCCGGGTGGCCGTTATGTTTAGCTGACCTCTTGCGGCTTGTAGATGTTTGATATGATCATCATCTACTGCTCGCGTATTGACGAGTCTTAGAGTCCCACAATGAAGTTTCCTCGCTCAGGCAAAAAAGATGTGGTGTGCATATGAGATATGCGCGGGACCCGCTTAAATACGGTTATGTGATAACGTATATTAATCGGGCATTTTCTATTTGACGGATCGTATGTGATATGACCGGTTTGGTAAATCAAGTGTTGATTTAACTAATTACATTTAGATAAATTCTTTAAGTAAATCCTTTTATATGCATGCATGCATGCACATGATGATGTGCATGAACACATACATGCATACATAGTATCATGGTTGTTGATACAAGAATGGTGGCAATATAAGACTTATATTGAAGCTTTTAATTTGTATTTATCATTTTAAGTTAATGTAAAGAATACCTTCACATGCTTCTTTATATCTTTTCATTTTAAGTTAATGAAAAGAAAACATACACATGCTCCTTTATTCTTTAGTGGGTATCCTTTACTTAACTTAATGAAAAGAATTTCCACCCATGCTTAATTGTTTAGGAAAAGAATTTCCACTCATAATTATGGTGGTAATGGAATAATGGTGATTATTCCTTTCTTATCACTATAAATAGCTTCATATGTGATATGAAACAAGATGCACACAACAAGGAATAAAATGAGTGCAAGGGTGTGAAGAATACATGTTATCATATGTGATATGATAGAAAGCTCAAGCCACCATTATCTTCTTCTTCCTCTCTTGATTTCTTACTTGAGTGAAAGTTGATAAAAGAAAGGATTGCAATTGAAGAACATAAACCACATCATCATACTACACACCTCTAGCCGATTAGTGTAGGGTGTTTGCTCTACTTCGTTTGCGAAACAAGTATGGCAAGGAGCTTTGGGCAAAGGGACTTCGGGTGGATCATCGTGGACAAGGAAGGCTTCCATCAATCCGTTACAAACTCTCATAGAGCAAAGGAGTTGCATCAAAGAGAAGACCCGAAGGACCGTATCATCAAGGTAAAATCCCTAACATAGTAGATAAGATCTCTAGTTGGGGTTTACTAGTTGTGGTTTAGACAAGATCTTCGGTTAAGTGCGTGTTGCATGCTAAGAAAATTTTTGTTCATCGCTTCCGCCGCGCCACAAGAGTTGTGGTAGCATGCAGCACCAACTTACACTAACTAACTCTAGAAGTTTCTACTCAGCTACCAAGCTTGCAAGAGAAGCTAAACAAAACCTAGCTTCTAAAGGAAGCTAATCCTAATCAAGCTTCTAGGTGAAGCTAAAGGTGAAGACTATAAAAAGGACCCAAAGGCTTCATTCCAAAGGTTGTTGAAAGTTGTTGATCATTCTACATCAATTCACCCACAAGTTGAGTGACACAACTTGTGCACCCAAACCCTAATCCAATCACCAAAAGCCAAATTCAAGATCTCCGAGTACAAATCAAGCAAGAAGCCATCAACCTTTTAGAAGCGACGCCGATCTTCAACCGAGCAAGTGGTCCAAGACGATCCCCGACTCACGCAGACGATGCGAAGCTAATTCGACGATCGAGTTCTTTTCTCAATATTTGTAATCTTGAGCAAATTGTAACGGAATTGTTGGATAATAAAAGGTGAAATTTCTTAATCTTGCTTTTCTTTATATTTGAGAATTATGATGAGATCTTAATTCTTGATTGTTTTCTTTGTTATGATGCTTGAGTAAAAACTCCGCTCGTGGAGGAATCGAGAAAATTGATAGTTGATGATGATTACATTCTTGAACGATTCTTAAGTCCTATGAGTTTTGTAAACTCTAGTAAATTGAATCATCGACAACCTAGTTTCGAGCGAGATGCTTTCTAGAATGTTTTCTCTCTTAATTAGTGATCAACGATCGATGCTTGAATTTCCTAGAGGCTAGAATTTGAATGAAAATCAACGAAAGGACAAGGGATAGATGATGAAACCCTAGTTTCCGTAAGAGATCCCTAATTCTCGTTGTCGTCATCGATCTAGCAACAAATCATCAATGGATAAGAATACGTAATCACAAGTCTTCATCCTCACTATCGATTCTATCGATTCCTACGAGCCTCATTACAAATCTTGATAATTCATTTGATTTGGACAATTCTTGATTCTTGATTTTTATTATTTCTTGATATTAGATCTAGTTTTTTATAATTCTTGAAACTAAAATTCATAAATCTTGAATCAAATTTTCTTTTCTTTTATCCTTTAATTTTCAACTCGACTAAAACAATTACGATCAAATCACACTTTCCCCGTGGACGATCCGCACTCGCTAACGAACCTACAATTGACACCGTTATTGATTGCAGTTTACAAATTTATTTGGTTGTGATCTTTACACTTTTCTTATATACACACCGAGATTCATTCAATCACGGTGTGTGTTTGGTTTGCATAGAGTCCTACTTTAAAATATTGAATGGGCAAGAAAGGAGTGAGAGATTTCCATCTCTCAAACCGACCCAAACCTAACCCTAACAAGTGAGGAACTACTCACTCATTAGGGAATTAACAATGGAATTCATTTTTTTGTGATTTTCTTTTATTAACCTAGTTAATGTTCGGAAATAACTACGGCAGATAAAAATTGCAGAGAAATAAAATTGCAGATAAGAAATTCAAGATAAAAAACTTACTTTTTATTGATGCACTCTTTGACGATTACAATGAATGGAAATTTTAAACTAGAGAAATAAAAAGAAGCATGCTCCAAAAAGAGCTGTAGGCTTCCTATTTATAGATAATCGAAACCCTAGGGTTTACATCTGATCCGCATCAGAATTTATAAAACTACCCTAAGAAAACCGGGTCAATGCACCGACTCCACCGACACGCACCGACATGCGCCGACACGTGCACAACACGGCCGCGGATCCGCGGCCATAAGCCTGGTTTGCCCGCGGTTCCGCGGCCGTTTGATGGGCTCTTGGGCTCTTTTTCTCTAGGTTGCTTCATGTTGCTATTTGCTTCTGTTTTCTTCAATTGGTTCTTCAGAATCTTTTCTAGTTTCTTCCAGATTTCCACAGTGCAAAAATGTTGTGGACTTTTACCGTTCACTTCGTGTTGAAATCTTGAATCTTGTGCTGCCTTCGTGCTTTGTGAAATCGAACTGTTCATTGATCTTCATTTTTTCCTTAAGCTGTAGGCGGCATCATAAAGATTCTTCTATTTGTTGGTCATAGTCTCACTTTTGTAGCGTTTTTTCATCATTTTCATTGCATTGTTCCGAGAACCTGTAACCTGCAACTATTTAGCAGACATGGATCAAAAGCACCTATTTATTTGCAATATGATTAAAAATGGGGAATATAATAATGAAAAATTCTGATATGAACTGGTGGCGATAAAGGGAAAGGAAAAGATGGGTGGGGCAGCCATAAAGGATGAGTGCTTCTATTGTAAGAAGAAGGGTCATTGGAAGAAGGACTGCAGGGCCCTAAAGGCTAAGAATCAGGACACAAAGCTGGTTGTGGCTTCAACTTCAGGTGTGTTCGTGATTGAAAACTGCTTTTCTATAAACTCTACTTCCTGGGTATTGGATACCGGATCGGGATCTCACATCTGTAATTCTTTACAGGCGCTGAGAAGCCGTAAGGTTTTAAGGAAAGGTGATATGACCCTCAGGGTTGGCAATGGAGCCAGTGTGGACGCAGTTGTAGGGTTAGTATAGCACCTTATGAAGGTTTAGGCAAGCATCAATCATGCTACTTTAAAATTTTTTGGGGTGCTAAACAAACCCTAACCAAGATCTTAACTAAAGACTTAGGGTAAAGCATGCATGTAAACAACTTTACATCTAAGAGAGAGAGATTACAACCTTTGTAGTCCGCTCCTTCGCTTCATAAGCTCCGTGTTGAGGTCTCTTCGCTGCGATCATCAAGTACCCGGACTCTAGAGAGGCTCCATGAAGAGAAAGATGCAAGCTTGCTTCCAATCTTCAACAACAAAGATGATTTACCTTGAAGAAACTCAAGCCCAAGCTCTTGATTCACTAATCAAGTATTAGCAAAGCAAACATCCTAATCTAAGTGGCTAGAATAGATGAGGATGATGAAGTAAGAATTTAGCTCTCATTTGTTTTCAATTTCTCACTAAAAATCATCACATACAAAAAAGCTAGTAAGCTTTTTTCAAAGCATGAAGAAGAAGAAATCTATTTGTGATAAATAATGAATTATTGTTATGTTTACAAATCCAACCATGGGTTAAGAATGAAGGATTAACCCTTGTAGAGAATAAACTAGGGTAAACGGTTTTGGGTTGGGTTAAGAAATATCTTCACAAAATATCTTAGCTAAAAACAAAAGAAAGTTCCATGAAACTTCAAGAAAAAGCTTACTCAAAAGCTAACCCAAATCAAAACCCTAACCTTTTTAAACTCCACAAAACATGTTGAATTTGTAACCCTAACATGTTACAATATTATATATCACATATATAATAAATAATGTAACAAAATAAAACAATACAATTAACATATATCGCATATACATCAATGTATTATCCATGTGAGAAAAAGAATCTTTAAGTGAGCTAATATTAGTTAATGCAATATAAAATATCAAATATATAATTAGACATTAAATTATCGAATCAACACTTGATCCGATTATCCGGCAATTTCATAAATAACCGACTAATATAACAAGTATCAGTTCATCGAATCAACACTTGATCCGATGACCTGGCTATATCTCATATACCCGGCCGATATCACATATCGCGGGAATCTAATACGGTATCATATACACGTATTGTTCTCGGTCCCGCACATATCACATATGTGCTCCTACTCCGTTTTTCCTGAGCCAGGAAACCTCTGTGTAGGACTCTAAAGAATCGTCAATACGCCGGCAGGAGGTTATGATCATATCAAAACACTTACAAGCTGCAAGCGGTCAGATAAACCTAACAGACACCCAGGTATTGAGCGATCAGTAGATCAATAAGCAAGCATCTACATTCTCCTGCGAATCCAATCAGTAACACTACCGTACAGTCCGGTCTCTTCGTCTGATACGCCGCATATCCAGTCTAGGGGTGGTAAACGTCAGACCCCAATAACCGATAAGTCGTGTCGATATGAGGTCCATAACGGTTCGAGAAACTACTGATAACACTTATCAGTAAATCTCAACAACCCTGGACAGGGATTTCCAGTTATAGCCAATCGAACACAGCGCAACATCAACTCCCTATACCGGGAGAGACGAAACCCCTTCTATCGCTCATTGCCTCCATGTGATTCGGGACTGTACCTAAAAGCCACCGTCTTGCACGCCCTCTTGGACGTGGTTAGGTGGAAATCAAAGTACAGTAGGAATCACACAAGACTCTATGACAATCTCGGGTCTACAGACAAACCTGTACCAGTGTCACCAGAGAACTGCCATCTTACGTGAGGTATAATACCATCTGGGAGTTCTCAGCGAGTCCGTCCAGTGTACCCAGTCTCCACTAAGCACCCGTATACCGTCTCTGATGTCAAACAACAATGGATATGAGATCATCCATCGCCCATCTACATGGGTTGAGAAGCATATGCTAGTCTACTCTGGTATATCGTTGCCCTGTCTCGATACACCTACGACTAGGAACTTTTGAAGGATGTACATAGCGACTACACTGTCCCCACTAGTATAATCTGCATCATAGTCCTGGTAGTCAAGTACTCATCCTAAGGGCTTTATCAACATGTAACATAGAGACAATCAGAGTATATGTTAAGATAAAGTGCAACCAGATAGCATACTATCATGTCGAGCAAGAAAGTCCTCCCTATATATGTCCAAGCATCCACTACTATATACATCGTATATACAGTAATGGCCTCTAGGGCATACAAATAACTAACAATCTCCCACTTTCACTAGGGCCATCTGTTGTAGTATCTCATACCCAACAATCAGCTGTGGTTGAAGTATCTCATACTCAACCATCCTATAAAAGTCTCTACTGGTAAATAGGCCTTTGTGAGTGGATCCGCGCTGTTGTCTTCTATGTCTATTCTCCTAACCTTGATCTCTCTGGAGATCAACCATCTCCACGATCAGGTGATACTGCCTAAGAATACGTCTGGATCTCTGATGGGACGGGGGTTCCATGGCCAAAGCCATAACTCTATTGTCACACAATAGTAGGAAGGAAGTTCATCTCATGAACTAATATATATATCCAGACTACCTCTTTAGTAGTATCCTTGGTAACGATGTATCTAGCCTTTAATCGTCTAGTAAGTTACGGTATCTAGCTTGGAACTCTTCCAACATACCGTCCCTCTACCGAGGGTGAAGACAATCCCGTGACTGACATTCAGTCGTCCTTATCAACCTAGAACTTTTCTAGTGATTATCCCCAGGATCGATTGATACCATCTCACTACAGCTAGTGAGAATCCTTACATCCAAATAGATCTCTCTCATAGATCCATAACCCTGGATTTAGGAGGTATCATCTTGATCTTATATGGAGAATCTTTGTGAGAAGAGGAGATTGACCGAGCGTAGCATAAGAAACTCTTTTCCTATTAAGAGTATGTCATCAACGTACTATATGAGGATCATCACCATACTCCATACAACCTTTTTGTATATACAAGGTCCATCTGCGATTTTGATGAAGTCAAACTCTTTGACTACCACATCAAAACAGACATTCCAACTCCGCGATGCCTGATTTATCGCATAAAACAACTTGCACACGTTTCCGCTGTTCCCACTGTCTACGAAGCCCTCTGGTTGTGTACTTATAGATGCTCTCTTCTAAATCATTATTTAGAAAAGCAGTCATGACACCCAACCGCCAGATATCGTAGTTATGGTATGTAGCAGTGGCAAGTAGGATCCGGATGGACTTAAGCATAGCTTTGAAAGTATCAACTTTTCCATGTACACCAAGTAATCTTCTCAAGATATACTTGCTCCTGATGGGGATTTAACCATTCAGATAAAGCAACCAAAGTTCATACTTTGTTGGTGTATAAGGATTCCATCTCAGATCGCTAAGCATTCAGCCATACTCACAGAGTCCTCACTCCTGATGGCCTGCTCGAAACTAGTTGGGTCATCATCTAATGATGCAATCCTCGCTCCCACTATCATAGAGAAACCAAAGTATCTATCAGGTGGATGAGGAACCCTACCTGATCGGCGGAGAGGCTGATGTTCGTTGGAAATTATTGAATCCTCCGGTTCTACCAAATCATCAGCTGTAGTTTGTTCAGTTGGAACTACTTCCAGTTCTACCTCATGACCATTAATCTCTTCACAAGAAATTCCCTTTCCCAAAGGTGGCATGCTGAGAAAACAAAACATGTTTTGTTCCTCAGGTTGGCAGAAGATATTCCCTTGCAAATGCTTGGGATATCCAACAAACTTCCATAGAACCGACCTTGCCTCGAGCTTGTCCGGATTTTGCTTTTAGACATAGGCCGGACAACCCCAAATCGTAACATCCTTAAGAGATGGGCTCTTCCCATACCATATCACATATGTAGTGGTAGGCATCTGATTTTGCTGGAACCCTATTCAATAGGTATGCAACTTCTCAAGTGCATAACCCCAAAAGAAAATAGGCAACTCAGTAGTACTCATCATAGAGCACACCATATCACATAGGGTGCGATTGCTCCGGCCCGATACACCGACGTGCTGTGGTGTATAAGGAGGAGTAATGCTGAGAGAGTATCTCATTCTCCTTTAGAATAGTCCAGGAATTCCGTGCTCAATTATTCTCCTCCTTGATCTCATCAAAGGACATAATACTTTTACCCATTTTCGGTTCTCTACTTCTAGCTTATATTCTGTGAATATCTCAAAAGCTTCGGACTTATGTTTCAACAGGAACATATGTCTGAATCTTGAGAGATCATCAGTGAATTTAATGAAGCACAAAGAACCGGTCCTGGCATATGTAGACAGGGGAATTTCATTTATCAGCATGTATCAATCCCAAGAGTTCAATAACTTTTTCTCTGTTTCCAATAAACGGAGCTATGGTCATCTTATCTTTGTGACATGACTGGCAAGTTTCACAAGTTATAAATTCAAACTGATTTAAATATGCATCTTTATGTAACTTAGCTAGTCAGGTCGCATCGATATGACCTAGTCTACAATGCCTCAAGAAGGATTCGTTTATTTCTGAACTCTTCCCCTTGTGTGTGTTCCGTATGTTAAGAGCTGTAGTTTGATTTAGAATGTATATGTTTTTAGATAACGTGCCTGAACCGATCAACTTTTGATATAGGAAATGTTCAAAACATTATCCATCAATACAAAATTATATCCTTCTTTATATAATAAAGAGACTGATATGATGTTGTATATCAGGTTCGGTATCTAATAACATTCGTTCAGAATCAATGTATTCTGGTAATACAGGGTGGTAACTGCCAACAGACTTGGCTGCAACACTTGTATCACTTCCAACTCTTGAAATTTATCACCCGTTCTCAGTTCTTTACCTATCTGTAGCCCATGTAACATATTACATATCTGGGATCCTGATCCGGTATCACATATCCAGGACGTAGAGAATACTGTGAAACAGTTCTTGGTAATGAACACACCCGAAGAAGATGCATCAGCATACACTTTCTTCGTTTGGGTGGCACGGGAATTCTGGTAATCCCCTATTTCCTGCTCGGTCTTATAACAATTATAAGTTGGAGCGGGACCAACGTTCCCCAGCTCAGTATAATAAGCGGGTTCGGTCAATACATCCGTATTATTATCTTGATTAAGGCGTGATATGGTCGCTACCTGGAGAGAGAGAGAAGAAAACACTCAGCGTATGCTCTTGCAAGATTTAGATTGGTTATTAATATATCTAATCAGGATGTCTCCCACTGTTTTAGTCAAATCTTCCTTCAAATCCTAAAAGGTAAGACTAGCCGGGAATAATTACACTCTACAAATTCGCCAATCTTTCAGCCAGGCCAGTGTCGGTACTTTGAGGGAGGTTCCCTATGCTTTCGCACGGACCTAATTAAAATAAACCTCATTTTTCCAGGGGCTTAACCCCGTTAACACCTTTCTAGACACCTACTTGATCGGCTAATTGTAATGTGTTAAATTCTCACAGGAGTAACTCTTACTCGCAGTGGGTATCGGGATCCAACTATCTCATAAAAGGTATGAAATCTCATTGCAAATTTCAACACTTGAAATTCCCGATAATATTTTGCCCCTAGTACTTATGACCTTAACTATGGTCAACATATCATAAGCACTAGTCAAGTTCTTCCCGTTATTTCATGATTAATTAGACCCACCCACATGACCCTCAACTATAGTCGACATAATCACATGACTGTCCTAATTAATCACATTATATGCTGTGTAGGAAGACATCACTTAGCTACCGTACACTACGCCTCAACTATAGTCGACATACGCAGCACGAATACTAAGTGCTCTACTTCCTAAAATGACGGTGGGCTACGACAGGTTTTTAAGAAAACCTTTTGCGTAATGAACTTGATATCGTTGTAGAATCAAATGATTTAAATGGAGTGTTTTTTAGGCCTTTACTAGTTTTGCTAAAGAGGTCACTCCCGATGAAGGGATCGTCGGCTCTTTCCTTATCGAATAAGGTGCAGGATATTTCACAAATACCGCTATGCAAAGCAAGAACTAGAAAAGCAATCAAAAGACAAACCGAGTTTATAGCATCTGCCAGTTATTGCTAAAGAGGTCACTCCCGGTGAAGGGATCTCGGCTATTTCCTTATCAAATAAGGTGCTGGATGTTCTACAAGGAACACTGCTATGCAAAGTAACAACTAGTGCTACCTGTTTTTGAAAATTCGATTCCACAACATCTTTAGGTTTCTTTTATTTCATTAATCTAATTAATGAAGTCCCATTTTATTATGCTTCACAAGCATCACATTTGAAACGAAATCAACAATATACAATATATATCTCATATATATAATATAAACATTCGTCTCAGTCGGTAATATGATCTAATCACAGAACATTGCAGCAGAAGAACATATATGAAATATTGGATATATTAGGAGGTCCGTGTTTTAATGCGAGCCTGCATAAAACATGGATTCCACGGTCGCGATGAATAGCCAAACGCACATCCCTAGACCCCTACGAGAACGACAAGCAACCCTTCCAGTTCTAGAGTTAGGAGACCCGATCTCTACTCCTCGAGATGGTCTCCCACTGGACCCTAGAACACGGTTACTTGTGATCCCTGCCTTGGGTCTATCCTAATGCGGAAAAGTAAATAATATACAATGGTGACATCATCCTCAACCCGGAAGTGCCCCAATAAAAGAATATTACATACAATGAATTTTACAGGAATGAAAATAAAAACCCACTTCTCATATAAAACCCCCGGCTATTCAAAACACGACGATCCAATATAACATATCACAGTAACACATAACATCACATGTCATCAACGTAAGTAAATATGTGTATCCCAATTGTCGTTGATGTATACCAACGAAACCGGCGATACACCATATATTACACTTACGGTCGTAGAAAAGAATGTGTAAAACTACAACTGTTGGAATCCGCAACCTCCTTAGACATCTCATGCCTAACCAAATGAATTCCTTAGACATCGCATGCCTAACAATTATAAACCCCGCATTTTAGTCTCAATATCGAAAACTCTTTTCAATATCAAGTCGGGCTATTCAACAAGATTCCCGACATCCTGATCGAATGCTCGTCGGAAACTTTAGTAGACGGCGGCACCCCAGATGCCGCCGACGAAGTGCACTAAGGCGGAACACCGCTGCCGCGAGCACCAAAACGGATTCTTTTGGCGACGGGGTTCTCCTACTGTCACTTGGTCGGGGCTATGGGGCGCGGCTATCTATTAAGTTTACTCGGCGAGTATCCGCGTATGCTACGTGATTGCGACGGACTTTTGATTACATTAAAATCCTATGGAAACCGATCAAATGAGACTAAAAACTGCTAGATTTAAAACATTCAAATTAGTTATCTCATAACAACTTGTGGATTGCAAATATTGTATCACATTCCAGATAAATAGACGATGTCAAACTTTCCGATCGAATAAACAAACACCCAAGATTTCCCTTTAGTTCTCGACACTTGAAATTAGTTTAAAAGCATCCATCACATACCACTGTACCAATGCTCCAGCCGTAGAAGGGTCAAACCAACGCCTCATATATGGCAACGCCGTACTGAACCCTAAGGTTTAGAGGCGGTTCAGACGGTCGCATAATCGAGTTAAGGTTTTAGTTCTTCTAGAGGGTCCACCGCGTTACATGCATGACTGTGAATGTTCTTTAACTAAGGAAAAAATCCAACACTTGGAAATTTTCCGGCAGGAGAAAAAGTGAGTTATTGATATCCGTTCGAACTTTTTAACACATTCTAAATTACCCGGAAAAACTTAAACGAAGTTAAACTTTCCGATCGAATCAATGAGTTCCCAATATATCCCAGAAAGTTCAACACTTGAGAGGAATTAAAAAATCCCAGAAGCATGAAAAAGTACCTAAGAATATACCCCTGAGGTATTAGCCCCCAACTCCCAAAGTTGGCCGCGGAACTGCCGCCAAACACATGGTTTGGCCGCGGTTCCGCGGTCTCTTGAGTGATTATGGCTTCGTATTTCACAGTAATTCTTAGAATTCCCTGCATGATTTTCTGAGTATTTTTAATATGAAAATTTCAACTTTTGAATTTTTTTCCAGAAACTAGGATTTATTGGGGATTCGGAGTTCGATCGTACTTCAAACTTCATCAAGACGACGCCTAACGCTCTAGCTTGGCTATGATACCACTGTAGGGTTAGTATAGCACCTTATGAAGGTTTATGCAAGTATCAATCATGCTATTTTAATATTTTTTGGGGTGCTAAACAAACCCTATCCAAGATCTTAACTAGAGACTTAGGGTAAAGCATGCATGTAAACAACTTTACATCTAAGAGAGAGGGATTACAACCTTTGTAGTCCGCTCCTTCGCTTCATAAGCTCCGTGTTGAGGTCCCTTCGCTGTGATCATCAAGTACCCGGACTCTAGAGAGGCTCCATGAAGAGAAAGATGCAAGCTTGCTTCCAATCTTCAACAAAAAAGATGATCTACCTTGAAGAAACTCAAGCCCAAGCTCTTGCTTCACTAATCAAGTATTATAAAAGCAAACACCTTAATCAAAGTGGCTAGAATAGATGAGGATGATGAAGTAGGAATTTAGCACTTATTTGTTTTCAATTTCTCACTCAAAATCATCACATACCAAAAAGCTAGTAAGCTTTTTTCAAAGCAAGAAGAAGAAGAAATCTATTTGTGATGAATAATGAATTATTGTTATGTTTACAAATCTACCCGTGGGTTAAGAATGAAGGCTTAACCCTTGTAGAGAATAAACTAGGGTAAACGGTTTTGGGTTGGGTTAAGAAATATCTTCACAAAATATCTTAGCTAAAAACAAAAGAAAGCTTCATGAAGCTTCATGAAAAAGCTTACCCAAAAGCTAACCCAAATCAAAACCCTAACCTTTTTAAACTCCACAAAACATGTTGCATTTGTAACCCTAGCATGTTACAATATTATATATCACATATATAATATATAATGTAACAAAATAAAATAATACAATTAACATATATCGCATATACATCAATGTATTATCCATGTGAGAAAAAGAATCTTTAAGTGAGCTAATATTAGTTAATGATATATAAAATATAAAATATATAATTATACATTAAATTATCGAATCAACACTTTATCCGATAATCCGGCTATTTCATAAATAACAGACTAATATAACAAGTATCAGTTCATCGAATCAACACTTGATCCAATGACCCGGCTATATCTCATATACCCGGCCGATATCACATATCGCGAGAATCTAATACGGTATCATATACACGTATTGTTCTCGTTCCCGCACATATCACATATGTTCTCCTACTCCGTTTTGCCTGAGCCAGGAAACCTCTGTGTAGGACTCTAAAGAAACGTCAATACGCCGACAGTAGGTGATGATCATATCAAAACACCCACAAGCTGCAAGCGGTCAGCTAAACGTAACAGCCTCCCAGGTATTGAGCGATTAGAAGATCAATAAGCAAGCCTGTACATTCTCCTGCGAATCCAATCAGTAACACTACCGTACAGTCCGGTCTCTTCGTCTGATATGTCGGATATCCAGTCTAGGGGTGGTAAACATTAGACCCCAATAACCGATAAGTCGTGTCGATATGAGGTCCATAACGGTTCGAGAAACTACTGATAACACTTAACAGTAAATCTCAGCAACCCTGGCCATGGATTTCCAGTTATAGCCAATCGAACACAGCGCAACATCAACTCCCTATACCGGGAGAGACGAAACCCCTCCTATCGCTCATTTTCTCCATGTGATTCGGGACTGTACCCAAAAGCCACCGTCTTGCACGCCCTCTTGGATGTGGTTAGGTGGAAATTGAAGTACAGTGGGAATCACACAAGATTCTATGACGATCTTGGGTCTACAGAATAACCTGTACCAGTGTCACCAGAGAACTGCCATCTGACGTGATGTATAATACCATCTGGGAGTTCTCGGCGAGTCCGTCCAGTGTACCCAGTCTCCACTGAGCACCCGTATGCTGTCTCTGATGTCAAACACCAATGGATATGCGATCATCCATCGCCCATCTACAAGGGTCGAGAAGCATACGCTAGTCCACTCTTGTATATCGATGCCCTGTCTCGATACACCTACGACTATGAACTTTTGAAGGATGTACATAGCGACTACGCTGTCCCCACTAGTATGATCTGCATCATAGTCCTGGTAGTCATGTACTCATCCTAAGGTCTTTTTCAACATGTAACATAGAGACAATCAGAGTACATGTTAAGATAAAGTGTAACCAGATAGCATACTATCATGTCGAGCAAGAAAGTCCTCCATATATATGTCCAAGCATCCACTACTATATACATCGTATGTATAGTAATGGCCTCTAGGACATACATATAACTATCAGCAGTTGCAGTAGGGGAATATTATCTTGGATTGGCGAGTGGACATATTTTGTTGTTACATAACTGTTTTTGTGTACCCAGTATGGTGTGTAATATTATATCAGTATCTTTATTATGAAATGAAGGGTATAATTTAGCACTTGTAAGAAATGTTATCAACATTCACCTGAATCATGAAATGGTTGGGTCGGGTACACTAAGCAACGGAATATAAATTCTCAATCAATATCAAGTTTTCAACGTCCAAAACACATTAAAAAGAAAAGCTCCAGAATCAAACCAAGCTTTTCTATGGCATTGTAGACTCGGTCATATCAATGAAACACGACTGACTGAGTTATATAAGGAAGGTTACTTAGATCCGTTTGAGTATCAATCATATGCAACTTGTCAATCATGTATCATAGAAAAGATGACAAAAACTCCGTTCACTGGACACAGAGAAAGAGCCACTGAGCTACTGGGACTCATACACAGCGACGTGTGTGGGCCAATGTCTATACATGCATGAAGTGGCTATTCCTACTTCATTACTTGCACATATGATTTCTCTAGGTATGGACATATATTCTTGTAACATTTCAGAAAATATAAAATATTATTTTTGGAATTTAATATTAAAATAATATTTTTCCCGAAAACTGCCAATTTGCGAAATTGAGGTTTTCGAAAAAGGGTATAAATATATACCAATAATTGTTAAATAAATTGAAATTAAAATGATTTATTCATTTTAAAATATATTTAAAGGATTTGGCATTTTTAAAATTTATTATATGTAGTTTAAATAAAACCTGATTAGTGAACTGCTAATCGCGATTAAGTCAAATCCGTGTTTCTACAGTTTTCATGGTTAGTGCACCAAGAAATGTTTCATTTGGTTACATGTTCAATTGTTTTTTTTTTCATGTTATGGTTTTATTTTAGTTAGAAAAGAAAAGGAAAAAGGAAAATGATGACTTGAGGAGAGAGAGAGGGGACGCAACATGAGACATGACATGCTGGGAGAGAGAATGAGGGTGAGAAAGAGAGAGGGGGGGGGGAGTGCTGCCCCTTTCATTTTTCCCCCACCATTTGCATCTCCTTCTTCATCCTCAAGCCCATCTTCTACCCTCATGACCCATATCAAAATACTTCTCAAAATCCCATCCCTATTTCTTCAAAAACATGCACAAGCTCAAGGGAAGCACATTGGACCAAGAAAAATCGGATTTTGAGGACTTTGGGCAACTCATGAATTTTCTTTAGTTGCCAATTGAGCTAATTTCTGCACCATTAGCATTGTATTTCCATTTCATTAGCAACCATACAAGTTTAGAAGTGTTTTGATGCGGTTTTGCGAGCTTTGAAAATTCCTAGAGAGGGTTAGGGTTTGATTTGAATTGGGATAGTGTAATTGAACCTTATTGGTGACCTTAGACCCCCCATGATGTTAGAAACCCAGATAAAGCATGAACTAAAACATGAAACCCAAATTTAAAACTTGTCATGTCGGTTTTGTGAATATATAGTGGGTGCAGGGAAATCTGGAGTGTTCTGGAGCAATTTTGAAAAAAGTAAACAATACCATTGACCTTGATGGACCCCCTGGAGGCCACCCTACCAATACGAACACATTATGAGCCTATAAAACCGAGGAGGCCGGATTGTTTGGGATAGGGGCCGGACACATTGGTGAATTAGGTTCCCAGGTTGCTTTTGTAGGTCATTTACACCCTATACATCATCCCAGTACTGTTTGTGCACTTAGTTTTGACCTGAACTAAAATATGGAGCATGTTTTCTTGGTTTCTGCCGTATGTTTCATTGTGTTTAAGAATTTAAGTTTTGATATTTTGTTTGATATGGATCACTTGGTGTTTGTACGTTTATATCGAGGGTTATTTGGTTGAATTGCGAGATATATACCATAGGTTTTTACCTATGGGTGATTCGTGCGACATTTTGGTTTTCGTGTGTGATTTCGTTTACGATGATATATATGATATGTAGGTACCTCACGTGGACTTCGAGACGACGAGAATGAGCGTGGCGTCATCGACTCCAGAGAGCGAAGATCAATGAGAGTAGATATATATCTATGGGGGAAGTCGGGTGGATGGCGTATAGCACCCCCGCAAAGTTTTGAGAAATGATATGATGTAATATAGATATACTTTTATATGTTATTGTGAGATATGAACACCTAGCAAGAAAAGCTTTAGGAGATTATGGGTTAGTGTTAGCCAGAATTAAAGAAAGGATTTAGTTGGTTGTTTAGTCGCAAAACCCTAGAGTAAAGATTTCCATACACACACACATACACACTCGCATACATTTACATTCTTGTGCGTATACGGGTACATACACACACATAGGTATGGGACTATGTGTGTGTGTGTGTATATATATATATACATATACCTATACTTGGATGATGAGGATATTATTTGGTATTTGGAGATGAGTCGATGAGATTAGACATGGTGCCATGGGATCGGTGATATGATTGGTTCGTATTATGAGGTACAACATGATATTAGCGGATTGATGGGCGATGTGTATTCACACACACTCGTACATATACGTTGATGATATTAGTATTGTACTAGACTTAGATCAGTACCCCTTTTTTCACGATATGTGATGATGAGGATACCAGATGAATAATGAGATAAATGTGATACTTGACCCGTACCCTGATTTGGGATGTCGTACGATGGATTTACCGTACGAGCTATTGATGATAGATCCGCACTCTTAACTCGAGGATGTCATATTAGATGATGTATCGTATAGGATACTATTGAGGCGGGATCACCGACTATTATATAGATATATATATATCGACTCAGATGTTGGTGGTTTCCTTACCCATTTCGATTAGCCTGTTAGCTCAGTCCTGTAGTTTATTTGTAGATGTTAGACTAGATTTGATTCATACCTATTTTCAAAACTAACGAATCGTATGTATTTTAAAGACAGGACAAGGGATTCTACGATATTTCGAAGGATGTATCTTTTCTTAAAAACACCGTAGCCCTTATTTTCAAAACACCACGATTCGTATTATTTCAAATGGCAAAACAGTATGACACATGTATAGCAATATAGATTCCTTATTGTTACGTTATCATTCATGTTCCATATATTATTGTTGCATTTACAAT
Source organism: Agapanthus africanus (assembly GCA_030015575.1). Lineage (NCBI taxonomy): Eukaryota > Viridiplantae > Streptophyta > Magnoliopsida > Asparagales > Amaryllidaceae > Agapanthus > Agapanthus africanus. The sequence continues at coordinate 271,370,708 of JASDDO010000022.1, read as the reverse complement.
TCATTTTCCTTTTATTATGTTGTTATCGTCTCATTGCATGTTTATTGTGTACTTGGTGATTATGAAACCATGTTGTCAGGACACCAGCACCATTACCGATGATGCATATGCTCCACATACACTTGCTTGCCGGCTCACACACATCATCATCGGTAATTTCCATGTCACGTACACTTTAGAACATATTATTTCATTGATATAATCAGCTAAATGCTAGTTACCATATAATATTTGCGTGATTGCTCTCATGTGTTATCGTAGAGATTGCATTCTTTACATAGATACTTCATGCATTCATATATTCATTGGTTATGCAGTATTATGGATATTTATGCTGGTTTTCATTGTTATTGACATGCTGACTTGATGATTTCGGATTCTACTTGAGATTTTCTTGATTTGGAAACCGCATGTGAAAGTTTTATAAACTGATTGTTTTTTTTAAAGGTAAAGATGTGGTTTTCCTTGATATGATAAGTATTGTCCACCATGATGTTTTCTCGGTTCTGAGATGGTTTTCGAGACCCGATTAGAGGAGTTGGATGAACCGTCTGCAGGTACATGGTGAACCCGGTATGGTACCCCGGGGCAAGAAGCTCGAGTTGTAGACGATGAGCCCGGCAGGGGCAGACTGCCTACCGGTGATTGTCTGGCGCGGAGGATATTCGAAGGATACCGTTCGTGGTCGTGTGATATTATATGGGCCGATCTGGACTGATGGAGCTCGAGGTATTGGGATATTGAGATATTGAAATTTGAGACACTAAGATATTGAGATTTGATGATACAGGCCAGTCCAGATAGCCAGAGCCTGAGATATTGAGATTCATGTTTTGTGTCGATACTTCACACCGATTTCTCTGTTGATTTTGTAACGTTTTGAAAATCATTTAGGTGAAATTTCGGAAAGTCGGTAAAATAACGGGTGTTTTCCGTAAAAATCAGGATTTAAATATATTTTAATATAAAATTAAATATATATATTCTAGCTATGTAATTGCTAGTATTTGGTGTTTATTGAGCCACTGGTAAAATTTCTACCTTTCAGAAAAATTTTACGAAATTAATTATTTTAATATTATTTTAAGCCGTCACTAATACATTTAATTAGGGAAAATTATAAATTGGAATGGGTTGATAAAAATTTTGTGCATCATGACACACTAAACTAACATGTAAAATATTATTTTTGAAATGAAATGAAGTTGTTAAACGGTTTTAGAAATATCGAAGAAAAGGGGGTCAAATAGTGAAATTAGTGTTAATGGAAATTGGGGTAATACATTTATATTTTTTCCTCACCCACACTCACCCACACCCTCTCTCCTCTCCCCAAATCAGCAGCCCCAAGTTGCCCCTTCATTTTCCCTACTTATTTTGCCAAAAGAAAAGAAAAGAAAATAAAGGAATGAAAAGAAAACAAGAATGAAAGAGTATGGGCTTTGTTGACTTGGACAACTTTGTTGACTTGCACACCCACACTCTCGCTCACCTCACTCACCCATCCTTCTTGTGCTCGAGATAGGCAGCACCCCCCACCCCCACTCCTCTCTCTTGAACACAATTCTTTGCAAAATAAAATAAAGGAATTAATTAAGGTGAAGGGATTAAAGAGCATGGTGTGTGATGTTTGGTGGGGGTAAACTTACCCACACCCTTACTCTCTCTCCCCTCTCCCATTTTGTAGCCGAGCCCACCAATTTCCTGCACAACAACATCCCCTCCCATTTTCTCCTCACATTCTCTTCAAAAAAATTCACCATTTTGCATCAAAAAATCCAAAACAAAAGCCCCCAAATCTCTAATATAATCCATACCCATTTTTCCTTAGCTATTTTTGAATGGATTTTGGTGAAAAGTTTTCATTTTGGAGGCCAAGATTTTGGTGCTAGATTCATGTTGGATCTTTTGAAATTGTGAGGTATAAATCTTTGCCCTATAGTTAAATTGTTGCTTTAATACTTCAATTCGACTAAATTAGATGCTTAATTATGTTTTAAATTTAAAACTTGTGAATTCAATAGAAGGGTTTCAAAAGTCAAGTTAGGTTTTTAGTAATGAGATTGTGGATGTGTGATATAGTTAACATGTAGTGGGCATGCTAAATCAAATCTAGTTGCTAGTTTGCATTTTTGTTAATTTAAATTAGTAATAATTATATAAATTGCAAACTAGGTTTTTAAAATATATATATTTTGGTGAGATAAAATTCTAATTAGGGTTTCATGACATTATTAACATTATAAATTATGGTTTAATACTTTAGTATATGCAAAAACCAAGCTTAATTGTTAAATTGTGAATTTTACTTTAAAAAGTGTTAAAATCGGATATTTTTGCAAACTAGGAATTTGGAATTAATACAAATTGATGAGATTAAAATATGGAAGTGATTTGTATGACCTAATTATGATATTTAATGTGCATTTTGTCCATTTGAATCATTAAAATATGTAGATTGGTTAAAACATCAAGTTTTGAACCGAAATGGGAATTTGTGCTAACTAGGTTTTTTGGGAAATAAAAACGATTTGTTTAATTTTTTGGTTTTGATGAATTAAACCCTATTTCTTATACAGTTAGCGAGTTTTGAAATCATGATTGGTACGTTTGGTGTTTTTCTCGATCAATCGGCGTTTGTACGCCGATGTCGATGGTTTTTGGGTTGATTTGTGAAAGCAAGACATAGGTTTGACCTATGTGAGATTCGTGTGTCGTTTAGGTCATGAGTCGGATTTTGATGCGATACGGTGCGTTATGATATGTAGGTACCCTCACGAGGACTTCGAGACGACAAGCAAGCACGTGGCGACTTTAGCAACGACAAGCGAAGATCAGGTGAGTAGACTTATATCTAAGGGTAGAAGTCGGGTGGATTGCGTATAACACCCCCGCAAGTTGTGAGGAATGAGGTGATGTGGTAACGATATACTTTTATATGTTATTGTGAGATATGAACACCTAGTAAGAGAAGCCTTATGAGCTAATGGGTTTAGGGATAGCGAGAATTGAAGAAAGGACTTTAGCGGATTTCTTAGTCACGAAACCCTAGAATAAGGATTTGCATACACGCACACATATACACTTGCATATATCATTTTCTTGTGCGTATATGGGAATGTGTATATATGTATATACGCATGGGTATGGGGCTATGCATATATACATTCATATACACATGCATGAATGTTGAGGATATTGTATGATATTTGGAGATGAGTCGATGAGATTGGGCTTAAGGCCATGAGATCGGTGATGTGATATGGTCCGTATTTGAGATATGATATGATATTTTAGCGGGTTCTTTAGGTGTGGTGTTTTCATACACACGCATGCATTTCATAGATGGTATCAGTATTGTACTAGACGTAGATCAGTACCTCGATCATGATATTTGATAAAAAGAATACCAGATGATTAATGTGATAGATGTGACATTTGACCCGTACCCAGATTTGGGAGGCCGTACGACGGATTTACTGTACGAGCTATATATTGACGATAGATCAGCACTCTTGATTCGAGGATGTCATATGATATGTTGTATCGTACATGATATTATTGAGGCGGGATCACCGACTATTATGCATATATATATATATATATATATATATATCGACTCAGATTTAGGTGGTTTCCATACCCCTTTCGATTGGTTGTTAGTTAGACCTGTAGTTTACCTAATAGATGTTAGACTGGACCCGAGTCATACCTATTTCCAAAACTGACGAATCATGAGAATTTTAAAGACATACCAAGGGATACTACGGATATTTTAAAAGACGTATCTTTTCGTAAAAAAAACACCATAGTCCTTATTTTCAAACTCCACGATTCGTACTATTTCAAACGGCGAAACAGTATATCACATGTATAGTATGGTAAATTCCTTGTTGTTATGTTATTATTCATGTTCCGCATATTATTGTTGTATTTACTATTCATTTTTCTTATTATGTTGTTATCGCCTCATTGCATGTTATTGTGTACGTAGTAATTATGAAACCATGCTGTTAGGACACCAGCACCATTACCGATGACGCGTATGCTCTACGTACACTCACTTGCCGGCTCACACAAATCTTCATCGGTAATTGCCATATCACGTACACTTTAGAAAATACTATTTCAGTGACATAGCTTGCTAGCTGATAGTTGTAATATGTTATAGTTTTCATATGCTAGTTTAATTATTGCATTCATTGCATGATATCAGATGCATCCATATAGTCGTTGGTTATGCAGTATTATGGAGATTTATGCCGGTATTCATTGTTTATTGGTATCATGATTTTGATGATTTCAGATTTACATGAGATTTCTGGATTTGGGGAAAAACCGCAAGAATTTAATAAAAGCTTAGTATCATCATTTTAAAATGCAAATTGCAGTTTTCTCGTGATGTATGAGTGTCCACCATGATGTTTTCTCGGTTCTGAGATGGTTTTTGAGACCCGATTCGAGGAGTTGGATAAACTGTCTGCGGGTACATAGTGGACCCGGTATGGTACCCCGGGGCAAGAAGTTCGAGGAGTAGACAATGAGCCTGGCAGGGGCAGACTACCTACCGGTGATTTTACCTGGCACGGTGGATATCCAGAGGATACCATTCATAGCCGTGAGATTGATGTTATGGGCTGTCCGTTCTGCCGAAACCCGAGGGCCGATCCCGCAGATGATACGGATGCCTGAGATATTGAAAATTGAGATTTCAGATTTGAGATATTGAGATTTTATACCGAGATACTGAGACTTATGTTTTGTGTCGATGCTTGACACTGATTTCTCTGTTGCGTTCATTGATGATACGTGGTTGACATACATATAAAAATCTCATTGGTTAAAGAAAACAGTTGTCTCACTCATGATATATTCTGTTTCCATTCGTAATGCATTCATACGTCATATGTCTGATATGTTGCTATCTGAGGCACTGACACGAGCAGGTAGTATTACACTATACATAGCAGGACCAGGATTTTTATTTGAGAATAGTACATGACATGACCTAGGATAGCGTTATGCATGCGATTTCTACTCGTAGATGTTTTCTACTCACGAGTTGGCAACTCACCCCCATTGTGCTACAGTTCCTTGCAGGTTTTGCCGTACAGGTTCTTTGCGGCTTTGCTGGCACACTGATCATTCCGGGTGATTGCTTTGGCAGGTGGGTTCTTTGCATCAGGACCACCATTGTTTATTATTATTTCAGTTGTATCTAGAAACTCCATCAACCAGATTGTATATTTGAGAGAGATAGAAAACCAGACCTGTTATTCTTTCGACCTTAGAGTCGCGCTTGTATTATTATGTTTTTCATGTTGTTTTGAGTTTCTTGAGTTTTGATCCTCGCCCTTGGCGTTGTATATTATATTGCTTGCGTGGTTGTGGCCGTCGATTGATGAAGAGCTAGCTCCAGCTTAGGGATGCCTTTTTACTTATTTCGTATACTATTCATGTTGTATCCCGTTTGGGGGCCAGTTTTTACAAAGGAGACTCTGCCGCAATTTTCAGAAAATACTTGAGATTTTAAAAATACATACTTTGACTTATGTTGAATAAAACTACTTGTTTTCAATTGTTTTTCCTTCACTCTACTGCTTCTTGGTTTTGATTTCTGGGGTTTTGGCTTACTTAGATTACATACGCCTCGAGACGTTTCGTAATTTAAGTGCCGGTCATGTTCCGTACTTTTCGGGTCATGACAGATTTCATTGATGATATTCGATTTATATACATACAGGAATCTCATTAAATAAAGAAAACAGTTGTCTCACTCATGATGTATTCTATTTTCATTCGTAATGCATTCGTACATCATATATCTGATATGTTGCTATCTGAGGTACTGACACGGGCACGTGGTATTGCTCTTATGTGTAGTTGGATCAGGATATTTATTTGAGGATATTACTTGATATGACCAAGGATAGCGTCATGCATGCGATTTCTGCTCTGTGATGTTTTCTACTCACGAGTTGGCAACTCACCCCCGTTGTGCCACAGCTCCTTGCAGGTTTTGCCGTACAGGTTTCATTGCGGCTTTGCTGGCACACTGTTTCTTCCGGGTGATTGCTTTGGTAAGTGGGTTCTTTTGCATCATGACCACCATTGTATATTTGTTATTTCAGTTGTATCTAGTAAACCTCCATCAACCAGACTTGTATTATTTGATAGACAAAGAAGACCAGTGTATATTCTTTCGACCTTAGAGTCGCGCGCTGTATTATATGGTTTTCCTCTGGTTTTCTTTATGATGTTGGATTTTTATCCTGAGTTTGATCCTCGCCTTTCGGCGTTGTATATTATATTGCATTGTATGCTTTTGTCCGCCGGTTGGCGAAGAGCTAGCTCCCGCTTGGGGATGCCTTTATTCATTATACATGCTTTATCAGGTTTGTACCCGTTTGGGGTCAGTATTTACAAAGGAAACACTGTCGAAATTTTTAGAAAAGACATGAGCTTTTAAGGATGAAGTACTTCAGCTTATGTTGTTAAACTACTTGCTTTAAATTGGTTTTTTTTTTCACTCTACTTCTTTACATGGTTTTGATTTTGGGGTTTTGGCTTACTTAGATTACGTACGCCTTGAGACGTTTCGTAACTTAAGCGCAAGTCACGCTCGGTACTTGATTGAATCGATTTCTCGATGTGTCGTGTTTAAGAAATGATGTTTCACAATCAAAGAAATTTTTGGCCGCAATCAATAACGGTGTCGGATGTAGCGCGTTAACGAGTGCGGATCGTCCACAAGGAAAGTGAGATCCGTTCGAATTTGAATTAGATGAATTGAAAATTAAAGAAAAGAGAAAAGACAATTCAATTCAAGATTTTAAAGTTGAAGTTCAAGAATTAACTAAAATCTAAATCTAAAATCAAGAAAACATTTAAATATCAAGAATTAAGAATTGATGATATCCAATCCAAGAATCAAGATTCGAAGTGAGGCTCGTAGGAATCAATCGAATCTATAGATGTGATGAAATCTATTGATTACATTTTCTTATCCATTAATGATTTGATACTAGATCGATGACGATTAATCGAGATTTAAGGATCTTTTAAAGAAACTAGGGTTTCTTTATCTCATCCTTTGTCCTTTCGATGAATCTCATTGAACAAAACTAGCCTCTAGTAAATTCAAGAATCGATCGTGGATCCCTAATTAAGAGCGAACACAATCAAGAAAGTATCGCTCGAAACTAGGTTGCCGATTCTTCGATTTACAAGAGTTTACAAAACTTATAGGAATTAAGAATCATTTCAAGATTTATAACATCATCATCTATTGATCGTCTCGATTCCTCCACGAGCGGAGTTTTACTCAAACATCACAACACGAAAAACAATCACAAATTTAGATCGAATCCTTTTCTCCAGTAGCTATACTGAAATCCATTCGGATCCTTCTTGCCATTGCTGCCTTCCACGATTATTAGATTTGGCAGATGGACGTAAAAACCGCTTTTCTAAATGGACATTTAGAGGAGTGTGTCTATATGGACCAGCCAGAGGGTTTCATTCAGAGTGGGAGCAGCGGAAAGATGTGCAAGTTGCTTAAGTCCATTTATGGACTAAAGCAGGCATCGCGGAGTTGGAACATCTGTTTTGAAGAGACGGTCAAGGAATTTGGATTTATCAAAAATCCAGATGAACCATGCATCTATTGTAGATTTGTAGCGAGAACTGTAGTATTCCTCGTTTTATACGTGGATGACATTCTCTTAATAGGAAATTACATTCCTATGCTACAATCTGTCAAGGGGTTCTTGTCACACAGGTTCTCCATGAAAGACATGGGTGATGCCTCATACATTCTGGGTATCCGGATCTACCGTGACAGATCCAAGAGGATATTAGGACTTTCACAGTCCAGGTACATCGACACCATACTGAAGAGATTCAGTATGGAAGATTCCAAGCGCGGTAATCTACCGGCTTGTCACGGGATCACCCTCTCCAAAGAGATGTCTCCCAAGACTGATTTGGAGAGGGATCGCATGTCTATTATACCCTACGCTTCTGCGGTAGGCTCTATAATGTATGCGATGTTGTGTACCAGACCGGATGTGGCTTATGCACTGAGTGTAGTAAGCAGGTATCAGTCAAACCCTGGGGAGAAACATTGGATAGCGGTAAAGAACATTCTCAAGTACCTGAGAAGGACTAAGGAAATGTTCTTGGTGTATGGCGGAAAAGACCTCCAGATTGAGGCCTTTGCTGACTCCAGCTTCCAGAGTGACAAGGATGATTCCAAGTCCATGTCGGGTTTTATCTTTACCCTCAATGGAGGGGCGGTGTGTTGGAAGAGCTCCAAACAGGAAACCGTTGCTGACTCGACTATGGAAGCGGAATACATCGCTGTATCTGATGCCGCAAAAGAAGCTGTCTGGATGAGGAAGTTCTTGAAAGAACTTCAGGTGGTTCCGTCCATTGTTGACCCAATACCGCTGTATTGCGACAACAACGGAGCTATAGCTTTAGCGAAGGAACCCAGGTCCCATCATAAATCCAGACACATCTTGAAGCGGTATCACCTGATCAGGGAGATCGTGGATCGCCAGGAGATCGAGGTTCGGAGGGTTGCTTCAGAAGATAACACTGCAGATCCATTCACCAAGGCCTTGCCTCAGACTCAGTTCGAGCGGCTGATCGAGATGATAGGTCTTCGAGACGCCATCACATGGCCTTAGTGCAAGTGGGAGATTGTTAGTGTATATGCCCTAGAGGCCATTACTGTATCATACTAGTGTGTATATTACTTGATGGAAGCTTGGGATATTCAAAGTTGTATATACAATCTTGCTCGAAATGGTAGTATGCTACTTGGTTTGTCTATACTTCAATATGTGCATGTGTTTCTTTTAGCATATCGCTTATATACATATTAGTAGAGCCCTTAGGATCTTTGCTTGATTACCAGCGTTGTGATGGCGCTCACACTCGTGGGGGCTGGGTAATCCATAAGCACATCCTTATACAGGTCCCTAGTCGTTGGACTATCGAGACAGGGTATCGATACTCCGGAGTAGACTAGCGTGTGCGCTTCTCATCCCAGCGGGGGAGACGGTCTGTCCCACAGCCGTCAGTATGTCGTACTTAAGATAGTATGCGGGTGCTCGTTAGGTTACGAGTACACTGGACAGGACTCGTCGGGAACTGTTGGTTGGTATTATACCTATTGTCAGTTATCAGTTCCCAGGTGACATGAGTACAGCTTAGTCCGCTGACTTGACACTGTCACTTCGCCTCGAGTATGTTCCCACTGCACTTTGATTACTACCCTACCACGGCTCAAAGGAGTCGTGAAAACAGGTAGTTTTTAGGTGCAGTCCCGAAGCACTTTGAGGCAGTGACGGTTAGACAGGATTCGTCTCTCCCGGTATTGGTGGTTGACATCGCGCTGTGTCCAGGAGAGCCATTGCACAAGTAGTCCCTGACCAGGGCAAGCGAGATATACTGGTAGGTTTCCAGTATTATCTCAGGGTGTTCTGGGCTACACTCCGACACGACTTATACCGCTATTAGGGGACTGACGTTCACCGCCCCCTAGGCCCGCCATGCGATGTATCAGACGAACAGACCGGACTGTACGGAGACTGTCACATATAGGCTCAGTATGAGTTCAGATGGGGTCACCTCGTCAGTCTTCTTATCGGCATCTACCTGGGGACCGTTACGTACAACTAGTGCCGCTTGCGGTCTGTGGTTAAACCCACTGCCGGCGTAGTGTCGGGTCTTTAGAGTCCCACATAGAGAGCTATTCGTCTTTAGGCAAAATGAGTAGAGGTCGCATGGTTTTGCGACAGGGTTCGTTCACATCCGCACACTTGTGCACGTTTGCTGTCCGGACAGCTTATACTAGCGGGCTTTGGTTTAAGCCAGATCCTAGTATATGATTTGGGATTGGTTTTATCTCTTTGTATTCGTGTTCCTCGGATCACGAATACGGGTGCGTATGCACAGTTGATTGAGACAGAGGGAGAGGACCTTGATTAGGGTTATTGACCATTGTCATTTTGCTAACCCTATTGCTTATGTGTGTATTATGGTTAATTGGTATTAGTTATATATAATTGTGCATGGTTAGGGTTGTTGACCATTTGACATTCTTGACATGTTGACCTAGGTTGACACTTTGACCATCATCATTTCATTTGGAAGATGCTCTTTGATCCTTGCAATTTGCATTAAAAATGAAATGATAATGGTCATGTCTTGATTAAGCCTTGACAATTATCTCACTAATTATCAATTTACAATAATTCACACATATATGTGAGAATGCTTCATAATTCTCTCATTCTATCGTATACTTTCTCTCTCTTGCTCTTCCTCTTCCTCTTCCTCAAGCTCTCCCCTCTCATGTGTTGAGAAACACTTGAGCTTGAGAAAAACCATTCCATAATAATCTCTACTCTCATCTAGGGTTCTAGGTTTAGCACTTCTATCACCCTAGTTACTTCTAGCTTGAAGTTGAAGCCAAAGGTTGAGGCTCTCGGGTGGATCCTTCTTCGACATGAGAAGATGACAAAGGTGATCCCTTTCTACTACTCCAAGGAGCAAGGATAGAAGGACATAGAGCCCAAGGTAGAACCTTTCTACCCTTTAGCTAGTTTCTAGTTAGCTTTAGCTAGTTTTTGTTTAGCAAAGATCCTCCTTTGTCTAGTCTATGTTGCCTAGAGTAGTAAAAATCCGATTTTTATTCCGTTTTCCTCCTCCCCGCAAGCAACGGGTTGGGCAACGTGGACTTACAGTGGTATCAGAGCCTAACTAAACATAAACTAGCTAGGTAGTAAAGTGTATAGAAGTTCGATCGGAAAAATCGCAAAACTACGACATGCAAAACCCTAAGTTTCTGTTAAATTTTTTTCTGCTCTAAAAATAAAAAGTCATACTCTAAAAATCATCTCAGGGTTTTGTGAAGAAGCCCACCAAAAACGGTCGAGTGATCCTTTCAAAGAGCGGCGGTTCCGCGGCAGAAGTATACCCATTGCCGCGGAACCGCGGCCGTTTTGACTCGGTTCATGACCGAGTTTGGTGCAGTGTTCTTAGGTTGTGGTTTTGGGATTTTTAAGATGGTTTATTTCAGCCCAGATTTTCCAGAAAAGAAAATTGTATTTGGGGTCCTATAAATCCGTAATTTTTGATCGAACTTCACTATACTTTGACTAATCGGTTATATCTGTGATTTTTATATGTATTGAACGTCTGCTAATCGCTATACGTCGATTAGTGGGGGTTATACATATCTGTGATCTGTGTTTGTTGATGGTATGTGTATATGAATGCGTTGGATTGTCGCGGGTGAATAGCCGGGGTGGATGTGAGATGAGTGTTTCTTTTTTCTTTCATTCATGTAACATGTAAATTGATGTAATATTATTTGTATGGCCGCACAACCGGGTCGGGGTTGTAGCCGTCATTGTATAATTCTTTTTACAGTTTTTGCTCCTAGGATAGACCCATGGAGGGGGTGCACAAACTACCGGGTATCTCGAAGTGCCGAGTGGCCTACTCACAGTGTTGAGGGAGGTTGCTTCACTTCGTGTGCTTGGCGGGTAGTTTGCCGCACCCGTAGGGGTCTTGGGTGGGGTATTTGGCAATTCACCGCGACCGTGTAATCAGCTTTTCGTTGCAGGCTCGAACGTATTGCGGATTCCTAGTATATCCAATGTATTCATCTGTGATCTGTAATGTCTATCATTGCTATATATTTATATATGATAACTATTTAGGCATTGTTTATGTTTTACAGCCGCGCTAGCCCAGCCCCCGCTCTGTCGTTAGTTAAGTAACCTAACGGGTGATGACGGGGCCCCGTGGCGAATGCGAATGGCATAAGCGTACGTCATATTTTGGTTGTTTTCTGCAACGGTAGGATTAAATGATGGGACGCATTAAAAGAACTAATGCAAGAAAATAAACCAAGTAAAAGTCGATTGGAACACTTTGAAAACCACACGGTTCTTTTCAAAACTAAACTTTTAAACGCGGAGCTTGAACCACTCTTTTTAAAAGCTATCTCGTTCCATCGATTATATCAAGTTCACTACGTTCACGGTTTCGCCAAAACCATTCGTAGCCCTCCGTCATTCCACATGAATGGTCAAAAAGTATTCAAGCTATGTATTTTGGCCAAAGTCAAGGCATAGTGATTGGTAGCTATTGGTAGCTATTGGGTAGTCATGTGCAGCATAGGTAGATGCGTTGGTTTGGGACAGTCGTGCTGCCATTTTGGCCAAAGTCAAGGGTAGGTACGGGTGGGTCCAAATTAACCAGGAGAATGACGGGTAGAACTTGACATGTGATGTCACGACCCGCAATTCGGCCCGTAACCGGCACTTAAACTACGTAACGTCTACAGGCGTACGTAACTTAAGTAAGCCGAAAACCCAGAAATCTAAACCACCCAAAACTGGATCAACGGAGAAAACATAACATAAAAGTGTTAGGAGTCGCCATTTAAAATCTCTAACTCTAGTTTTCTTTCATAAAAATTTCGCCAGCACCTCCTTTGTAAAACTGGCCCCGAAAACGGGTACAACACAGATAATATATATAACGTCCCAAGTGGGAGAAAAATCATGCCCACTGGCGGAGACAATCACCACAACAAGTATACGACGCCAAAGCGAAGAAATATCAAGAGAACGACTATATAAGAAGTAAACATATCCAAAATAACCTGCTTCTACGAGCACGGTTCCCAAAACCAATATAATACAACACTGATATCTCACAAGTCGTCTTTAAGTCATATACAACAAGGGTAGATGGAGAATACTAGATCCAACAAATGATATACAATATACAACGGATAACCGCAAACCCACCTATAATGCAACGGCCTCACTGCCAAAGGTAGCGGTATCCACAAAAGTAGTGATGATAAGCTGCCCCGCCGCGACTACTCAGAGGGTAAGTCCTGCGAAAACTGTGGCACAACGGGGGTGAGTTGCCAACTCGTGAATAGTAATTAACATCATACAGTAATCGCAAGTATGCACTAACAGCAATGATCAATAACATGTGAACTGATAGCATGAGTATGACAATATGAATATGCAACTATCATGATATCCATATCAATTGAATACTGAGTGCGGAATAGTAAATAATCTCATGCACATATCATAAGCATGAAAAATACGGTGTATCTCAACAACACCCAAATCCCAAAATACTCAGATCGGCCCTCAGATCGGCCCCTCAAATCCTGTACGTCTCCTGAAACCTGAGTGTCAAACATCGACACTCAAAAACATCATGAAGACCCGTGCCTATCATCGACACAAAAATACTGATATCCATACGTTCCTCGAAAACCAAGTATCCCACCTCGATACTTGCGTTTCCACGTATCGGTCTGTCAAACCCCATATATCTCTCGGAAAGTAAGTGCCCAACATCGACACCTTAATTTCCCATATCGCATCTCAAATGCATAAGTCCATATAATATATCTCGCGGATCCCAAGAATCCAAATCCAGAATACATATATATACAGCGTCCCATACCACTGATATATATGCAATACAAATCATATAAATCCAAATCCAAAATACATATATATACGGCGTCCCATACCACCGATATATATGCTATAAAAACTGTAATATCCAAATTCAGAATACATATATACACAGCGTCCCATACCACTGATATATATGCAATAAAAACTGATCATATAACAATAGCAAGGTATATGTGCGAACGAGTAATATAGCATGGTATATGTGCGAACGAGTAATATAGCATGGTATATGTATGAGCATGTAGGTATACAGGTATGTTCTATTTAATATGCATTTTCGCACAAATATAACTATTTAATGTTGCTAACTACTAGCAAGGTATACAATAAGCATTTGTATTGTGCGTGTCATGGCAATTACCGACAGGGTGTGTGTAGCATATCATTGGTGCTCGTGCAACATGGACTGTCGATAATAGTGCAGTGTACAGCAGGTACAGTATTAAGCACAAGTAACTATATGCAACATGAATCATGCAATGTTTCTAAATAAGCAAATGAGCATACGGCTAATATTATATCATATCTAGCCCCGACGCGTAGCGCCATACGGGCGATTCCCCGTAGATGTTAAATCTACTCACTCTGTGGTCTTCAGCTATGAAGATCCGACCACCTGCTTCCTTTTGTTCGCAGCGTCTGAAGTCCCCGCTTGCGACGCTATAATATCACAAACACAAGAAATAATGCGAATAACTTAGAAGCAATCACAATAACGCAAAACTACGTATTATAAAACGTAACAACGCACTAAACCACATCACGAATACACGTCTAGCGCAAACACACGAAACGGTACCTAAACCCAAACTGAGCACGTCGCAGCACGACACACGACTAGTGTCGCAACACGTATCACACGAACTCAAAACACACGATTATAGGTAATCTATCCCAGATTTTGCATACTGCATCAACTAATAAAATCAACAGTACCAAACAACTCAAAACCATAACAGATAACACCCACAGAAACCCCACCCCAATCCTCACCAAGTCGGCCGGCGTCGCCGGCCCCCTCTTCAAAGCTCGCCGGCCCAGACCGGCGGGGTGGTCCCCGTCTCCTGGGTGGTGTCTCAGGTCAACCTGCACATCTCTTTGAAGTTGTTTCCTCAATCACTAAAATTCCCAGATCATAGCAGATACCAATATCACTAAAAATACACTAAAAACCCGATATCGCCTCAATCGATATAAACTACGTTCTACGCAGAAATTAACGATCGAAACCACACAAAAACTACAAATTAACAGTAAAGGGAATATACCTAACAATATTGCTCTCAAGTTCCAAGCTTTTCCCTATCCCAAGTGATCAAGAGCAAGAAAAACCCAAAGCTTTTGGTATTTGTGTGATAGGTTTCAGAAATTTTGAAGATTTTGTGATAGAAATGAATTAAAATGATAAGGGAATTGTTCAAGTGCAGTAGGAAGGAGATATTTTCGGCCAAGGGAGTGAGGAGGTGGATTCAAGAGGGTTTCCAAGCAATTTCCTTCATTTATTGCTCAATAATGCACTTGCACACATACACACACATGCATGCATCTATTCCTTTCTTTTCTTTTCTTTTTTTCATTTAAAACCCTAGCTTAAATCCTAGGCCACACAATATATTCTAAGTGAAGTGAGAAGGATTTACTTTAACTTAATAAGTTTTAAAGAAAAGATTGCAAACGGAAATTTTCCCAAAATTTAAATACCGCATTAAAATAATATTAAAAATTGGGAAAAACCAAATTGAACCAAAACGTCCCATATACTCCCAAAGTTCGCGCACTAGCTTTATTTTTGCTAATCTAGGTGCTGGCAAGTCTATATGGTCGTTTGTTCACAGTCGGGTAAAAACGGAAAATACCGACAAACTTACCCTAAAACGGACGAAATCGTATAACGATTTCCAAAACTTTACAATCTCCCCCCCTTATAGAAATTCGGTCCCCGAATTACAATTTCATACTAAAACGTACCTTCAAAAAGATAAGGGAATCTCTCCCGCATCTCGCTCTCGATCTCCCAGGTGATCTCCTCACCAGTCGGATTACGCCACAGAACCTTTACAGAAGGCAAGTCCCTAGACCGAAGCTTCTTCACCTGCCGATCCAAATAACTATCGGCTGCTCGGTGAACGAAAGATCACGCTCAAGCTGAACGGTCTCGTGCTGAATCATTTGGTAAGGATCATGAAGGTATCTACGAAGCATCGACACATGAAAAACGGGGTGAACCTCAGGAAAACTAGGCGGGAGCGCTAAACGATAAGCAACCGAACCCACTCGCTCGAGGATCTCGAAAGGACCTACAAATCTGGGACTGAGCTTCCCTCTCTTCCCAAACCGCATAATGCCCTTCATCGGAGAAATCTTCAGGAATACATGATCTCCCACTGCGAACTCAAGTCTGCGACGACGACGGTCGGCATAAGACTTCTGCCTGTACTGGGCTGCTCTCATCCTGTCCTGAATCAGCTGGATCTTCTCCGTAGTCTCCTGACCAAGCTGGGGTCCCAAAACCAAACTCTCACTAAGCTCGGTCCAACAGACTGGCGATCGATACTTCCTACCATATAAAGCCTCAAAAGGTGCCAAATGAATAGTCTCCTGAAAGCTGTTGTTATAGGAGAACTCAATCAACGGCAAGTGGCGATCCCAACTGCCCCCAACATCAAGCACACATGCACGGAGCATATCCTCCAGAGTCTGAATAGTCCGCTCCGTCTGACCATCTGTCTGCGGATGAAAAGCGGTGCTAAAACTCAATCTGGTACCCAAAGCTTCCTGAAGCTTCTGCCATAGACGGCTAGTAAACTGGGTACCTCTGTCGGATACTATGCATGTGGGAACACCGTGCAAACGCACAATCACATCTATATAAAGCTGAGCGTACTGAGCATAGCCGAAAGTGGTCTTCACTGGAAGGAAGTGAGCCGCTTTCGTCAACCGGTCTATAACAACCCAAATGGAGTCGTACCCTCTACTGGTCCTGGGTAGACCCACAATAAAGTCCATGGAAATCTGCTCCCATTTCCACTCTGGAATGGGTAAAGGCTGCAACTCTCCAGCCGGTCGCTGATGCTCAGCCTTGACTTGCTGACAAGTCAGGCACCTCGAAACGAAGTCCGAAATATCGCGTTTCATCCCATCCCACCAGTAGTAGTCTCTCAAGTCACGGTACATCTTGGTGGAACCCGGATGAACGCTAAAGGCCGACTGATGTGCCTGCTCTAGGATCTCGCGTCTCAACCCGTCAACATCCGGTACACACAAGCGAGTCCCGCATCGTAGCACACCCTGGTCATCAATCATGAACTCCGAAACTGTACCTCGTCGAACAAGCTCAAGAATCTCAGACAAACGAGCATCACTGGGTTGCGCCTCACGAATACGATCAACAAGTAGAGGACGGGCGCGGACATGAGCAAACTGTCCCCCAGTGGAGGTAAACTCGAACTGCACTCTACTATCACACAAGAGCTGCCAATCTGCAGAAGACTGACACCGAACGGCGCTCAGCTGGGACAAGCTACCCACGGGCCTACGACTCAAAGCATCGGCAACCACATTCGCCCTGCCCGGGTGATAAAGGATCTCACAATCATAATCCTTCACTAGCTCCATCCATCGGCGCTGTCTCAGGTTCAGATCTCGCTGCTGGAAGATGTACTTCAGACTCTTGTGATCCGTGAAGATCTGACACGACTCTCCATACAAGTAGTGCCTCCAGATCTTCAACGCAAAGACTACCGCAGCCATCTCAAGATCGTGAGTGGGGTAATTCTGCTCGTGCTTCTTCAACTGCCTAGAAGCATATGCAATCACCCTATCATGCTGTATCAAAACACAGCCGAGCCCCACTCGAGAAGCATCACAATACACAACGTAGCCTCCCGATCCAGAAGGTAGAGAAAGAACTGGTGCTGTCGTCAACCGAGTCTTCAACTGCTGAAAACTCTGCTCGCACACATCAGTCCAGAGAAAAGGAACCCCCTTCCGGGTCAGTCCAGTCAGCGGTGCAGCGATACTCGAAAAATCCTGCACAAAACGGCGATAATAACCAGCTAAGCCCAAAAAGCTGCGGACCTCAGTCACCGATACAGGTCTGGGCCAAAGCTGTACAGCCTCGATCTTTCTCGGGTCCACGAGAATACCATCACTAGTCACCACATGACCCAGGGAGTCCACTCTATCAAGCCAAAATGCGCACTTTGAGAATTTAACATACAACTGATGCTCTCTCAATATCTGCAAAGTAATCCCCAAGTGCTGCTCATGCTCCTCTCGACTCCTAGAGTAAACCAGTATGTCATCAATAAACACGATAATGAACTGGTCAAGGAACGGCCTGAAAATCCGGTTCATCAGATCCATGAACGCTGCTGGCGCATTGGTGAGTCCGAACGACATCACCAAAAACTCATAATGCCCATAGCGTGTACGAAAAGCAGTCTTCGGAATGTCATCATCCCGAACCCGCAACTGATGATAACCCGAACGCAAATCAATCTTCGAAAAATGTTTCGCACCCTGGAGCTGATCGAATAAATCGTTAATACGGGGTAAAGGATACCTGTTCCGCACCGTAACACGGTTCAATTGACGATAATCCACACATAGCCTCAAACTGCCGTCCTTCTTCTTGACGAACAGAACAGGAGCTCCCCACGGCGAAACACTCGGACGCACAAGTCCCAAAACAAGCAACTCTTGCAATTGATTTTTAAGCTCTCTAAGCTCTGCCGGAGCCATCCGATAAGGCGGTATAGAAATAGGCTCCGTGCCAGGAATCAGATCAATGCAAAACTCAATATCGCGCTCTGGCGGCATCCCAGGTAGCTCATCGGGAAAAACATCGGGAAACTCTCGCACGGTAGAAACCTGGTCCAACAACTCCACTGTGGCTCCAGTATCATGAATGAACGCCAAGAATCCCCGACATCCCCTCCTCAAAAGCCGACTAGCGCACAAAACAGAAATCAAGCTGTGAGGGGCGGCACCACGGTCCCCCTGCACAACGAACACTGACTCGCCGGGAAAACAAAATCTAACTGTCTTCTCGCGGCAGTCCACGGACGCATAGCAAGTAGCTAGCCAATCCATGCCCAACAAAACGTCGAAGTCCAACATCTCCAGAAGGATCAAGTCGACGGGCAGATCTCTGTCACCAATATGGACGACACAAGATCGAAACACATAACGCGCAACAAACGACTCTCCCACAGGAGTAGTCACGATCAGCGGCTGATCCAGCAAACACGACTCTCGGCCTAACCTCGGCACGAAGTGCGTAGAAACATACGAATGCGTGGATCCCGGATCAAAAAGAACATGCGCATCAAAAGAACATACAGAAAGAGTACCTGAAACCACGGCATTGGACGCCTGAGCGTCCTGGTGAGTCAAGGCAAAAACCATAGCCTGACCTCTACCGGCTACTGGCTGTCCTCTGCCTCTGCCACCTCGACCTCTCGGTACAAAACCTCCGCGACCACGACCTCGCTGAACAGGAGTCTGACGCGGCGCAACTACAGGAACAAGAGGCAACGCTCTCTGAGGTGGAGAAGGTGGTAAGGTAACCTGCGGTACAGCTGGCTCGTTCACACGTGGCTCTATACAATCTCGAACCCGATGACCCAAACTACCGCAACGGTAACATCCCGAAGTAAACTGCCGATCATCCTGAGGGTAAGAGCCATAAAGCCTACCTCGTCCCGAACCGCCACTATCAGAACGGAAACTGTCTCGACGTCTAAACGTCTGCCTCGCTGCCAAATCACCTATACGAACTCTCTTCGGTCCCGGAACAACTGATAACTCAGCTAGACGCTCCTCTACCGAAAGAGCTGCATCCACCGCTGCTGCATACGTGTCACAATGCTGAACACTGATGGCTAAGAATATCTGGGTAAGTAGGCCTCGAACAAACCTCTTCACCCTCATCTCCTCATTCGCCACCAGGTATGGAGCATATATCGACAGCTCAGTAAACAATACATCATAATCCGACACCGTCATCCCCGGCGTCTGACGTAAAGACTCAAATCTGCGCGTTCGCGCATCCCTGACGCTCGGTGGAAGAAAACGAATGAGAAAAGACGTCACAAACTCAGCCCAAGTCATAGGAGCAAGACCAGCGGCTCTGCCCCTCTCCATCGACTCACACCACTTCTGGGCCATGCCCTCCAGACGAAAACTGGCAAACTCCACCCATCTCTCATCGGAACACCGAAGTGAGCGACAAATCCTGGCCATCCGGTCGATAAACGACTGCGGATCCTCGGTAACATCTGTGCCCGTAAACACCGGAGGTCTCAGCCTCATGAAATCCGTCAACGACACAGCAATAACCTCCGGAGCTGCAACTGCGACTACCGGAACCGTAGGTACCATCGTAGCCTCCGCAGCGGGTGGAACAACTGCCTGCCCCTGCGCTCGGATGGTCTCTACCAAAGTCCCTACAATCTGGCGCAGATCCTGCATACCAGCTCCAATCATAGCAATATACTCCGGTACAACAGGCGTACCATCCTGGTCAGTCCTCGCCTCAGGCGAGTCAACTCTGACCTCGGCCCTCGCGGCCGCTCTCTGAGCCCTCGTAGTCTTCGGCGGCATATGGGCTATAAATTGAAACAAGATTCGATAAGGAAACGGAAATCGAATCACAAGATGTATATCAATCATGGAAGGAATATCAATCAACAAGTCCTAAGGTCACTTAGGCGGAGTACCGTGTCGTAAGTATGCCGCGGAACATACGCACGCTACGTCACTCTGCTTAAGCTACCTACTCCATCATACCAAGGTCATCCTAGACTCCGAAAGGTAAAACCTAACGCTCTGATACCAACTTTGTCACGACCCGCAATTCGGCCCGTAACCAGCACTTAAACTACGTAACGTCTACAGGCGTACGTAACTTAAGTAAGCCGAAAACCCAGAAATCTAAACCACCCAAAACTGGATCAACGGAGAAAACATAACTTAAAAGTGTTAGGAGTCGCCATTTAAAATCTCTAACTCTAGTTTTCTTTCATAAAAATTTCGGCAGCACCTCCTTTGTAAAACTGGCCCCGAAAACGGGTACAACACAGATAATATATATAACGTCCCAAGTGGGAGAAAAATCACGCCCACTGGCGGAGACAATCACCACAACAAGTATACAACGCCAAAGCGAAGAAATATCAAGAGAACGACTATATAAGAAGTAAACATATCCAAAATAACCTGCTTTTACGAGCACGGTTCCCAAAACCAATATAATACAACACTGATATCTCACAAGTCGTCTCTAAGTCATATACAACAAGGGTAGATGGAGAATACTATATCCAACAAATGATATACAATATACAACGGATAACCGCAAACCCACCTATAATGCAACGGCCTCACTGCCAAAGGTAGCGGTATCCACAAAAGTAGTGATGATAAGCTGTCCCGCCGCGACTACTCAGAGGGTAAGTCCTGCAAAAACTGTGGCACAACGGGGGTGAGTTGCCAACTCGTGAATAGTAATTAACATCATACAGTAATCGCAAGTATGCACTAACAGCAATGATCAATAACATGTGAACTGATAGCATGAGTATGACAATATGAATATGCAACTATCATGATATCCATATCAATTGAATACTCAGTGCGGAATAGTAAATAATCTCATGCACATATCATAAGCATGAAAAATACGGTGTATCTCAACAACACCCAAATCCCAAAATACTCAGATCGGCCCTCAGATCGGCCCCTCAAATCCTGTACGTCTCCTGAAACCTGAGTGTCAAACATCGACACTCAAAAACATCATGAAGACCCGTGCCTATCATCGACACAAAAATACTGATATCCATACGTTCCTCGAAAACCAAGTATCCCACCTCGATACTTGCGTTTCCACGTATCGGTCTGTCAAACCCCATATATCTCTCGGAAAGTAAGTGCCCAACATCGACACCTTAATTTCCCATATCGCATCTCAAATGCATAAGTCCATATAATGTATCTCGCGGATCCCAAGAATCCAAATCCAGAATACATATATATACAGCGTCCCATACCACTGATATATATGCAATACAAATCATATAAATCCAAATCCAAAATACATATATATACGGCATCCCATACCACCGATATATATGCTATAAAAACTGTAATATCCAAATTCAGAATACATATATACACAGCGTCCCATACCACTGATATATATGCAATAAAAACTGATCATATAACAATAGCAAGGTATATGTGCGAACGAGTAATATAGCATGGTATATGTGCGAACGAGTAATATAGCATGGTATATGTATGAGCATGTAGGTATACAGGTATGTTCTATGTAATATGCATTTTCGCACAAATATAACTGTTTAATGTTGCTAACTACTAGCAAGGTATACAATAAGCATTTGTATTGTGCGTGTCATGGCAATTACCGACAGGGTGTGTGTAGCATATCATTGGTGCTCGTGCAACATGGACTGTCGATAATAGTGCAGTGTACAGCAGGTACAGTATTAAGCACAAGTAACTATATGCAACATGAATCATGCAATGTTTCTAAATAAGCAAATGAGCATACGGCTAATATTATATCATATCTAGCCCCGACGCGTAGCGCCATACGGGCGATTCCCCGTAGATGTTAAATCTACTCACTCTGTGGTCTTCAGCTATGAAGATCCGACCACCTGCTTCCCTTTGTTCGCAGCGTCTGAAGTCCCCGCTTGCGACGCTATAATATCACAAACACAAGAAATAATGCGAATAACTTAGAAGCAATCACAATA
This sequence comes from Agapanthus africanus, assembly GCA_030015575.1. Classification (NCBI taxonomy): domain Eukaryota; kingdom Viridiplantae; phylum Streptophyta; class Magnoliopsida; order Asparagales; family Amaryllidaceae; genus Agapanthus; species Agapanthus africanus. The sequence goes on along the minus strand of JASDDO010000022.1, from coordinate 271,348,384 downwards.
ACGCAAAACTACGTATTATAAAACGTAACAACGCACTAAACCACATCACGAATACACGTCTAGCGCAAACACACGAAACGGTACCTAAACCCAAACTGAGCACGTCGCAGCACGACACACGACTAGTGTCGCAACACGTATCACGCGAACTCAAAACACACGATTATAGGTAATCGATCCCAGATTTTGCATACTGCATCAACTAATAAAATCAACAGTACCAAACAACTCAAAACCATAACAGATAACACCGACAGAAACCCCACCCCAATCCTCACCAAGTCGGCCGGCGTCGCCGGCCCCCTCTTCAAAGCTCGCCGGCCCAGACCGGCGGGGTGGTTCCCGTCTCCTGGGTGGTGTCTCAGGTCAACCTGCACATCTCTTTGAAGTTGTTTCCTCAATCACTAAAATTCCCAGATCATAGCAGATACCAATATCACTAAAAATACACTAAAAACCCGATATCGCCTCAATCGATATAAACTACGTTCTACGCAGAAATTAACGATCGAAACCACACAAAAACTACAAATTAACAGTAAAGGGAATATACCTAACAATATTGCTCTCAAGTTCCAAGCTTTTCCCTATCCCAAGTGATCAAGAGCAAGAAAAACCCAAAGCTTTTGGTATTTGTGTGATAGGTTTCAGAAATTTTGAAGATTTTGTGATAGAAATGAATTAAAATGATAAGGGAATTGTTCAAGTGCAGTAGGAAGGAGATATTTTCGGCCAAGGGAGTGAGGAGGTGGATTCAAGAGGGTTTCCAAGCAATTTCCTTCATTTATTGCTCAATAATGCACTTGCACACATACACACACATGCATGCATCTATTCCTTTCTTTTCTTTTCTTTTTTTCATTTAAAACCCTAGCTTAAATCCTAGGCCACACAATATATTCTAAGTGAAGTGAGAAGGATTTACTTTAACTTAATAAGTTTTAAAGAAAAGATTGCAAACGGAAATTTTCCCAAAATTTAAATACCGCATTAAAATAATATTAAAAATTGGGAGAAACCAAATTGAACCAAAACGTCCCATATACTCCCAAAGTTCGCGCACTAGCTTTATTTTTGCTAATCTATGTGCTGGCAAGTCTATATGGTCGTTTGTTCACAGTCGGGTAAAAACGGAAAATACCGACAAACTTACCCTAAAATGGACGAAATCGCATAACGATTTCCAAAACGTTACATGTGACTTATGATATTTTGGCCAAAGTCAAGGTCATAAGAGCATGGGGCAAAAATCCACATCGGGAGTTTCATAAGTACTGAAACTTGCTAGCGCTGCATACCATTTGGAGTATGATAATTCTGGTAGGATTCCTTCGGTTTTATCACGCGATGATATTTGGATCCCGATCCTACTGTGAGTATATGCTACTCCTCGGGAAAGTTCTCACTTAACGATGAATGCTATAAACCTAGTAGGTGTCTAGAAAGGTGTTAGCGGGGCTACGTCCACTGGGAAAAGAGGTTACTTAATTAAGGAACTTCGTGAATGCGTTGGAAAACCTCCCTCGAAGTACCGACACTGGCCTGGCTGAACGGTTAAGCAAGTATTGTACGGTGAGATTGATCCTGACTAATTCTTTCTTTAAGGTTTGAGAAGGGATTCGAGAGACAGTGGGAGCCATCCTGTTTAGACAAACTAAAAACCACTCTAAACTTGCAAGAGCATCATGCTAAAGTGTTTTCTTCTCTCTCTCCTAATTGCAGGAACCATTCAACATGACCGGATTTAAGTTATTACTTGATAAAAACATACTGACAGGGCCAAACTACAAAGATTGGCTCAGGAATGTCAAGATGGCAATCACTTACGACAAGTTGGGGTATGTCCTTACCACCAAAGCTCCCCCTGTTCCAGGTCCCACCTCCAGCCTCGCGGATAAAGAAATCCGTAAGACATGGGAGATCGATTGCGCGAAGGCCAAATGCCTCGTGCTTGCCTCGATGGACAACGAACATCAGAGGAGGCACGAGAATATGGACCTGGAGTCCATATTTCTCCATACAAAAGAACTGTATGGAGAGCAGTCTCGTATCGCAAGATACGAAGTGTCGAAGAAGCTATTTTCGGCAAGATTGGCCGTCGGATCATCGGTAGCGGAACACGTGCTTAAGATGATTGGCTACATAGAGGAGCTCGCGGACCTTGGGACCACGTTGGAGAATGAACTCTACACTGACTTGATTCTCCAGTCCCTTCCTTCCACTTACGCCCAGTTTGTCCTAAACTTCAACATGCATGGAAAGGAGGTAGAACTTTCCGAACTTCTGAACATGTTGAGGAGTGCTGAGGGCACCCTACAGAAGGGTAGGGAGACATCCACTTTGTTTGTAGGAGGATCTTCCTCTTCTAGATCCAGGGTGAAAGCCAAGGGTAAGAAGAAGAAAGCCCCCGCCAAACCAAGAGGCGGTGTCAGTAAAGTGGATACGAAGGGAAGAGGAAAGGCAACAAAGGTAGCGGGAAAGCTGGTGGGGAAGGAAGAATGCTTCTATTGTCACAAAAGTGGTCACTGGAAACAGGATTGCAAGGCTTGGAAGGCCAGAACCCAGGATCTGAAGCGAGTTGCGGCTTCAGCTTCAGGTGTGTATGTTATTGAAAACTGTCTATCAATAAACTTTACTTCCTGGGTATTGGATACCGGATCAGGATCTCATATCTGTAACTCTTTGCAGGCGTTGAGAAAGCGTAGAGTTTTGAAGGCAGGTGATATGACCCTCAGAGTTGCAAACGGAGCTAGCATGGATGCTGAGGCCATGGGGGACTATCACCTGGGATTGTCGGATGGACACTTTTTGGTTTTACGTAGTTGTTATTTTGTACCAAATGCAACCTGTAATATCATTTCTGTATCTTTATTATCTAAAGAAGGTTATGAATTTGCATTTGTAAGTAATGTAGTGAACATTCACGTTAATCATGTTTTGATTGGGTCAGGTACATTGAATAATGGTATATACGTATTAAACCAACCACAGATTTTCAATGTCCAGAATACACAAAAAAGAAAGTCTCCAGAAATCAATAAAACTTTCTTATGGCATTGTAGACTGGGTCACATCAATGAGAGAAGGTTGACTAAGTTACATGCAGAAGGATATTTGAATCCGTTCGAATATCAATCGTATGCAACTTGTCAATCCTGTCTCAAAGGAAAGATGACAAAGACTCCGTTCACTGGACACGGAGTAAGAGCGAGCTCGCTCTTGGGACTCATACACAGCGACGTGTGCGGTCCAATGTCTATGCATGCACGAAGCAGTTATTCTTACTTCATTACTTTTAGGGATGACTTTTTAAGGTACGGATATGTCTTCTTAATGAAACATTAATCCGAGGCTTTTAAAAAATTCCAGGAATACAAGAATGAAGTAGAAAAACAAACAGGCAAAAGTATCAAGGCACAGAGATCTGATCGAGGTGGTGAATACTTGAGTGCCGAGTTCCTGGGTTACTTAAAAGAGAATGGAATTCTCTCTCAGCTTACTCCTCCATACACTCCGCAACATAACGGTGCATCGGAGAGACGGAATCGAACCCTATTGATATGGTACGGTCCATGATGAGTAACGCTGAGTTGCCGCGATCGTTCTGGGGATATGCGCTAGAATCAGCTGCATACCTTTTGAACTGAGTTCCAACTAAGACTGTGCCTACTACACCATATCAGATGTGGTGTGGGAAGAGACCCTATCTTAATCACATTAAGACATGGGGATGTCCAGCTTTTGTAAAAAAGCAGCATGCGGACAAGCTCGAGGCACGCTCGGTACAGTGCAAGTTTGTGGGATATCCAAAGAACTCCAAGGGATATTTCTTCTATTGCGAAAAGGAACAAAAGGTTTTTGTTTCTCGCCATGCCCACTTTCTAGAACACCAGTTCATAGAAAAAGAAATAAGTGGGAACGCAATAGAACTGGAAGAAATTCCAGAACCACGAGCTATTACTGAAAGCTTAGTAGAACCAGAGGCTTCGAAAGATCAGGACATTCCCACGCCACTCCGCAGGAGTAGTAGGCAGTCTCATCCGCCCGAGAGATACTACGTTTTTCTCATTGACGGGGATAGAGAGGATTGCATCATAGATTGTGATGAGCCTACTAGCTTCCAGCAAGCCATTCAGAGCGTCGACTTGGTAAAATGGATGGATGCAATGCGGACCGAAATGGAGTCCATGTACACCAACAAAGTATGGACGTTGGACATTGCTCCAGATGGGGAAAACCCGTAGGATGCAAGTGGAACTTCAAAAGGAAGATTGGTGTAGATGGACAGGTTGAGACCTATAAAGCTAGACTGGTTGCAAAGGGTTTTCGTCAGCGACCTGGTTTGGACTATGACGAAACCTTTTCTCCAGTAGCTATGCTGAATTCCATTTGGATCCTTCTTGCTATTGCTGCCTTCCACGATTATGAGATTTGGCAGATGGACGTAAAAACCGCTTTTCTAAATGGACATTTAGAGGAGTGTGTCTATATGGACCAGCCGGAGGGTTTCATTCAGAGTGGGAGCAGCGGAAAGGTGTGCAAGTTGCTTAAGTCCATTTATGGACTAAAGCAGGCATCGCGGAGTTGGAACATCTGTTTTGATGAGACGGTCAAGGAATTTGGCTTTATCAAAAATCCAGATGAACCATGCATCTATTGTAGATTTGTAGCAAGAACTGTAGTATTCCTCGTTCTATACGTGGATGACATTCTCTTAATAGGAAATGACATTCCTATGCTACAATCTGTCAAGGGGTTCTTGTCACACAGGTTCTCCATGAAAGACCTGGGTGATGCCTCATACATTCTGGGTATCCGGATCTACCGTGACAGATCCAAGAAGATATTAGGACTTTCACAGTCCAGGTACATCGACACCATACTGAAGAGATTCAGTATGGAAGATTCCAAGCACGGTAATCTACCGGCTTGTCACGGGATCACCCTCTCCAAAGAGATGTCTCCCAAGACTGATTTGGAGAGGGATCGCATGTCTATTATACCCTACGCTTCTGCGGTAGGCTCTATAATGTATGCGATGTTGTGTACCAGACCGGATGTGGCTTTTGCACTGAGTGTGGTAAGCTGGTATCAGTCAAACCCTGGGGAGAAACATTGGATAGCGGTAAAAAACATTCTCAAGTACCTGAGAAGGACTAAGGAAATGTTCTTGGTGTTTGGCGGAAAAGACCTCCAGATTGAGGCCTTTGCTGACTCCAGCTTCCAGAGTGACAAAGATGATTCCAAGTCCATGTCGGGTTTTATCTTTACCCTCAATGGAGGGGCAGTGTGTTGGAAGAGCTCCAAACAGGAAACCATTGCTGACTCGACTATAGAAGCGGAATACATCGCTGCATCTGATGCCGCAAAAGAAGCTGTCTGGATGAGGAAGTTCTTGAAAGAACTTCAGGTGGTTCCGTCCATTGTTGACCCAATACCGCTGTATTGCGACAACAACGGAGCTATAGCTTTAGAGAAGGAACCCAGGTCCCATCAGAAATCCAGACACATCTTGAGGCGGTATCACCTGATCTGGGAGATCGTGGATCGCCAGGAGATCGAGGTTCGAAGGGTTGCTTCAGAAGATAACACTGCAGATCCATTCACCAAGGCCTTGCCCCAGACTCAGTTCGAGCGGCTGATCGAGATGATAGGTCTTCGATACGCCGGTACATGGCCTTAGTGCAAGTGGGAGATTGTTAGTGTATATGCCCTAGAGGCCATTACTGTATCATACTAGTGTGTATATTACTTGATGGAAGCTTGGGATATTCACATTTGTATATACAATCTTGCTCGAAATGGTAGTATGCTACTTGGTTTGTCTCTACTTCAATATGTGCATGTGTTTCTTTTAGCATATCGCTTATATACATATTAGTAGAGCCCTTAGGATCTTTGCTTGATTACCAGCGTTGTGATGGCGCTCACACTCGTGGGGGCTGGGTAATCCATAAGCACATCCTTATACAGGTCCCTAGTCATTGGACTATCGAGACAGGGCATCGATACTCCGGAGTAGACTAGCGTATGCGCTTCTCATCCCAGCGGGGGAGACGGTCTGTCCCACAGCCGTCAGTACGTCGTACTTGAGTTAGTATGCGGGTGCTCGTTAGGTTACGAGTACACTGGACAGGACTCGTCGGGAACTGTTGGTTGGTATTATACCTATCGTCAGTTATCAGTTCCCAGGTGACATGAGTACAGCTTAGTCCGCTGACTTGACACTGTCACTTCTCCTCGAGTATGTTCCCACTGCACTTTGATTACTACCCTACCACGGCTCAAAGGAGTCATGCAAACAGGTAGTTTTTGGGTGCAGTCCCGAAGGACTTGGAGGCAGTGACGGTTAGACAGGATTTGTCTCTCCCGGTATTGGGTGTTGACATCGCGCTGTGTCCAGGAGAGCCATTACATAAGTAGTCCCTGGCCAGGGCAAGCGAGATATACTGGTAGGTTTCCAGTATTATCTCAGGGTGTTCTGGGCTACACTCCGACACGACTTGTACCGCTATTAGGGGACTGACGTTCACCGCTCCCTAGGCCCGCCATGCGATGTATCAGACGAACAGACCGGACTGTACGAAGACTGTCACATACAGGGTCAGTAGGAGTTCAGATGGGGTCACCTCGTCAGTCTTCTTATCGGCATCTACCTGGGGACCGTTACGTACAACTAGTGCCGCTTGCGGTCTGTGGTTAAACCCACTGCCGACGTAGTGTCGAGTCTTTAGAGTCCCACACAGAGAGCTATTCGCCTTTAGGCAAAATGAGTAGAGGTCGCATGGTTTTGCGACAGGGTTCGTTCACATCCGCGCACTTGTACACGTTTGTTGTCCGGACAGCTTATACTAGCGGGCTTTGGTTTAAGCCAGATCCTAGTATAAGATTTGGGATTGGTTTTATCTCTTTGTATTCGTGTTCCTCAGATCACGAATACGGGTGCGTATGCACAGTTGATTGAGACAGAGGGAGAGGACCTTGATTAGGGTTAATGACCATTGTCATTTTGCTAACCCTAATGCTTATGTGTGTATTATGGTTAATTGATATTAGTTATATATAATTGTGCTTGGTTAGGGTTGTTGACTATTTGACATTCTTGACTTGTTGATCTAGGTTGACACTTTGACCATCATCATTTCATTTGGAAGATGCTCTTTGATCCTTGCAATTTGCATTAAAAATGAAATGATAATGGTCATGTCTTGATTAAGCCATGACAATTATCTCACTAATTATCAATTTACAATAATTCACACATATATGTGAGAATGCTTCATAATTCTCTCATTCTATCATATACTTTCTCTCTCTTGCTCTTCCTCTTCCTCAAGCTCTCCCCTCTCATGTGTTGAGAAACACTTGAGCTTGAGAAAAACCATTCCATAGTAATCTCTACTCTCATCTAGGGTTCTAGGATTAGCACTTCTAGCACCCTAGTTACTTCTAGCTTGAAGTTGAAGCCAAAGGTTGAGGCCCTCGGGTGGATCGTTCTTCGACGTGAGAAGACGACAAAGGTGATCCCTTTCTACTACTCCAAGGAGCAAGGAGAGAAGGACATAGAGCCCAAGGTATAACCTTTCTACCCTTTAGCTAGTTTCTAGTTAGCTTTAGCTAGTTTTTGTTTAGCAAAGATCCTCCTTTGTCTTGTCCATGTTGCCTAGAGTAGTAAAAATCCGATTTTTATTCCGTTTTTCGTCTTCCCGCAAGCACCGGGGTGGGCAACGTGGACTTACAGCTTTAGGGTTCCTTTTATAGCCTTAGGATTGGGATTAGCTTCTTTTAGAAGCTAGGTTTAGTTTAGCTTCCCTTGTAAGCTAGGTAGTTAGGTAGAAGCGTCTAAAAGTAGTTAGTTGGGCTTTCGCTTCCTTCATTAGCTTGGAGGTTAGGGAGAAGCTTCTAGGCTTAGTTTGTTAAGTAGCTTCCTTTGGAAGCTTGAACATGATTAGCTTGATCAGGGAGCAGTGCTGATCTGGCAGAAGAGTCTGGAGAATTCTGGAAATTGCCATTGCTTGATAAGGTGTGGAACTTGAGAGAGGAATACTGGAGCTGAAATGAGCTGACGTCACAGTCACGTGACCGCGGATCCGCGGCACATGCCTACTCCTGCCGCGGGTCCGCGGCCGTTCTGGTGCCTTGGTGCATCAATTTTCCAGTGTGGCTTTCTGCTGACCTTATGGTATTTTGCTGATATGTTGAATCTTATAATTAGTCCTTGATCACTGCCAGATCTCAAATCTTGGAGTTGGCGTATTTTTATCAGCACTTTTTCACAGATTTGGCTTTGAACCTGGAATTTCCTGCACAGATTCTCGAAACAAGTGTTGCGCTGCACAAAGATTATGTGATGCCATGATAAACACTCAATTTCCCTCAGAAATGTCAGTTTTAAGGTATAACACAGGTAATTTGGTATTTTACGGCTGTTTTTCTAATATGTGCTATATTAATACCGAACACCTCTAGATGAGTGCAAATGGTAGGGAAATTGTCGTGTTAAAAATGCAATATTTTCGACCGATCAAATTCCCCCAAATTTATTTTCGGTCGTCTCGAGCGAACTGTTTTATTAAAAAAGGAAGGAGAAAATAAAGAAAGAGAAAAACTAACTAGCACACTTTCGTAGGCAACACGATTGCACTGAGCACGTGCAACAAGTCTTTAAACCTCTAGGTGTTCCTAGTAGGAGGAGTGTTGTCTCCTGAGGGTTTTCAGCGGATTGCTCCCACAAAATCCAATAATAAAAGGAAGATCGTAAAAGTTACATATAAAGATAAGAATTGTAAAAGAAAGACTTTTGAAAATTAGAGTTTCCAACTATATTAGGTTTTCGGTTGTCATGAGCCCTTTCTTAATCGTCATGAAAAGATATCAGAAATCACATCATCCCTCAATAAAACATCGTCTTTATTCTTCATTCCTATTTGTCTTCCAAACATCGATCATATAACCCTACGTGTGTGTAAAGAACATCCCTACACCTAAAAAATTCAATTCAAGGTATCATACTCTTGTCCTTCTGCCTCAATACTTTTTAATTAATGAATATTTAGATTAGCTCACACATTTTCATGCGACCGTTAATACTTCTTGAGGTACTAACCGACCGATTACTCATGTACTTGCTTATACGGTGTTTTTCCTCATCTTACACCACCTAAGGCTTAGTAGTGACTCCCAGACCAGTTGGTCTAAGGCACTAGGTGAAGAGGCACCCTCGCTATATTTTTTTATTGCTGCATTGGCGATAACAAAACCAGTGTTCATTTTTCTCACCATTTTATATTTTATTCATTTTTTTTATTTCTTTCATACTTTTGGCTTTTAGACAAGGGCATTTTAAGGTATCCTCTACTATCCCGAGCTTCAAGACGTGTGTAAGTGCGTATAGTAGGGTATCAACGTTCAAAATGTTTGGCTTCCAGAATAGGAACTATTTTTCAGTCTTATTTTTATCCTCAGATTAGTGACTTCTTTCATCTTACTAACCCTTGGGACAACGGCTCATAACTATTTATTACTAGTCCGTATAAGAAAACTTCTAATTTTCTTGGTTTTCTTAAATTTTCTAATCTTTTGGATGTAATTTTTCACTATCTAATCTTTTATTATCTTATTTATGTACACAATTAAATATTAAATATTTTTATCTTTTGAAAAAATTTAAATTTTTTAGGTATTAGAAAAATGTTTTGTGCTTATGCAAAATGATATGCAAATGATGCGAAAAATAAGCACAAACCTCCCCCAAACTTGTTTTCAACAGTGTCCTCACTGTCTGCTAAATCTACAAAAAACCTGTAAGCTTGAGAGGACATTTATTAATGGGGGAAAATATTTAAGTGAAAATCCTCCCCCAAACTTATTCTTTTCACTCACCTCCATTCAAAAGATGATACAGTAATGTACAGGACATGGAGGTGAGACGGAGGAATTTTAATCAAGATAAAATGGCTCCTGTAAGAACAGGAGCTCCTCCGTGGGGTCAGTGGAAAAATACGGCTTTAATCTATGTCCATTCACTTTGAAAAATGTACCGTTTTTAACATTTTCTACATCAACTGCCCCGTGCGGGTATACAGACCGCACAACAAAAGATCCCTTCCACCGAGATCGTAGCTTACCTACGTGAAGGTGTAGTCGTGAATCAAAAAGAAGGACTTGTTGACCAGTTGTAAACGTTTTCCTCAAAATGTTTTTATCGTGAAATACGTTAGTCCGATTCTTTACGATTACAGCGTTATCATAAGCTTCATCGCGGAGTTCGCTTAGCTCATTTAATTGCAGCTTCCGAAAGTTGCAGGCTTGATTCAAGTCAAAGTTGATTTCTTTAATAGCCCACATTGCTTTATGCTCAATCTCGACTGGTAAGTGACAAGCCTTCCCAAACACTAACCTATATGGAGACATCCCTAGATCGGTTTTATATGCAGTTCGGAATGCCCAAAGAGCATCCGTCAATTTGGTCGACCAATCTTTTCTATTCTTAGCAACAGTTTTCTCCAGGATTTGTTTGATCTGTCTATTCGAAATCTCAGCCTTCCCGCTCGTTTGGGGATGATAGGGTGTAGAAAGATTGTGGTTGATTGCGTATTTCCGCGTCAAAGTCTCGAAAGACCTGTTGCAGAAATGTGTCCCGTTATCGCTAATGATAGCGCGTGGGTGTCCAAATCGCGAAAAGATGTTTTCTTTTAAGAACTTAATGACAACCTTCTTGTCATTAGTGCGGCAAGGAATAGCTTCAACCCACTTTGAGATGTAATCAACCGTAAGCAGTATGTACAGATTCCCAAAGAAGTTGGGAAAGGGACCCATAAAGTCAATGCCCCAAACATCGAAAATTTCAACCACTAAGATGGGTTGCTGTGGCATCTCATTTCTACGGGAAATCCTACCCGTGTGTTGACACTATGTACAGGTTTTGCAATGATCAAATGCTTCTTTGAACAAGGTCGGCCAATAAAAACCGCATTGCAAAACCTTCTCCGCCGTCTTTTTAGGACCGAAGTTACCCCCACATGCCTGATCATGACTAAAAGATAGAATACTCTTGAATTCCTCATTCGGGACACACCGGCGAATGATCTGGTCAGGACAATACTTAAACATATAGGGTTCATCCCAGTAAAAGTGTTTTACTTGGGATAGAAAACGATATTTGTCCTGTTTTGACCAATCGCTGGGTATAAGTCTCGTGACAAGATAGTTCACAATATCCCTGAACCAAGGTTCATCGGATACGTTTAAGAGTTGTTCGTCCAGAAAAGAATCATTGATCGACAGGGTCACAGGTGAAGAAGAGATGCGGGAAAATGGTTGGCTACAACGTTTTCACATCCTTTCTTATCTTTAATAAGAAGATCAAATTCTTGTAATAGAAGGATCCAACGTATTAGCCTACCTTTATCATCCTTCTTTGCCAAAAGATGTTTCGAGGCGGAGTGGTCAGTGTACACAACTATTGGTGAGCCAATCAAGTAAGGCCTGAATTTTTCTAATGCAAATACAACCGCCAAAAGTTTTTTTTCGGTGGTTGTATAGTTAATTTGAGCATCGTGCAGGGTATTACTTGCATAATAGATTACGTGTGACATCTTTACAATGTGCTGTCCTAAGACTGCACCAACTGCAAAATCTGATGCATCACACATAAGCTCAAAAGGGTGGTCCCAATCTGGAGACGATAGAACGGGGGCTGTAGTGAGGGAGTGTTTAAGTGAGTCGAATGCTGCCTCACAATCCGAGTCAAAGTGGAAGGTCGTATTCTTGGCCAAGAGAAGAGTTATGGGTCTAGCAATTTTGCTAAAATCCTTAATGAATCTCCTATAAAAGCCTGCATGGCCAAGAAATGATCGGATATCCTTGAAGCTTTTAGGATGAGGAAGATTTTGAATGACATCTATCTTAGCTCTGTCAACCTCAATGCCTTTTCGTGAAATAATATGTCCAAGCACAATTCCCTCTTGGACCATGAAATGGCATTTTTCCCAATTCAAGGTTAAGTTCTTCTCTTTGCAACGAGTAAGAACTGCGTCAAGATTCGATAGGCAGTCAGAAAAAGAGTCTCCGAAAATCGAGAAATCGTTCATGAAAATCTCCAAAAAATTCTCGACCATGTCCGAGAATATCCACATCATACACCGCTGAAATGTAGCGGGAGCATTGCAAAACCCAAAGGGCATGCGACTATAAGCAAAGGTACCAAAAGGACAAGTAAATATGGTTTTATCTTCATCCTTTTTGGCAATGGGGACCTGATTATAGCCAGAGTATCCGTCCATAAAACAATAATACTCAAGTCCGGCTAAGCGTTCCGGCATCTGATCAATGAAAGGTAGAGGAAAGTGGTCTTTCCTCGTAGCGGCATTGAGTTTTCTGTAATTAATACATACACGCCACCCAGTTTGGGCGCGTGTCTGAATTAACTCATTTTCCTCATTGGTAATAACAGTGATGCCAGATTTCTTTGGGACGACATGAATTGGACTCACCCATTGGCTATCGGAGATTGGGTAAATAATACCATTGTCAAGGCATTTGACGATCTCTTTCTTCACCGCATCCTTCATGACGGGATTCAACCGTCTCTGTGGTTTTCGGGTTGGTTTGGCATCATCCATCAAGTGTATATGATGTTCTACAATCAAGGGACTAATCCCTTTGATGTCCGCCATAGTCCAACCAAACGCCCGCCTATTAGATCTCAATACCGTCAAAAGTGCATTCTCTTGCTCTGATGCTAGAGAAGCGGATATGATAACCGGTACAGACTCATTCTCACATAAATATGCATATTTAAGATGAGAAGGTAAAAGTTTGAGATCTAATGCTGGCGGAGAAATAATAGATGGTGGGATCATCGAATGATTTTCGGAGTCACAAAGAAGCTCATAGCCTTCATAAGATACAGACTCGGATGGTGATGAGTCAGGAGTGTCGGACTCAAGCGTGGAAAATGTGTCCTTGCTAAGATGTGCAAGATCAAACATTGATGTGGTAGTGTCGTCGAGATCTTCAAAGAAAATTTCATCAACTCCGCAACTTTCGGGAGCAATCTCGTGGACAAAGCACACATCAAGTATATGAGCAGAGGGTTCAGATGGTTGACTTCCAATTTTGTAGATGTTCAGTTCAATTGTCATATTTCCGAATGATAAGTTCATTGAACCGTTTCTACAGTTAATGACAGCATTGGAAGTGGCACGGAATGGTCGACCCAAAATCACCAGAATTTGACTCCGTGGGTTTGCTACAGGTTGTGTATCTAGAACAATGAAGTCCACAGGGAATACAAATTCCCCGACTTTTATCAACACATCCTCTAGTTCACCCCTAGGTTTGGTGATTGAACGGTCTGCCATTTGGAGAGTTCAGTGTGCTGGTTTCAATTCTCCAATCCCTAGCTGCTCATAAACAGAGTATGGAAGCAGGTTAACACTTGCGCCTAGGTCTAAAAGAGCACGGCTGATGTTTTTACCCCCAATAGAAATCGATATCGTAGGACATCCTGGGTCCTTAGGTTTCTTTGGTAGCTGTGGGATAAAAGCAGTGCTAATATTATTAGACATGAAGACCTTCTTTGGAACTTGAGTCTTCCTCTTCCTAGTGCACAAGTCTTTAAGAGTTTTCGCATAAGCGGGGACTTGTTGAATAGCATCTAGAAGAGGGATGCTGATGTTAACCTGTTTGAACATTTCCATAATCTTCTCCATATGTGGACTCGATTTGTTACCCCTTAACCTATTCGGTTAAGGAGCTTTAGAAATAAGCACTGGGTCCATCATAGGAGAAGGTGGTGTGTGTAGACGTGATCCCAGAATATGAGTGGGGATCGTCTGTGGTGTACTAGAAGAGGGTTGCTGTGGTAACGAGCCTTGTGGGAAATGGAGAATAGGCTCGTGAGAAGGCGGTGGGGTAGAAGAACAAGGATCAGAAGTAGAAGTGTGTGTGTGTGAGGAAAGGTCTCAGCCGGGGTGTTATTGATAGATCTCTCAGTATCATCAAACTCTTCCCCAACGTGATTATTCAGCACTCTTTCTGATCTCAACGTTGTGATGGCATTTACATTGTAATTCCATGGATTCGGTAGGGGTTGTAAGTGCACGGCGGCGCCACGGCCGTCAATCCGACGCCGGAATGCGGAAGCGGTAATAAACTTTAATTTTGCGGACTTAGCAAACCGGCACCACCGCGTACTAAACCCCGGATCGTGCCATTAAACTAGATCTAGCAAAGTACAAGAAGGGGAAGAGATATACCGAATGATCCGAGTCCTCCGGTCTTCTCGTCGTCGTCCCGATCTCCTGCGGAAACTCCGGTCGTCGCCTCCTCGCCGGAAGGGCACCACATCGCCTGTATCTTTTACGGGCTCCCACCTCAATACCGAGGCAACTCGGGCGTAAAGTAGGATAGCCGACGCGTCCAAGATTTGCTGTAGAATGTGTAGTGTAGAGCCTATGTCTCATTTGGAGTTTGTTGCCTTTGAAGATGATGGAGGAATCAAGATAAGAAAAATGGTGCTTGCATTTTTCTAGCATGAAAAGAGATCAAAATGCTACACTCTCAAAATGAAGCTCTCATCTTCTTTTCTCTCAAAAATGTTCAACCATCTCCAAATGAGAATGGTGGAGGAAGAAATACCAAAATCAAGAGGGAGGTGAGTGTAGTAAAAGGTAAGAGGTGACCACAACCCTAAGCAATGATAAACATCTCAAATCAAACTTCTTCTCATTTCTAATCACAAATAAAGCAAAAGAAAAGATGGAAAAAGAATAAAATGATGATGGTCATATCATAATCTCACAAATGCAATAAAACCCCTCCACAAAATGTTATTTGGAAACTTGCAAATAACCCCCTCCATCGGAAAAGTCCGGCCGGGAAAGAACAAAGGAAAACCGGCCGGAACGGAATGCAAACTGGCAACTCCAGAAAACTGGTCCCGTAATAAATTACAGGAAAACCCCCATACTGTGCATACACACCCGCATCTGTATTCCGTACGGATACAAATGCAATGAGACAATATATACACTGTACTATACTAGGATCCGGCTTAAACCAAAGCCGGCTAGTAATATCCGTCCGATCCTGATCCGTGCAATACCGCACGTATCTGATCGAACGCTGCCATATAACCATACGGCCTCTAGTACAAACCGACCGATCCTGATCCGTGCAATACCGCACGTATCTGATCGGACCCTGCCATATCTCCATACGGCCTCTACAGCGTTTCGCCCGAAAGCTTGAGTAACTGAAAATGTGGTGGACTCTAAAGACTCGTCAATACTATGGCTGTGGATTTAACCACTAGCACGTCAGAGGTATAAGCCAATACGTGACGGGCCACCAGCTATTGACTAAAAGGGACGTCGATGAGCGAACTCATCCTGACACCCTACTGAGCCTGTCAGTGACAATATCCGTACAGTCCGGTCCGTTCGTCTATGAGCATCGCATGTCGGGCCTAGGGGGTTGGTAAAAGTCAGACCCCCAAAAGCAGTACAAGTCGTGTCGGAGTGTAGCCCAGAACACCCTGATATACTACTGGAATACCTACCAGTAAATCTCTTGCCTTGGCCAAGGACTTTTCATGTTTTGGCTCTCCTAGACACAGCGCGACCTCACCCCCAATACCGGGAGAGACGAACCCCTGAAGATCTGCTCACTGCCTCCATGTGGCTCGGGACTGTACCCAACTAAAACCTGTTTGCACGACTCCTTTGAGCCGTGGTAGGGTAGTAATCAAAGTACAGTGGGAACTCACACGAGACAAATGACGATCCCCAGGTCGATGAACTAACCTGTACACATGTCACCAGGGAACTGCTATCTGACGTCAGGTATAAGACCAACTAGCATGTTCCCGGCGAGTCCTGTCCGGTGTACTCATAACCCAATGAGCACCTGTATACATCTTAGGTGAACCAACTGACACCAGTGGCTTATGAGACCGGCCACCGCCCCTCGTCGGGGTCTCGACTGTATACACTAGTCAACACTGGAGAATCGATGCCCTGTCTCGAAACTCCCACGACTAGGGACCTTTTAAGGATGTGCTTATAGACTACCAGCTCCCACGTATATGATCGCCCTCATACTGCCGGTAGTCAAGCAAGAATCCTAGGGGCTCTATCAACGTGCAATAGCGACCTGTCATGTCACCTAAAGCAGTACACGATGATAAAGGTAAACCAGATAGCATACTATCATCTCGAGTAAGACTGTCCTACCGGGATAGGTCCTCCTTCAATCATTGCAATCACGTGCCTGTGATCCAATAATTGACTCTGAGGGCACTCTCTCCAACAATCTCCCACTTGCACTCAAGGCTAATTATTGCGATGTCGCATACTCACAGCCCGTGTGATACCGAACACCCAACTCCTCTACTAGTCAGTCTCACAAATCCCGTTTGTGAAACTATTGCGGTCGAGGATTAGCCTCAGTGAGTGGATCCGCCTAGATGTTTCTTTCTATGTCTCTCTATATCTCAAGTTCGCGGAGAAAAGCCATCTCCCGAAATGAGCAATACCTGTCTTAGAATGTCAGGATGTCTGATGGGACCTAGCTCATAAATGAACTCCAAATCCAAACTTCTTAGACTATATCGTCAACTGAACTTAATCAGTATCCTGCGCCATGCCACCCTCAGTATTGCCTTGGACCACCTGTCCAAAATACTGCCCCCTCGTCAGAAGGAAAACTAAAACTCTGACAATCACCCTGTCGTCCATGTCACCTTGGAAGCCTGGAGTGATAATTGTCTCCTAAAGGAGGCAGCCGTTATCATATCCCTAGAACATTCACTTATGTTCTAAAACTGCTTCCGACTGTTTCTCCAGGATTGGATCAATGTCAACTTATTGCATCTAGTGCAAGAACAACATCTGGTGTGGTACTTGACATCTCATGATTGACTCAATTGCCTAAGCAAGTGATCTGCCAATCATGCACATCCCTCTCTACTTTAGTCTATAAGACACCTTTAGAGAGGGTGACTCCATTACCTGCAGGTATACTACCGTGCCAGGAGTCGTCCATTCTAAATACTCTTAGAATGCTGTCAAAGTACCCTGATTGGGAAACCACCCAAATCTAGATCTAAAACCATAGATCCAGTAACCAGTATGTCTGACATAATGTCCAAGTCCTTTGTGGAGAAACCATTGTGTGACGACCAAAGTATAACCGATCGTAGTATAGGAATATCACTTCCTACTACCTTCTCAACAGATCCATCCCCTATTCTGATGACGTCAAACCTATGACCGTCACATCAGAAATAGATGATCTATCTCCGCTACATCTGCTTTAGTCTATAAATAGACATAAGCCTGATGTCCACCAATGCTTCCGCTGCTCCACTGACTACGAAAACCCTCTGGCAGAGTCATATAGACGTGCACTTCTAAAGCTAGTTTCGAACGACGCTATACTCATCCTCCTGCCGGGTCTCGCAGCCTGGAACAACAACAATGGCAAGTGTGGGTAAACAAGAACTTCCCTGTCACCGTCCTTGAGGCTACCGGAGTACCTCTCGGGTGCCTGAAGTTACCCACCTTATCTGCGGAGTGGCCAATGGAATGTCAAATCAGATTGAATCTTTAGGTTCCTTATCAAATCTTCTGTAATTGTTTGCGGTTCTGGAATCACTTCCAGTTCTACCATACTCCCACTTCTGTTTTTGAAAAAATCCATTCTTAATAAAACTGTGGCGAGTCTAGAACAATATTTCTATTGATCTGCCAAATGGTAGAAAGTCAACCCTCGTCATAGCCTGGGTCAACCCACAAACAGCCATTACAGAAACGTGCCTTGAGTTGTCCAGTGTCTGGTTTTAATCATAAGCCGGACAACTCCCCGTACCTTAACAACGTTAAGATATGAACTGTTCTATATCTAATATAGAACCAGAGGCACTGATTTAATTGAACCAGATTCAAATCATGCAGCTATCACCAGTGCATGTCAACTAAATGGAAGGAGGCCGATCAGCGTTACTCAACTTAGGAATGCTTCCAATTATGAGTGACCTGAAAGAGAAGTAATTTCTCTTTATCATTACTATCAACTGAATACCATACACAAGTATCTACATCTTTGATTACTTTGAAGAATCCCGATACTTGCTACACCTGGTTCTCTACTCTATTCAAATACCTATAACTCCTCAAAACTCAGACCCTGTGTTTCTACGAAACACATGTCTAAGAACTAGAGAAGTCAAAAGTAAACAGAATATAGTATGAGGACCAACCCCTCTGTCCTAATAGACACTGGACAACATACAATACTCTGTATGAGTCCGCTGAGTCTAACAACTCTTTCACTGTGTGTCGTAGGTTAAAAACTGTACATATGGTTAAGAAGAATTACACCGCTGTTTAATGCTCCTTACCTAACCATCTACTGATATAGGTAAATGTCATCAACATAATATCAAAAGGTATATCTCACTCTATGAAAATAGACGTACAGATATTTCAATTTGAAATTGGTGCACAACAGCGGATATTCAAAACCAAATATTTGCCGACCGGCAAACAAGCCCAGGTGATCTCCACAAATATCACCGATTACAACGAATCCCGATATAATGAGGATGATCACCCAATTCCCAATGACTTACTCCCACTCATCATCTGTAAAACCATACAGATGTGAGAATCATACCTGGTAAATACATACCCTGGAGTAAGTATCTAATCGGGAAATCAGTTTTCTTTTAACATTACACAGTGAAACTGAAACATTGAAATGTTTCGGTGGGGTATCCCGGTATTCTTAGTAATGCCTCTTCCATTATCCAGATTCACAACTATAACCGTATAATTCTTTGCCACCTCTCCAAATCCCTTTATATGTCTTTAGTCATTACCTTCTGCACACCCCTTAGGCCAAATGGTTTTCTTCCTTCCCTACTGTTCGGCACCAGCCTATGGTTTGGAAGAAGACTATCCAATAAGCATAATGGGTGTACTGTCCTAATCCTAGGAGCACTCGCAATGCGAGAGAAGGTGAAGATAAAAGACAACCGAATAAACCTTATTCCTATTTCTCCTGGACCAGAATCCATCCCCGAACTGGAACAAGTTCCTTTCGAGTTCGTATATAACCATACGATGGAATATCCAAATAACTGTGGATCTTCGTAGTGATACGGAGTGTCCTGGAGAAATAC
This sequence comes from Agapanthus africanus, assembly GCA_030015575.1. Taxonomy (NCBI): domain Eukaryota; kingdom Viridiplantae; phylum Streptophyta; class Magnoliopsida; order Asparagales; family Amaryllidaceae; genus Agapanthus; species Agapanthus africanus. Next base: position 271,329,195 of record JASDDO010000022.1, on the reverse strand, counting down.
AAAGGTGATGTGGGAGTGGTAATGAAATGCTTGGTTTGGTCGTGAATATCAGTCGCAATTTACTTTGCCCTCTTACTAATCCCTTGCTTTGTCTTAACTTAATACCTTCTGCACACCATCGTTATGCTAATTGGTTTTCTTCATTCCCCACCGTTCGGCACCATCCTAAGGTTTGGAAGAAGACTATCCAATTTGCGTAATAGGTGTACTATCTCCTAAACCAAGGAGTACTCGCAACCTGAGAGAAGGTAAAAGGGAAAAGGCAACTGAATAATCCTATCCGTTTTCTCCAGAACCGGAAACCATCCTCGAATTCCTTCGAGTTCGTATCTAACCATACGATGGTTTTGTCCAATGGAAGTGGACGTTCGTAGTAATACGGGGTGTCCTGGAGAAAAGAGTAAAAGTAGGAGTGGCAATGAGGTCTGCAACTCTGACAATCCAAAAGCCAGTGTTAAGAAGGTTCGGTCAACTTGGTCACTGAGTCATAGTCAGGGTCGGGTCAATGGTCGCTGCCAGAGAGAGAGAGAGAAAAGAAACACTCAGCGTGCACTCTATCCTAGATCAGAATGGTTACCAATTTATCTAATCTGGAAACCTCCCACTGTACCTCAAATTCTCCTCCAAACCTGAAAGAAGAATCAGTCGGGGTCACCCGAGGAGTAAACTAACTCATCAGTGGGAATCGGGATCCAACTATCATCGCATGATAACGTGACGGAATCTGCTCACGGTGTCACACTCCAGAAGGTATGCGCATATCTGGCAAGTTTCAGTACTTTTGAAACTCCCGATGTGATTTCTGCCCCATGCTCTTATGACCTTGACTTTGGCCAACATATCATAAGTCACATGTCAAGTTCAACCCGTCATTCTCCAGGTTGATTTGAACCCACCCGTACATACCCTTGACTTTGGCCAAAATGGCAGTACGACTGTCCCAAACCAACGCATCTATCTATGCTGCATATGAATACCCAACAGCTACCAAGCACTGTGCCTTGACTTTGGCCAACACACACAGCTTGAATACTATTGACTATCCATATGAAACGACGGAAGGCTACGAATGGTTTCTGGCGAAAACCTTTAACGTAATGAACTTGATATCGTTGAAGGAACGGATGGCTTTTTAGAAAATATAGTGACGAAAACCTTTACTAAAGAGGTCACTCCCGGTGAAGGGATCTCGGCTCTTTCCCCGTAGAATGGGGTGCAGGATATTCCAAATGAATACCACGATGCAAAGCAAAAGTAATCGGCTATAGTGAAGTTACTGCCCTGACGCAAACTTTTGTCCAAGGGGTCACTCCCGGTGAAGGGATCTCGGCCCTTGCCTCGTCGACTGAGGAGCAGGATATTCCAACTGAATACCACGATGCAAAACAAAAGAGAACGCCCTTGCAATAACAGCTTTTTGAAAAGTGTTCCAACAACATCAGAATAGGTTTGTTTAACTTGCATTGATCCGAATCAACGCAGTCCCATCAATTGATCACACCACAAAAGAACGAAAATATACTGACGTACGTATATGCCATCCGCATTCGCCACTGGGTCCCGTCATCACCCGTTAGGTTAGCTAACTAACGGCAGAGCGGGGACTGGACTAGCGCGGATAAAAACATATACAACATCTACTAATATATATACCAATATATTATATTCGCTCAAGGCGTGATAAAATGCAACATCACAGAAAAGTACAGCATCACAGAACAATACAGATATCTGGGATCCCCGGGTTTCACAGAGCCACTACTGAAACCCGATGTTCCCCTGGTCGTGTGGATAGCCTGTGCAATGAAATCCTAGACCCCTACGTGCGCGGCAAGTTACCCGCCAAAACCTGAAGCGAGGCAGCCCCCTTCAGCTCCGTGAATGGACCACCCAACACTTTACGGAATCCGGCAACTTGGGCACCCATCCTGGGTCAACCTGTACCCCGTACGAGTGCGGCGAATAGCCCGCCAATCCTAGAGTGAAGCCCCCTCTGTCTCAATGCCATGAGATGCGGGCTTGTTGCCTTCCAGAACCCGGCTATCCGTGCACTCCTCCGTGGGGTAATCCTAGTACAGAAAGTAAAATATACATACACCGGGTACATCGACCGCAACCAGGTCGTGCCCCAAAATAATAATACAATCAGGCAGTGACGGCAGTCCACATGTCGGACGCTCGCCCCGCAATATCAAATGTACATAATACAACAGAAACTGTAATAGCATTGCATCCAGGCTATCCCCCACGACCGATCCGCAACATCACAGCAAAAACACAAAACATCAACGTGAAAGTCACGTTCGCAAATCCGTCTAACCGGGCTATAGCAGTTAGACCGGATTTACCGATCGAGTGACATTCACGGTCGCAGATATAATGTAAATACTGTGAAAAATGTGTATAAAATATCCGATCGAACAAAAATTAACATGTGGGCCCCCAAGCAATACTGTAGCGCTCACAGAAATTCTGGGCCCAAAATTAATATTCCAAAACCCCTAAAATAAGCCCAGAAGCCCACTGGAAAAATACGAAGCATTGATCCCACCAACTTGCGGCGGAACCGCGGCAATAAGGGGGGTTTTGCCGCGGTTCCGCGCTCGAGCTGAGGGATCATTGTCTCGAATTTTCCCAGAGTTCTTAGAACTCCCTGCACATCATTCTGAGACCACCTGAAAAATTTTTAGACTTCAAAAAATTTCAACAGAAACTGATGTGAAGGAAAAATACGGTTTTTGGAAATTTTGTTCGATCAGAAATGCAAACACATCAAACGAAGCTAGACTAAGTTAATGGCGAGGCTCTGATACCACTGTAAGTGCACGGCGGCGCCCCGGCCGTCAATCCGACGCCGGAATGCGGAAGCGGTGATAAACTTTAATTTTGCAGACTTAGCAAACCGGCACCACCGCGCACTAAACCCCGGATCGTGCCATTAAACTAGATCTAGCAAAGTACAAGAAGGGGAAGAGATATACCGAATGATCCGAGTCCTTCGGTCTTCTCGTCGTCGTCCCAATCTCCTGCGGAAACTCCGGTCGTCGCCTCCTCGCCGGAAGGGCACCACATCGCCTGTATCTTTTACGGGCTCCCACCTCAATACCGAGGCAACTCGGGCGCGAAGTAGGCTAGCCGACGAGTCCAAGATTTGCTGTAGAATGTGTAGTGTATAGCCTATGTCTCATTTGGGGTTTGTTGCCTTTGAAGATGATGGAGGAATCAAGATAAGAAAAATGGTGCTTGCATTTTTCTAGCATGAAAAGAGATCAAAATGCTACACTCTCAAAATGAAGCTCTCATCTTCTTTTCTCTCAAAAATGTTCAACCATCTCCAAATGAGAATGGTGGAGGAAGAAATACCAAAATCAAGAGGAAGGTGAGTGTAGTAAAAGGTAAGAGGTGACCACAACCCTAAGCAATGATAACCATCTCAAATCAAACTTCTTCTCATTTCTAATCACAAATAAAGCAAAAGAAAAGTTGGAAAAAGAATAAAATGATGATGGCCATATCATAATCTCACAAATGCAATAAAACCCCTCCACAAAATGTTATTTGGAAACTTGCAAATAACCCCCTCCATCGGAAAAGTTCGGCCGGGAAAGAACAAAGGAAAACCGGCCGGAACGGAATGCAAACTGGCAACTCCAGAAAACTGGTCCCGTAATAAATTACAGGAAAACCCCCATACTGTGCATACACACCCGCATCTGTATTCCGTCCGGATACAAATGCAATGAGACAATATCTACACTGTACTATATTAGGATCCGGCTTAAACCAAAGCCGGCTAGTAATATCCGTCCGATCCTGATCTGTGCAATACCGCACGTATCTGATCGAACGCTGCCATATAACCATACGGCCTCTAGTACAAACCGTCCGATCCTGATCCGTGCAATACCGCACGTATCTGATCGGACCCTGCCATATCTCCATACGGCCTCTACAGCGTTTCGCCCGAAAGCTTGAGTAACTGAAAGTGTGGTGGACTCTAAAGACTCGTCAATACTATGGCTGTGGATTTAACCACTAGCACGTCAGAGGTATAAGCCAATACGTGACGGGCCACCAGCTATTGACCAAAAGGGATGTCGATGAGCGAACTCATCCTGACACCCTACTGAGACTGCCAGTGATAATATCCGTACAGTCCGGTCCGTTCGTCTATGAGCATCGCATGTCGGGCCTAGGGGGTTGGTAAAAGTCAGACCCCCAAAAGCGGTACAAGTCGTGTCGGAGTGTAGCCCAGAACACCCTGAGATACTACTGGAATACCTACCAGTAAATCTCCTGCCTTGGCCAAGGACTTTTCATGTTCTGGCTCTCCTAGACACAGCGCGACCTCACCCCCAATACCGGGAGAGACGAACCCCTGAAGATCCGCTCACTGCCTCCATGTGGCTCGGGACTGTACCCAACTAAAACCTGTTTGCACGACTCCCTTGAGCCGTGGTAGGGTAGTAATCAAAGTACAGTGGGAACTCACACGAGACAAATGACGATCCCCAGGTCGATGAACTAACCTGTACAAATGTCACCAGGGAACTGCTATCTGACGTCAGGTATAAGACCAACTAGCATGTTCCCGGCGAGTCCTGTCCGGTGTACTCATAACCCAATGAGCACCTGTATACATCTTAGGTAAACCAACTGACACCAGTGGCTTGTGAGACCGGCCACCGCCCCTCGTCGGGGTCTCGACTGTATACACTAGTCTACTCTGGAGAATCGATGCCCTGTCTCGAAACTCCCACGACTAGGGACCTTTTAAGGATGTGCTTATAGACTACCAGCTCCCACGTATATGATCGCCCTCATACTGCCGGTAGTCAAGCAAGAATCATAGAGGCTCTATCAACGTGCAATAGCGACCTGTCATGTCACCTAAAGCAGTACACGATGATAAAGGTAAACCAGATAGCATACTATCATCTCGAGTAAGACTGTCCTTCCGGGAAAGGTCCTCCTTCAATCATTGCAATCACGTGCCTGTGATCCAATAATTGACTCTGAAGGCACTCTCTCCAACAGGGGTTGAGACGGAAGTTTCCCTTTTTCTCTCGCACTCATTTCCGCTTTTAGTCGTGCAATTTCTGCTTCCATCGATCTGATACTCTCAGCTTGGGACGCTGAGTTTTTCTTTGTCTCACTGATGGAAGACCTAACTTCAGCCGACACTTCCATGAAATTTGACAAGAGTGACTTCAGGGTTTGTGTGAATGTAGAGAACTCGTCAGAACAGGTCAACTGCAAAGGATTAGAAGGTGCAGGAGTGTTGACCTGGTTTTGAAATTTTTTTGACTAGTAGGGGTGTTGAGTGAGTGAAAGTGGTTGCTGTTGTGGTGGAAGAGCCCTTTGAAAATTATGTTGGTTTGGAACCGTGTTTTGATTTTGTTGTTGGTTCCAAGCACAATTAGGGTGATTCCTCCAACCCTGATTATATGTGGAAGAATATGGATCGTTTCTAGGTCTTTGAAATGCGGCATTGGTATGCTCTTGACCTTGAAACGGAGAATTCAATGGACATTGTTCCGTCAAATGAAAAGGATCAGAACAACATCCACATATAGTTTTGGGGAGCGACATCGGATTTAGGGAGGATGCTGAAAATTTATGTTATATAGCCTCAAGCTACTTTTGTATTGCTGCCATCTCAGCTCGAACACCTATGGAAACATCAATTTGGTGTACGCCACCCCTAGACGATGACTGGTTTCCACTCTCCCACTGTAAGGACTTTTCAGCGAACTCTTCTAAAAATTTCAAAGCTTCCCCATCATCCTTGGTCATAAAATTGCCTTGACACATGGCTTCAAGGTTCTGTTAAGTGGTCGGGTTAATACCCTCATATATGATTCGGCACAGATCCCATCTCGGGATTCCGTGATGTGGACATTGAACCAACAGATCCTTGAAGCGTTCAAAGCACTTCGAGAATGGTTCATTCGGAAGCTGGGTGAATTGATTTAGTTCGCTACGGACTCGAGCTGTCTTGTGATTATGGTAGTATTTCTTAAGGAATGCTGCAACGAATTCTTCCCAATTCGAAATGGAATGTGCGGTAGTGTTATACAGCCACTTCTCGGCTATATCGCACAAGGTAAATGGAAGAAGACGTAGACGCATAGCATCCACAGAAAGCTGTGAGGTACCCATCATTGCGCATACATTTTCAAATTTGGTAATAAAGACATATGCATCTTCAGACTCGAGACCGTGGAATTTTGGTAGAAGGTTGATGTATTGGGGTTTAATCTCAAAATTATCCCCGTTGGCTGGTGGAATGGATAAGCAGGTCGAAAGAGGACCTCGCAATGGATAGCACCTCTCTTGGAGAGAGATGCGGGGTGGATTCTGTGCACCAACGGACGGCGGCAGATTAGTGGTAAAGAAGTTCGATGGAGAAGGATCCATCGATGTGGTTGTGGTGGTGGGTAAAGAAGAGGTAAATATAGAAATACCGACTTCGGAGTCGATCGGGGGAACGCGGACTAAACGGGCACTAGAATCCCGTGTCCGGCCTATCTTGCACTAAAAAGGGTTTAGTACAAGTGGCAACGTTGATATAATTAGAGAAAATGATGTGATTGGTGTTTGTTTTGAAAAATATACGGATTTTTGAAAAAATGATGCAAATCACAACAAATGCAACAAGCAAAACCCTAAGTCTAGTGGTCACCTAGGTCAAGGCTCTAGACCGCTCCTAACTGCCAAAAGACAAGTCGTAGGATCAATCCTCCACTGCTTCTTTGTCCCTTCTGTGGCCAGGTAAGTGGGAGGTTCTCCACTACATAAGTAGTGGGCCTAATTAAGTAACCACTTGCCTTAGACACACTTGCCTTAGACACCACAAAAGAAACGCGGATAAGCAATGAATTACCCACGGCCTTCTTCTGACCTAAGTGAGCGCGACGGTCCTTAGAGTCATGTTTAGATTTCTTTTATTTAATGAGGGTAATGCGGATGCAATTTTGTGATTTTCGGGGCATAGGAAGGGCAATGAACTCCCCACCTAATCTGGATTTGGCCGTGCCCTTTAAATTCCGTATTAATATGGAAACAACCAAAAATCAAAAACACACATAATTTTATTCTTTTTGCGGCGCTGCGAATTATTTGCAAAGAAACCTGCAGCAAATTGTTAATGGAGCAGACCGAGGAGGAGATAAGAAAGTAGGAATTTTACAGAGAAATTTTCGTGCAGCACTGCTACAGTTCCGCCGTGATTCATTCACAGGAGGCGTCTAATGCCGCGGAGCCACTGCGAGTTTGAGGAATTCTTGCACAAAATTGTTATACAATGCTTCTGTTCACCCCCTGAGTCCTCTGGAATATTCCAAATATTTTTCCAATTGCACAGCAGACTCCAGATTTCCTTCCAACAAATCACAACGAATCGTTTAGTGTTTGCGCGAATTTTGATCTCAAGATTATGATGAAATAAAATTTTCAACTCAAATTTCAAAAAACGAACAAATTAGCGCACTATCCCCGGCAACGGCGCCATTTGATTGAATCGATTTCTCGATGTGTAGTGTTTAAGAAATGAAGTTTCAGAATCAAAGAAAGTTTTGACCGCAATCAGTAACGGTGTCGGATTTAGCGCGTTAGCGAGTGCGGATCGTCCACATGGAAAGTGAGATCCGTTCGAATTTGAATTAGATGAATTGAAAATTAAAGAAAAGAGAAAAGACAATTCAATTCAAGATTTTAAAGTTGAAGTTCAAGAATTATCTAAAATCTAAATCTAAAATCAAGAAAATATTTAAAAATCAAGAATTAAGAATTGATGATATCCAATCCAAGAATCAAGATTCGAAGTGAAGCTCGTAGGAATCGATCGAATCTATAGACGTGATGAAATCTATTGATTATGGTTTCTTATCCATTAATGATTTGATACTAGATCGATGAAGATTAATCGAGGTTTAAGGATCTTCTAAAGAAACTAGGGTTTCTTCATCACATCCTTTGTCCTTTCGATGAATCTCATTCAACAAAACTAGCCTCTAGTAAATGCAAGAATCGGTCGTGGATCCCTAAGTAAGAGCGAACACAATCAAGAAAGCATCACTTGAAACTAGGTTGCCGATTCTTCGATTTACAAGAGTTTACAAAACTTATGGGAATTAAGAATCGTTTCAAGATTTATAACATCATCATCTATTGATCGTCTCGATTCCTCCACGAGCGGAGTTTTACTCAAACATCACAACACTAAACACAATCACAAATTGAGATCGAATCATGATGCAAGAATTTTAAAGAAAGAAAGATAAAAGAATTTCACCTTTATTTATCAACAATTTCGTTACAATTCTCTCAAGATCTACAAGAGGAAAGAACTCGATCATCGATTTCGGCTTCGCTCGTCTCCTTGAGTCGCTGATCTCCTTGGATCACTTGCTCCGATGAAGTCCGGCGTCGCTTTCTAAAGGATCGAAGGCTTCATGCTTGATTTGGTACTCGAAGTTCTTGATTTTGGCTTCGGAATTTGAATTTGGGGATTAGGGTTTACAAATTGTGTCACTCAACTTGTGTTGGGGGTTGAAGATTGAACTAAAGAACAACCCTCGAAATGAAGCTTTAGGGTTCCTTTTATAGCCTTAGGATTGGGATTAGCTTCCTTTAGAAGCTAGCTTTAGTTTAGCTTCCCTCGTAAGCTAGGTAGTTAGGTAGAAGCCTCTAGAAGTAGTTAGTTAGGCTTTAGCTTCCTTCATAAGCTTGGAGGTTAGGGAGAAGCTTCTAGTCTTAGTTTGTTAAGTAGCTTGCTTTGGAAGCTTGAACATGATTAGCTTGATCAAGGAGCTTTGCTGATCTGGCAGAAGAGTCTGGAGAATTCTGGAAATTGCCATAGCTTGATGAGGTGTGGAACTTGAGAGTGGAATACTGCAGCTGAAATGGGCTGTCGTCACAGTCATGTGACCGCGTATCCGCGGCACATGCCTACTCCGGCCGCTGATCTGCGGCCGTTCTGGTGCCTTGGTGCATCAATTTTCCAGTGTGGCTTTCTGCTGACCTCATGGTATTTTGCTGATATGTTGAATCTTATAATTAATCCTTGATCACTACCAGATCTCAAATCTTGTAGTTGGCGTATTTTTATCAGTACTTTTCACAGATTTAGCTTTTCTCCTGGAATTTCCTGCACAGATTCTCGAAACAAGTGTTGCGCTACACAAAGATTCTGCGATGCCATGATAAACACTCAATTTCCCTCAGAAATGTTGGTTTGAAGGTATAACACATGTAATTTGGTATTTTACGGCCGTTTTGCTAATTTGTGCTATATTAATACCGAGCACCTCTAGATGAGTGCAAATGGTAGGGAAATTGTCCTGTTAAAAATGCAATATTTTCGACTGATCGGTACTTTTCGGGTCGTGACAAAGTTTGTATCAGAGCGTTAGGTTTTACCTTCGGAGTGTAGGATAACCCTTGGTTGATGGAGTAGGTGACTCAAGTAGAGTGACATACCGTATGTATGTTCCGCGGCATACTTACGATACGATACTCCGCTTAAGAAGCCTTAAGATGTATAATTCTTTGCACAGTATTATATTCATTCTTATGATCTATCCTCATCAGTACCAGTTATTGTTTTTTCACCACGATTGTACGGGCAGAGAGAGCTGCGGCTAGAGTTGTGGTCAGCACGAGCTCGTCACGGACGAGGACTGACCAGGGCGTGATTCCAGGGACATACGATTGAATAGAGGCGTCATATTATTGTGTTTTCGCGCCATGAGCTTTTGATGGATCGCTTTTATGAGATTTCTTGGACGTGCAAAGCAGCACCAGAGGATTGGGCCACTGCTAGAGGCCAGCCAGATTGTGATGACCGTCAAAGCACATATTATTTTGATTATTGAGGCACTGTTCAGCGTGCAGACGAATGAGCCAGTGATTTCGGCGAATGAAAAGATATCGCCCCAGATATTTGACGCTAATGCCGCACGAGTTATACTTTGAGATATGATAGAAGATCACTAGTCACAAAAGATAAAAGACTAGGACGGGTGATTCATTGCCGACCCCGATGCGAGGCATCAGATTGATTGATTCCAGCTAGAGACAACTTCACGCTGATACGTTGGGAGTCGATATAGACGATCGAACGTCAGGAACCTATTTTCCAAGTTTAAAGTATTCAAAAAACAATGCATGTAATTCTACGGACCCTCTAGTAAAATGAAACCCTAACTCGATATAATGACCATGAGAACGCTTCGAAACCATAGGGTTTACAACAGTTCAGCGGTACCATTAATGATGCTTGGGTTTGCCCTTCTACGGTTGGTCCATAGGTGTCGTGGCATATATTCGATACTATTAAATTGTACCCAAGATGTTGTGCTCTTGGGGGATTATGGAACCTTGACGAATCGATCGAAAAGTTCGACATCATTCGGATATCATGTGATGGGATACATTGCTTAGGAGACTCCAGATACGAGTATAGCTGTTGGAGGGCGGTCCATGCAACCATGAAAAGACGAGTCCGAATCAATCGACATTAGTGAAAAGTGGAGTAAGAGGTTCGTACGAGATCGTGACGAGATGACGTCCCACTCTGCTGATATCAGAGATGTGATACGCATGCAGAGATGTTGTATATGGATATATCTTCCAGAAGGAGTCGTGATGAGTATGCAGCCGTTCCGGAACCAGATACAGATTTAGTAAGAGATGATAAATTCCGGGCCGTTCGGAAGAAACGAGATTGCGAGGGTCCCCAACAAGATCTTTCTGGAAATACTAAACGAGAAGACCTGGACCCAGGATCAGTCGTATTACACACACCGAGCAGACCAGAGTTCGGCATCATTGACGAGACTTGTTATGAGTGACCATGATAGTTGGCCAGAGATCTTTAGAGGGTATGCTAGAGCGGATCGTTTCCGTTAGTAAACCGATCCGGGCCGACGAGCCAATAGATGCAAGATTGGTAATCCACAGAGAATGAAGAACCAGAGACAGATGACGCAAGACCGTGAGCAAGAGGCAGCGGATGTTCTTGCTCTGCCAGTTTTGGGTGTACCGACACCCTTCGACATTGTAGGAGGCGTACCTCAATGTCTTTTGTTGCGATTTGCGTTTGTGATCCGAGTATCACGCTCATATCGCTTGGATTAGAGTTTTGATGATTGGGCTTTATGGTATTGTTTTCGTGCACCATGACTGCACCTTCTGTAAGTCGATGTAGTACACCCCAGTACTTGTGGGGAGGCGGAATTTACAAAAACGATCAAGTTTAAGGAACGAACATCGACTAACCGCTTAAATCGAAGCTAAACAAATAATAACCAAACACATAGCTATACTAAACTATAGTGTTAAGGGATTATACCGATCGAAACTAGTCCTTCGTCTTTGTGTCCTCCTTTGTTCTCCTCGACCTTCTCTAGGTAGTAGACGATCCACCCGAGAGCAAAACTCCAAGCTAAACCTCTAACTTGAGGTAACTAATCAACTTTGATTGCTAATCAAAGATGATAGGATGATATAGAGTAAAGGTAATGGATTGTTTAGTCTAACTAATCCTTTGATCTCAACACATGAGGATTAAGGATTAGGGTTTGAAGATGAGAGCTTGAGGAGAGAGAGTGTATCATAATATATTATGAAGCATTTCTTTTTAACAATAATGAATAAAGGAAATGAATAAGCATGCTTCATAAAATATCTAGTGGTGATTCATTAGCATGAGTCATTAAGCAATAAATGTGCATTAATGAAAGGAATGAATCACCACCATGACTCACTTTCTTATCCAAAAGAAACCTCCTTAGTCACATCTTCTAGAAGCTTCTCGAGTAATTACGAGAACGCCCCTCCGATCCATAAAAATACGGAAAAACTTTAGACTGTATAAATCCAATAACCGGATACCAGTAACTGGCTTAAACCAAAGCCGACTGGTAAAAACTGTCCGAAAGTCGTACGAGCGTAAACGCACGTATGCGTCCGAACCCTTTGTCGCAAAACCATACAACCTCTATATCGTTTCACCTGGAGTAGGAAACTCTCTGTGTGGGACTCTAGAGACTCGACTACTACGCTGGCAGTGGGTTTAACCACAGACCGCAAGCGGCACTAGCTGTACGTAACGGTCCCCAGGTAGTTGTCGATAAGAAGGCCGATGAGTAAACCCATCCGAACTCCTACTGAGTCTGATGTGACAATCTCCATACAGTCCGGTCCGTTCGTCCAAGACTATCGCATATCGGGCCTAGGGGGGCGGCAAGCGTCAGTCCCCTAATAGCGGTATAAGTCGTGTCGGAGGGAAGCCCATTACACCCTGAGAAACTACTGGAACCTACCAGCAAATCTCGCTTGCCCTGGCCAGGGACTTTGCGTAATGGCTCTCTGACACAGCACGATATCTACTCCCAATACCGGGAGGGACGAATCCTGTCTAACCGCCACTGCCTCCAAGTGCTCGGGACTGCACCCAACTGCTACCTGTTTGCACGACTCCTTTGAGCCGTGGTAGGGTAGCAATCTAAGAACAGTGGGACACACTCGAGGCGAAGTAGCAGTGTCAAGTCTGCGGACTACGCTGTACTCATGTCACCTGGGAACTGTTCACTGACGACTGGTATCAAACCAACCAACAGTTCCCTGTGAGTCCTGTCCGGTGTACCCGTAACCTAACGAGCACCTGCATACTATCTCCAGTACTACGTACTGACGGCTGTGGGACAGACCATCTCCCCAACTGGGATGAGAAGCGTACACACCAGTCTACTCCGGAGTATCGATGCTCTGTCTCGATAATCCAACGACCAGGGACCTGAATAAGGATGTGCTTGTAGACTACCCAGCCCCCACTAGTGTGACTGCCATCACAACGCTGGTAGACAAGCAAGATCCTAAGAGCTCTATCAATACGTATACTCACATATTAAGATAGAAAAACCAAGTAGCATACTACCATGTTTAGCAAGACTGTTATATACATGTGAATATCCCAAGCTTCCATTAAGTAATATACAAGCTAGTATGATACAGTAATGGCCTTCTAGGGCATAAACACTAACAATCTCCCACTTGCACTAGGGCCATGTACTGGCATATCGTAGACCAATGATCTCGAGCAGCCTCTCGAACTGAATCTGAGGAAGGGCCTTCGTGAATGGATCAGCAATGTTCTCTTCTGAAGCAACTCTCCGAACCTCGATCTCCTGACGATCAATGATCTCCCTGATCAGGTGATACCGCCTCAAGATGTGTCTGGACTTCTGATGGGACCTTGGTTCCTTCGCTAAAGCTATAGCTCCGTTGTTGTCGCAATACAGAGGTATTGGATCAACTATGGTAAGAACCACCTGAAGTTCTGTTAGGAACTTCTTCATCCAGACTGCTTCTTTTGCGGCATCGCAAGCAGCTATATACTCCGCTTCCATCGTCGAGTCAGCAACGGTGTCCTGCTTGGAGCTCTTCCAGCACACCGCCCCTCCATTGAGGGTAAAGACATAACCCGACATGGACTTGGAATCGTCCTTATCACTCTGGAAGCCGGAATCAGCAAAGGCCTCCAACCTGAGGTCTTTTCCGCCGTAAACCAAGAACATCTCCTTAGTCCTCCTCAGGTACTTGAGAATGTTCTTTACTGCTATCCAGTGTTTCTCCCCTGGGTCTGACTGATACCGGCTTACCACGCTCAGTGCGTAAGCTACATCTGGTCTGGTACACAACATCGCATACATTATAGAGCCTACCGCAGAAGCGTAGGGTATAATAGACATGCGTTCCCTTTCCAAATCAGTCTTGGGAGACATCTCTTTGGAGAGGGTGATTCCGTGACAAGCCGGTAGATTACCGCGCTTAGAATCTTCCATACTGAATCTTTTCAGTACAGTGTCGATATACCTGGACTGCGAAAGTCCCAACATCCTCTTGGATCTATCACGATAGATCCGGATCCCCAGAATGTAAGAGGCATCACCCAGGTCTTTCATGGAGAACCTGTGTGACAAGAATCCTTTGACAGATTGTAGCATAGGAACGTCATTTCCTATCAATAGAATGTCATCTACGTACAAGACGAGGAATACGACACTTCTGGCCACAACTTTACTATATATGCACGGTTCATCTGGATTTTTGATAAAGTCATATTCTTTGACTGTCTCATCAAAACAGATGTTCCAACTCCGCGATGCCTGCTTTAGTCCATAAATGGACTTAAGCAGCTTGCATACTTTCCCGCTGCTCCCACTCTGATTGAAACCCTCTGGCTGATCCATATAGACGCTCTCTTCTAAATTTCCATTCAGAAAAGCCGTCTTTACGTCCATCTGCCAGATTTCATAATCATGGAAGGCAGCAATAGCAAGAAGGACCCGAATGGATTTGAGCATAGCCACTGGAGAAAAAGTTTCATCATAGTCCAAACCAGGTCTTTGACGAAAACCCTTTGCAACAAGTCTAGCCTTATAGGTTTCCACCTGTCCATCTACACCAATCTTTTTCTTGAAGATCCATTTGCATCCTATGGGTTTTACCCCATCTGGAGCAAAGTCCAAAGTCCATACTTTGTTGGTGTACATGGACCCCATCTCGGTCCGCATTGCATCTAGCCATCGTACCGAGTCGCCGCTCTGGATGGCCTGCTGGGAGTCAGTAGGTTCATCATCATCTATGATGCAATCCTCTCTATCCCCGTCTATGAGAAAACCGTAGTATCTCTCAGGCGGATGAGACGGCCTACTACTCCTGCGGAGGGGTGCAGGAATGTTCTGTTCTTCTTGAACCTCTGGTTCTACCAAACTTTCAGTAGCAGTTTGTGGTTCTGGAATTTCTTCCAGTTCTATTTCGCTCCCACTCTTCTGATTTTCCAAAAATTCAGTTTCTAAGAAGCGGGCATGACGAGAAACAAAAACCTTTTGTTCCTCTGCGTAATAGAAGCAATATCCATGAGAGTTCTTTGGATATCCTACAAACTTACACTCTACTGAGCGTGCCTCGAGCTTGTCCGGATGCTGCTTTTTTACAAAAGCTGGACATCCCCACGTCTTCAGGTACTGAAGATAGGGTTTCTTCCCACTCCACATCTGATATGGTGTGGTAGGCACTGTTTTGGTTGGAACTCTGTTCAAAAGATGTATCGCTGATTCTAGCGCATACCCCCAGAAAGATCGCGGTAACTCAGCATTACTCATCATGGATCGTACCATATCCAATAGGGTTCGATTCCGTCTCTCCGATACACCGTTGTGCAGTGGAGTGTATGGAGGAGTAAGCTGAGAGAGAATTCCTTTCTCTTTTAGGTAACCTAGGAACTCGGCACTTAAGTATTCTCCACCTCGATCAGATCTCAGTGTCTTAATACTTTTGCCTGTTTGGTTTTCCGCTTCACTCTTGAATTCCAGGAATTTCTCAAAGGCCTCTGATTTATGCTTCATTAAGAAAACATATCCATACCTAGAGAAATCATCTGTAAAAGTAATGAAGTAGGAATAACCACCTCTCGCATGTGTAGACATTGGACCGCATACGTCGCTGTGTATGAGTCCTAAGAGCTCGCTCGCTCTTACTCCTTGTCTAGTGAATGGAGTCTTTGTCATCTTTCCTTTGAGACAGGATTGACAAGTGTCATAAGATTGATATTCGAACGAGTCCAAATATCCTTCTCTATGCAACTTAGTCAACCTTCTCTCATTGATGTGACCCAGTCTACAATGCCATAAGAAAGCTTTATTTAAATCTGGAGACTTTCTTTTTAGTGTGTTCTGGACATTGAAAATTTGGAGTTGGTTTAACACATATATGCCGTTATTTAGAGTACCGGACCCAATCAAACCATGATTAAGGTGGATGTTGACAACATCTCTTACAAACGTGAAATCATAACCTTTATTTGATAACAAGGAAACTGATATGATTTTACACGTTAAGCTGGGTACAAAATAACAGTTATGTAAAACCAAAATGTGTCCACTCGTCAATCCTAGGTGATAATCCCCGACGGACGCAGCTCCCACGCTAGCTCCGTTAGCAACCCTGAGGATCATATCACCTTCCTTCAGCACTCTACGGTTTCTCAGTGCCTGCAATGAATTGCAAATATGAGATCCTGATCCGGTATCCAATACCCAGGAAGCAGAGTTGATTGACAGACAATTCTCAATTACAAACACACCTGAAGTCGAAGCCACAGCTTGCTTCGGTTCCTGGTTCTTGGCGTTCCACGCCTTGCAATCCTTCTTCCAGTGCCCTTTCCTGTGACAATGGAAGCACTCATCCAGGCCAACTACCGGTGCTGTAAACTTTTTCTTTCCCTTCTTTCCCACCTTATTAACACCTCCTCTAGGTCTGGGTGCGGCCTTCTTCTTCCTTCCTTTGGCCCTAGCCTTGGACCCGGAAGAAGATGAACCGCCAACAAACATAGCGGGTGTTTCCCTTGCCTTCTGCAAGGTGCCCTCTGCACTCCTTAACATGTTCAGGAGTTCCGCAAGTTCAACTTCTTTTTCTTGAAGATTGAAGTTGAGGATAAACTGGGCGTAGGTGGGAGGAAGGGACTGGAGAACAAGGTCTGTATAGAGCTCATTATCCAAAGTCGTCCCAAGGTCCGCGAGCTCTTCAATATAGCCGATCATCTGTAGGACATGTTCACCTACCGATGACCCGACAGCCAACCTCGCTCGAAATAATTTCTTAGAGGTCTCGTATCTTGCTATACGAGATTGCTCTCCATAAAGTTCCTTTGTATGGAGAAATATGCCATCTAGGGACATATCCTCATGCCTCCTCTGATGTTCATTGTTCATCGAGGCAAGCACGATGCACTTGGCTCTCGCGCAATCTAAATCCCAGGTTTTGCGGATTTCCTTATCCGCATTGCTGGATTTGGGACCAAGGACAGCAGGTGCTGTAGCGGTGAGGACGTACCCCAGTTTGTCATAGGTCAAAGCCATCTTGACATTCCGCAGCCAATCTTTATAGTTTGGCCCTGTCAGTATATTTTTCTCTAAAAGTAACTTAAGTCCAGTCATTTTCAGGGTCGCTGCAATTAGGAGAGAGAGAAGAAAACTCTTTAGCATGATGCTCTTGCAAGTTTAGAGTGGTTTTTAGTTTATCTAAACTGGATGGCTCCCACTGTTTCTCAAATCCTTCCTCAAACCATAAAAGAAGAATTAGCCAAGACTATTCTCACCGTACAATACTTGCTTAACCGTTCAGCCAGGCCGGTGTCGATACTTCGAGGGAGGTTTTCCAACGCTTTCGCGAAGTTCCTTAATTAAATAACCTCTTTTCTCTGGGGGCGTAACCCCGCTGACACTTTTCTGGACACCTACTAGGTTTATAGCATTGATCGTTAAGCGACGAATATCCTGATAAGTAGCATATACTCACAGTAGGATCGGGATCCAAATATCATCGTATGATAATGTTTGAAGGAATCCTACCAACATTCATCAAACTCCAAATGGTATGCATCTCTTTGCAAATTTCAGTTTCTTTAGAAATTCCCGATATAAGTTTTTGCCCCATGCTCTTATGACCTTGACGTATGCCAACAAATCATAAGTCACATGTCAAGTTCTGCCCATCATTATCTTGATAATTTGAACCCACCCGTATATACCCTTGACGTATGCCAACAAGGTAATGCGACTGTCCCAAACCAACACATCTATCTATGCAACAAATGAATACCCCAGCAGCTACCAAACACTATGCCTTGACGTATGCCAACAAGCATAGCTTGAATACTACTGACCATCCATAAGAAATGACGGAGGGCTACGACTGGTTTTGGCGAAACCGTGAACGTAGTGAACTTGATATAACCGAAAGAACCTGATAGCTTTTAAAAGGAGTGGTTAAAGCTCCGTATTTAAAAATATCTGTTTTAAAAATAACCGAGTGGTTTCTTTTAAATTGTTCCAACGATTTAAACTTTGGTTTGTTTTACTTTGCATTATAGATAATGCGTCCCATCATTAACCTATCATTGCAGAAAACAACGAAAATATAACGTCCTCTTATGCCATCCGCATTCGCCACGGGGTCCCGTCATCACCCGTTAGGTTACTTAACTAACGACAGAGCGGGGGCTGGGCTAGAGTGGGTGTAAAACATAAGTGACGTCTAAATAGCTATAATAAATATAGATATTTTACATTCGTCTGACGCAATGATATTGATTCCAGAACACAGATAAACAATATTGGATTTGCAAGCAATCTGTATTTCTTTTGAGCCTGCAAGAAAAGACAGATTACACAGTTGTGATGAATAGCCGTTTACCCCACCCTCGACCCCTACGGGTACGGCAAACTACCCACCCGGCAGTCTGTGTACCCCACCTTGGGTCAGTCCTAGGAGCAAAAACAGTAAAATGAAATAATACAACGGTGGCTACAACCGCAACCTGGAAGTGCCCCGCGAAAATAATATTACAACAAATTACATTTACAACAAATGAATTAATCAATAACCCATTGCTAACCCCGGCTATACACCACAACAGTCCAATACAGTTTATATGCACAAACAGATATAACCATTTCAGAAATGTGCAACCCCCTGCCAACCGACATACTAGCAGTTGGGGGAGGTTTACGAACACATTAAACAATCACAGATATAATCCAATACGCAAATACTGTACAATTCGATCGAATAAACAACATCAATATTGCTCCAAAATCTGCTCTGTTAAACAGTAACCTGAGCAATAATTAAATATTCCAGAAAACCCCAAATATCACAAAGAAGCAACAGAAGAAAACTCGGCCGCTGACTCGCCAACTCGGCGGCGGAAGCGCGGCAACTCAGTGGTTGAGGCCGCGGTTCCGCGGCGCGTTGGTCGATTCAGTCGACTGTTTTTCTTGGGTGTTCTACTGGTGTCATGTCAAGCTCTCTGAACTCACCTGAAAAATTTTCTGACATCGTTTTAAATTCGACAGAAACTTACATTTTTTAAGGTTTTCCGGCTTCGTTTTTCCGTTCGAAATTCGTACAAATTTGCAATCAAGTTATTTATTGTTTAGCCTGGCTTTGATACCACTGTAAGTCGATGTAGTACACCCCAGTACTTGTGGGGAGGCGGAATTTACAAAAACGATCAAGTTTAAGGAACGAACATCGACTAACCGCTTAAATCGAAGCTAAACAAATAATAACCAAACACATAGCTATACTAAACTATAGTGTTAAGGGACTATACCGATCGAAACTAGTCCTTCGTCTTTGTGTCCTCCTTTGTTCTCCTCGACCTTCTCTAGGTAGTAGACGATCCACCCGAGAGCAAAACTCCAAGCTAAACCTCTAACTTGAGGTAACTAATCAACTTTGATTGCTAATCAAAGATGATAGGATGATATAGAGTAAAGGTAATGGATTGTTTAGTCTAACTAATCCTTTGATCTCAACACATGAGGATTAAGGATTAGGGTTTGAAGATGAGAGCTTGAGGAGAGAGAGTGTATCATAATATATTATGAAGCATTTCTTTTTAACAATAATGAATAAAGGAAATGAATAAGCATGCTTCATAAAATATCTAGTGGTGATTCATTAGCATGAGTCATTAAGCAATAAATGTGCATTAATGAAAGGAATGAATCACCACCATGACTCACTTTCTTATCCAAAAGAAACCTCCTTAGTCACATCTTCTAGAAGCTTCTCGAGTAATTACGAGAACGCCCCTCCGATCCGTAAAAATACGGAAAAACTTTAGACTGTATAAATCCAATAACCGGATACCAGTAACTGGCTTAAACCAAAGCCGACTGGTAAAAACTGTCCGAAAGTCGTACGAGCGTAAACGCACGTATGCGTCCGAACCCTTTGTCGCAAAACCATGCAACCTCTATATCGTTTCACCTGGAGTAGGAAACTCTCTGTGTGGGACTCTAGAGACTCGACTACTACGCTGGCAGTGGGTTTAACCATAGACCGCAAGCGGCACTAGCTGTACGTAACGGTCCCCAGGTAGTTGTCGATAAGAAGGCCGATGAGTAAACCCATCCGAACTCCTACTGAGTCTGATGTGACAATCTCCATACAGTCCGGTCCGTTCGTCCAAGACTATCGCATATCGGGCCTAGGGGGCGGCAAGCGTCAGTCCCCTAATAGCGGTATAAGTCGTGTCGGAGGGAAGCCCATTACACCCTGAGAAACTACTGGAACCTACCAGCAAATCTCGCTTGCCCTGGCCAGGGACTTTGCGTAATGGCTCTCTGACACAGCACGATATCTACTCCCAATACCGGGAGGGACGAATCCTGTCTAACCGCCACTGCCTCCAAGTGCTCGGGACTGCACCCAACTGCTACCTGTTTGTACGACTCCTTTGAGCCGTGGTAGGGTAGCAATCTAAGAACAGTAGGACACACTCGAGGCGAAGTAGCAGTGTCAAGTCTGCGGACTACGCTGTACTCATGTCACATGGGAACTGTTCACTGACGACTGGTATCAAACCAACCAACAGTTCCCTGTGAGTCCTGTCCGGTGTACCCGTAACCTAACGAGCACCTACATACTATCTCCAGTACTACGTACTGACGGCTGTGGGACAGACCATCTCCCCAACCGGGATGAGAAGCGTACACACCAGTCTACTCCGGAGTATCGATGCTCTGTCTCGATAATCCAACGACCAGGGACCTGAATAAGGATGTGCTTGTAGACTACCCAGCCCCCACTAGTGTGACTGCCATCACAACGCTGGTAGACAAGCAAGATCCTAAGAGCTCTATCAATACGTATACTCACATATTAAGATAGAAAAACCAAGTAGCATACTACCATGTTTAGCAAGACTGTTATATACATGTGAATATCCCAAGCTTCCATTAAGTAATATACAAGCTAGTATGATACAGTAATGGCCTTCTAGGGCATAAACACTAACACCTTCTGGGTATTTACATTTTCGTGCATAGTTAGTGCACTTGATATATGTTTTTATACACCGTTGTGTTTATTTATGATTTGTGCATATCTATTGCACTTGATATTGATTTTATGCGTTGACTGCACATGTTTATGATTCCGTGGATTTCATATAATGGATTTGGTATTTTGTGCACTGGATTCACTGTATTTGGTATTTCGTGCACTGGATGCACTGTATTTGTATTTTGTGCACTGGATGCACTGTATTTGGTATTTCGTGCACTGGATGCACTGGATTTGGTATTTTGTGTACTGGATGCAATGCATTTGTATTTCGTGCACTTGATGCACTGTATTTGGTATTTCGTGCACTGGATGCACCGGATTAGATATTTTGTGCATTTCATGCACCAGAAATTATATTTTTGTGTATTTGCTGCACCGAAATTTTATTTTGTGCACTTGATGCACCGGATTGGTATTTTGTGCAATTGTTGGACTGTATTTGTCTTTCGTGCACTGGATGTACTGGAGTTGTATTTCATGCACTGGATGCACCGTATTCGTATTTCGAGCATTTGTTGCACCAGCTAGGTATTTTGTGCATTGGTTGCACCGGACATATATTCCGTACCTTGGTTGCACCCGATCTATGTCTTGAGCATTTGTGTTACCAGATTTGTGTTTTGTGCGCGTCTGCACTTGATGTTCGTTTTCATGCATGTTACTGCACTAAATACTTTTCACGGACTGACGCGCTTGGGTTGGATTTTTGCGCATATTAGGCGCTTGATATTGGATTTTGTGCGCATTGGATGCACTTGATTAGATTTTATTCATGCATATTGGATGCACTTGATTAGATTTTATTCGTGCATGTTGAATGCACTTGATTTAGATTTTATTCGTGCATGTTGGATGCACTTGATTTAGATTTCATTCATGCATGTTGGATGCACTTGATTTAGCCATCATTTGTGCAGGACGGATGCACTTGATTTGGATTTTCACGCATGTTGAGCGCATGATATGAGGTTTGATTTTGTGCACACTGTATGCAGTCGATTGGGGTTTTCATTTATGCATGTTAGTTGTACTGGATAGAGATTTTGTGCACCACAGTTACACTCGACTTCGATTTGATGTCATTCGAGATTTTGATTTTGATTTCATGCCTATGGTATGTATGAGATTTGACTTGTGCTTTCGGTGTAGTTTCGATGCACTTTTAGTATTTTGATTCGATTTTGTGCAAGCTGATGCACATGGTTATGAGATTTTATACCGTGGTATACCTGATTGGGTTGAGGTTTATTATATACCGTAGATTTCGATTATGATATTTGGTATTATTTTCGTGCACTTTGTGCACTTGATTGGGATTCTTGTGCATATTTGGCGCGGGTGATGCGATTTTGGTTCACACCCGATGCACTAAATCGGGATTCTTCGTGCATATCAGATGCACTTGTTTTGATTGTCAGGCACACTCGTTGCCCTTGATAGGTGTTTTCGTGCACACCCGTTGCACTTAGATTTTGTTTCTATGCACATGTATGACACATTCATTGATTTCGATTTCCGTGCGCACCGGACGCACGTAGTACTCATTTACATATTTTGGATTTGATTTCCCTTTGAGATGATGTTTATGATATTTACTATTTGGTATAGTAGCTGAGCAGGACTAGTCCGAGGACAGTACCTGATTATGTTTTGCATGCATCGATAGTTATCAAATGGAATTCCAAAAGGGAGCTATAGTCTCATTATTACCTACGTGTCTGAGGTGACACGAAATTTTTTTACAAAGGGAAACCCTTCTAAATTATTTTTCAAAACGGCGGGACATATGTTAAACAAAAGATATATTATGTATATGGGATTATTTTCTTACAATAAACGTCCGCTACTTATGCCGTGAGTTACGCATCACGCGGCGATTTAGAAAGGATTTTGCATGTGCTCTATTCGTTTTTTGATGATTTTTCAAGGATGCGTACTATATACATATTATAATATTTGACTAGAGTATATTGGATTTCGGTATTTGATTTCGAGATCTGTATCTCCATTGTAACTCCGAGAATATGCATGCAAATCCGGTGATTTGCATATTGCTTGACGAAGTTCGGTTTTGAGTTTTGTACTCGTTTTTCAGACGCACGCGATGCATTGTAGTGTTTTTATATCTTACGTGATTTCGGAGCCCCGTTGATTTTAGCTGATTATTGAAATGTTTTAGCAGTTGGGGGTTTAAATTTAAATTCGGGGACATAATTTATTTAAGGGGGGAAGATTGTAACATTTCAGAAAATATAAAATATTATTTTTGGAAATTTAATATTAAAATAATATTTTTCCCGAAAACTGCCGTTTTGCGAAATTGGGGTTTTCCAAAAAGGGTATAAATATATACCAATAATTGTGAAATAAATGGAAATTAAAATGATTTATTCATTTAAAAATATATTTAAAGAATTTGGCATTTTAAAAATTTATTATATGAAGTTTAAATAAAACCCGATTAGTGTACTGCTAATCGCGATTATGTCAAATCCGTGTTTCTACAGTTTTCATGGTTAGTGCACCATGACATGTTTCATTTGGTTACATGTTAATTTGCGTTGTTTTCATTTTATGGTTTGATTTTAGTGAGAAAAGAAAAGAAAAAGGGAAAATGATGACTTGAGGAGATAGAGGGGGGGCACAATCATACGACATGGCATGCTAGGAGAGAGAATGGGGGTGAGAAAGAGAGAGAGAGAGGGAGAGAGTGCTGCCCCTTTCATTTTTCCCCCACCATTTGCATCTCCTTTTTCATCCTCAAGCCCATCTTCTACCCTCATGACCCATATCAAAATACTTCTCAAAACCCCATACCCATTTCTTAAAAAACATGCACAAGCTCAAGGGAAGCACATTGGACCAAGAAAAATCGGATTTTGAGGACTTTGGGCAACTCAAGAAATTTTTTAGTTGCCAATTGAGGTAATTTCTGCACCATTAGCATTGTATTTCCATTTCATTAGCAACCATACAAGTTTAGAAGTGTTTTGATGCGGTTTTGCGAGCTTTGAAAATTCCAAGAGAGGTTTAGGGTTTGATTTGAATTGGGATAGTGTAATTGAACCTTGTTGGTGACCTTAGACCCCCCCATGTGTTAGAAACCTAGATCAAGCATGTACTAAAACCTAAAACCCAAATTTAAAACTTGTCATGTCGGTTTTGTGAATATATAGTGGGTGCAGGGAAATCTGGAGTGATCTGGAGCATTTTTGAAAAAAGTAAACAATACCATTGAACTAGATGGACCCCCAGGAGGCCACCCTACCAATACGAACACATTCTAAGCCTATAAAACTGAGGATGCCGGATTTTGGGGGGTAGGGGCCTGCCAAATTTGTGAATTAGATGCTCAGGTTGCTTCTATAGGTCATTTACACCCTATACATCATCCCAGTACTATTTGTGCACTTAGTTTTGACCTGAACTAAAATCTGCAGCATGTTTTCTTAGTTTCTGTCATGACCCGAAAAATTAGCTCGTGACCAGCACTTGAATCACGCAACGTCTAAAGGCGTAACGGAATTCAAGTAAGTTGAAACCCAGAAATCTAAACCTTTTAAGAAAATAAAGGAGGTGAGGTTTTGAAATAAAGGTATAATGAAATCAAGTTTTCTTAATGCATAGAAAAGGAACATGAATGATGCAAGTGAAATTTACTAGTTTGAAAACATGTTTCGTCTTTTAAAAATTTTGGCAGCACCTCCTTTTTATATTTTGATCCAAAACCACAAATACATAATAAGAATAATGGCATCCCCAAGCGGGAGCTAGCACTTCGCCAAATGGCAGATCACAACCACGCAATGCAGTATAAATAAATATACGACGCCCAATGGCGAAGTTCACCACAAAAGAAATATAAATAAGCAAGACATCAAAACCACAAGTAGCGAAAAACCCCTCGCTCTATGTCTCGCAACCACAATCTCACTTAGTCTCATTACTTATACAATTTACGAATTTTGATTGATGGAGTTAACTAGATACAATAATGAAATGTAGATACAAGAGTGGGAATGATACAAATGTCCCACCTACCAATGCAAAACACCCGAATGCAACTGTGTGCCAGCGAAGCCGCTACTGATCCAAGCGGTCAACCTGCAAGAACTGTGGCACAACGGGGGTGAGTTGCCAACTCGTGAGTAGAAAAATATCAACAGATAGAAATCGAATAAACAACGACTCCTAGGTCGACTATATCATAAAGGTAATACTATGATATCAAGGGTGACCGGGTCTGTATATGTGCCAATAAGGTAGTCAATACCTATATGCATGTGGATAACATCCAACCGTAAGAATCAATGCATGTATATGGATCTCGTCCAAACATAATCAAGGTATGTATGCATTTGGATCTCGTCCACCCATATAATCAATGTCTGTATGCACGTAAATATCATAAAGGAGCGTGCATGAAAGTATGAGGATATAAATCAACGGTGTCCCTCACGACACATCAAAATCATGGAACCTGAGTGCCTAGCATCGACACTCGAAAACATCATGAAAACCGTGTCCAGTATCGGCACGTAAATCCTCATATATCGGGTTCCGCCAGTCCGGATCGGCCCATGAGCTCCGTCAGTCCGGATCGGCCCATATCATCTCTCGACTCCGGTCGGTATCCTCCGGATATCCGCCGAGCCCAAATACTTTCACCGGTAGGTAGTAGTCCCTCTGCCAGGCTCACCGTCTAAGGCACAGCGATCCGCTTTCGCCCCGGGGTACCATACCGGGTCCACCATGTACCCACAATCGGCCTCATCCGCCTCCTCGAATCGGGTTTCATATGTCGCTCTCAGAACCGAGAAAACACATGGTGGACGCACTGAAATATCATATCAAGAGAAACCGGGTTTTTAAAACAACACATAATCTCTTTTAAAATGTCCACGGTTCTCAAATCCAGAAATCTCATGAAAACAGCATATCTCAATGCGTAAAATAATAGAGCATGATGTATGCGACATATAATAGAAATGTAAGCATATCCGTATATCATGCAACATGGAAAGTTATATGACATGTTAAGGGAAAACCGCTCTTTTAAATGATTCCAGTTTTTAAAATATAACATGCGATTCCCAATTTTCCAATAAAACCAGTTATCTATGTAGGCACAATATGTAAATGCGCAAGTATAGAGGTACCAATGTGTATATGCGCCAATATGGGTATGCAATGTGCATATGCGCAAGTAGGGATGTATCAATGTGTATATATGAAAGCATGTTATGCGAAGAGTCATGTCATGATGCAGCAATCCTACTGTGTAGTGACATGGTAATTATCGATGAAGAAGTGTGTGAGCCGGCCAATCTGTGTACGTATAACATACACATCATTGATAATGGTGTAAGTGTACTAACACAGGTACATGCAATGCAATGATAATATCATGAATGCAGCACAAGGCAAATCATCAGCTAAAAGCTATAAGGTATACGTACCTATCATATGTCCGAGTCGGTGAATCTATCAATTGACATCTAACCACACAGCATCACGTACGGTATAATCCATCGTACGACATCCTCTAGTCAAGGGTATGGATCAACATCAAGTCGAACTCATCACGCACAGAAAATCATCGTACGGCGGCATTAAACCAATAGGGATCCTATCATCCTACAAGACAAATGAAGGTACGGCATAATATCATGTATGGCCTATCATCCATGATTCACAACATTCTATACTTGCGGGTACATGGTGGACTCGGTATGGTTCCCCGGGGAAAGAGATGATTTTCATGGTGTAGACGATGAGCCTGGCACAGGGAGTACTACCTACCGGTGATAGTATTTGAACTAAGCGGTTATCCGGAGAATACCGACCGGAGTAGTGAGATGGATATGAGGGCCGACCAGAGTATGTGGTGCCTGAGGGCCGATCTGAGAATGCGGCGCTTGATATATGAGGATTTACGTGTCGATACTGGACACGGGTTTCATGATGTTTCGAGTGTCGATGTTGGACACTCAGGTTCCATGATTTGATGTGTCGCTGATGGACGCACGTTGATTTATATCCTCATATTCTCTGGCATATGCTTTCATGATTTTACATGCATGATGTTGTTGTGTCATTGACGGACACGTAGATGTTAGCCTCATGCAGATAGGCATTGATTATATTGTTTGCACATATACATATATGGTCATCCTAGATATCATAGTATTACCTTTATGAAATAGTTGACTAAGGAAATCGTTATTTTATTCGATTTCTAACCAATGATGTTTTCTACTCACGAGTTGGCAACTCACCCTCGTTATGCCACAGTTCTTGCAGGTTGACCGCATGGATCTGTAGCGGCATCGCTGGCACACAGCTTACTTTCGGGTGATCTGCTTCGGTAGGTGGTACATGTTGGATCGTGCCACTCTTGTACTATTTTTCATATTGTATCTAGTTAACTCCATCAATCAAAACTAGTATTTGTAAAGTAGTAAGACATAGTGAGATTTATGGTTGCGAGACTTAGAGTGAGGGTTTATGTTCGCTTATTCGGTTGATGTCTTGCTTTATTCATTATCCGTTGTGTTCATCTTCGCCGTTGGGCGTCGTATACATGTTTTATGACTTACGTGGTTGTGATTCCGCCGTTTGGCGAACAGCTAGCTCCCGCTTGGGGAAGCCCTTATAATTATTATGTACATGTGGTTTTGGATCAAAATATACAAGGGAGGTGCTGACCAAATTTTTAAAAAGATGAAACCTGTTTTTCAACTAGTAAATCCACTTGCATTTTTCATATTCCACTATTTATGCATTTAAGAAAACCTTTGATTTCATTATACCTTTATTTCAAATCTTCACCTCTTTTATTTTCTTAAAAAGGTTTAGATTTCTGGGCTTCGGCTTACTTGTATTACGTTACGCCTTTAGACGTGGCGTGGTTTAAGTGCCGGTCACGAACAATATTTTTGGATCATGACAAAGTTGGTATCAGAGCGCTAGGTTTAACCTTGGTTCGAGACTAGGTTTGACTATGTGGAGTCTGTGGCGTAAATATTTCGGAGCCTAGGCTTGACCTTACGGAACTTAGATTTGAACAGGCGGTATTAGCCCGAACTTTCGTTTCATAGGCTAACCCTGATTGATGTAGTAGGTAGCTTGAATAGAATGACGTACCGTACGTATGTTCTGCGACATATTTACGATACGATACTCCACTTAAGAAACCTTAGGATTTACATATTTTAAGATCTGTGATTCTCTTCGTTCTCTTGATCATACATCCATTTGAGATCCTTGATTCTATTTGTTTCCATGATCATACTCTCATTGATTCCGTTCCTCCTTATGATCATGTATCTATTTCGGGATCTGTTGATTCTTTTCATTCCTTTCATCTACCTTCATCGATATATGTTTGAGGTTCCTGTCACCACAGTTTGAGCGCAGATTGAGTTGCTGCTAGTGATGCGGTCAGGGCGAGCTCGTCATGGACGAGGACCGACCATCGTGTTTTCTGGTGACATGGGAACGTATCAATTTAGTATTTGTATTGTGACTTCTTATTTAAAGCGAGCGTTCGGTTTTGCGCCGTATGATCGGGCCACTAATAGAGGCTGCCTGTTATGAGAGGACTATTGATGTACAGCCTACCTCAGAGATTGTGATGTCGTCTACCTTGTAGATAGATGACCCAGCTGTTGCTGAGATTGATGTGATATCGCTTCTAGAGCTTACGAGCTGAGATTGCTGGAGCTTTCAGGCAGAGATACGACAGGAGATAGCTAGTCTATCTTGAGTTTAGTCAAGCGACTGAGATGATTCGTCTGATTGATGCGCCGACGCAGGCTCAGTTGAGTTGAAGATTTCCAGTGTAGAGAGTCTTACTCAGATCTAGAGTATATCGATTCAGGGATGACGTTGTTCGTTGGATGATCTGATAGGAGATCAGTAGGTGGACCAGCTTCGAATAGAGGACGTCATCTAGATGCGTTGTGAGTTGATCGAGAACGGACGAATATGGAGTATTCCTCCGATGGTTGGGACAAGTTCCCGAGGACGTGTTCGGCTAGATATCTTCTACAGAGTGATGAAGATACCGAGTTTATGATTTCGAGTCCGTGTGAGAGACTCCGTATTGACAGTAGCCGAGAACAATTGTTGTACGTAGATAGCAAGACGTAACGTCGAAGTGGACGATAAAAATGACAAGTGGAACAATATGTTTGTGCGAGATGCTGACGAGCCGTTGTTACTCCCCGTTGAGATTAGAGATCAGATATGTCTACAGAGGCGTTGGGATACGACCAGTTCCCGAGGAAATGCTGTGCTAAGAATGCAGATGTCCAGAAGACGAGAAAAGATTAGGTAAGAGTACAAGCCTCCGTAGAGTTCGGCATAGGCGAGATCGGAAGAGACCCTGAGCAGGTTCCTTCCAGGACACTGCTGCGATATGATTTGCACCCAGAATCAGTTGTGTCGCGTGTATTCAGAGGGCCAGAGGCCGACGTCAGTAACGTGCTGCTTTATGAGTGGTCATGCTAATTGTCCTAGAGTTGACCAGAGGTGTGTCAGAGTGGAATCATTTTCATTAGCACACTTGACCAGGACGACGAGCTGATGGATTGTGAGATTGGTAATCCATAAAGAAAATGAGGACCCAGAGACAGAGACTCCAGACCGGGAGCAGGAGGCAAGAGGATGTTCTTGCTCTGCCAGTTTTGGGCGCACCGGCATTTTTTCGACATTATAGGAGGTATACCCCAATGTCATTTATTGCGATTTGCGTTTGTGATCCGAGTATCACGCTTATATCGCTTGGATTTGAGTTTGATGATTGAGTTTCATGATATTGTTTTCGTGCATCATGGCTGCACCTACTGGGTATTTACATTTATGTGCATAGTTATTGCACTTGATGTACGTTTTACACACTGTTGTGTTGGTTTATGATTTGTGCATATCTATTGCACTTGATATCGGTTTTATGCCTTGGCTGCACGTGTTTATGATTTCGTGGATTTCATATAGTTGATATGATTTTGTGCTTGTGGTACGCACTCGATTTGATTTTTTCACTCGGTATAACTCCCATGTACTTGCAGTGCATTGACATGTGTTTTGTCACGTAGTTGCACACGTTGTTGATCTTTATTCACCTTGGTACACTCGGTGTTGTTTTTATAAGCATTTGAGTTATTGATGATATTTCGTAGATTGGATGCACCGGGATTGTATTTCGTGCATTGGATGCACCCGATTTGTATCTTGTGCATTTGTTGCACCAGATTCGTATTTCGTGCATTTGTTGCACTATACTGCATTTCATGCATTTGTTGCACCGGATGGGTATTTCGTGCATTAGTTGCACTAGACTTATACTCCGTGCATTGGTTGCACCTGATTTATGTCTTTGAGCATTTGTTCACCAGATTTATGTTTTTGTGCGTATTTGCACTTGATGTTCGTTTTCGTGCATGCTACTGCACTAAATGCTTTTACGGACCCGACGCGCTTGGGTTGGATTTTTGCGCATATTAGGCACTTGGTATTGGATTTTGTACGCATCGGATGCACTTGATTAAGATTTTTATTCGTGCATGTTGGATGCACTTGATTTCGATTTCATTCGTGCATGACGGATGCACTTGATTTGGATTTCGCTCATGTCGGGTGCATGATATGAGATGTGATTTTGTGCACACCGGATGCACTCGATTAGGATGTTCATTCGTGCATGTTAGTTGCACTGGATTGAAATTTCCGTGCACTATAGATGCACTAGATGTTGTTGTCGTGCACACCCGTTGCACTGGACAGATGCTTTCGTGCACACCCGTTGCACTTAGTTTGGGTTTTGTGCACATTCGTAGCACTTGTATTTGGCTTTGGTTTCCGTGCGCACCAGACGCACGTGATTGTTGGATACGCCTTTTGAGGCTGACTTTGCTCTTGAGCACTTTGTTTTCATGATGGGCACTATTTTATGTAGTGGCCGAAGATGACTGATCTGAGGACAGTACCTGAGTATTTTGCATGCATTAAAAAGTTTACCAAGAGATTTTCAAAAGGGGCTATAGTCTCGCTATTTCCTACGTGTCCATGAGCCGCACGAACGTTTACAAAAGAAAACCATTTGGGATATTTCAAAAAGGGGCGGAACGTATATTTTAGCAAAACATATATGAACGTATATTAGTACTTCACAAATGAGC
This sequence comes from Agapanthus africanus, assembly GCA_030015575.1. Classification (NCBI taxonomy): domain Eukaryota; kingdom Viridiplantae; phylum Streptophyta; class Magnoliopsida; order Asparagales; family Amaryllidaceae; genus Agapanthus; species Agapanthus africanus. The sequence goes on along the minus strand of JASDDO010000022.1, from coordinate 271,298,083 downwards.
GTCCGTCACTTGTGCCATGAGTTACATATCACGCGGAGATTTAGAAAGGGTTTTTATATGTGTTTTATTCAGTTTTAGGAGATTTTTCCAAGGATGCGTACTATATACGTATTATAATATTTGACTAGTGTATATTGGATTTCAGTAGTAGATTTGGAGATCTGTATCTCCATTGTAACTCCGATCATTTGCATGCAAATCCGATGATTTGCGTGACGCATGACGGAGTTCGATTTGAGTTTCGTACTCGTTTTTAGGCGCACACGATGCGCTGTGTTATTTCTATATCTTCCGTGATTTCGGAACCCCATTGATTTGAGCTGATTATAGAAATGTTTTAGTGTTTGGGGATTTAAATTTAAATTCGGGGACCGAATTTATTTAAGGGGGGAAGATTGTAACATTTCAGAAAATATAAAATATTATTTTTGGAATTTAATATTAAAATAATATATTTCGCGAAAACTACCCGATTTGCGAAATTGGGGTTTTCGTAATGTGGTATAAATAAATACCAATATTTGTGAAATAATTGGAGATTAAAATGATTTATTCATTTAAAAATATATTTATTGGATTTGGCATTTTATAATTAATTATATGCAGTTTAAAAAAAATTGATTAGTGCACTACTAATTGCGATTAAGCCAAATCCGTGTTTCTACATTTTAATCATGGCTAGTGCACCATGATATGTTGCATTTTGTTACATATTGTTTTCTTTGTGTTTGTTCATTGCTTTTGGTTCTATTTTTGGTGAGAAAAGAAAGAAATGAGAGTGTATTATTGAGGAGAGAGAGAGGGGGACCGCATCATGACTTGAGGCATGAATAATTGAGAGAGAGAGTGAGATAACAAAGAGAGAAAGAGTGAGTGGGCTGCCTCATTTCCCCTCACTTTTTTTTCTACTTCTTTTCAACTCCTCCTTCCCCCATGGACCATCTCCAAAACCTCACCAAAACCCTATACTCCCTTAACAAAAGATGGTCCCCACCTCTCTACAAACCCATTGGACCATTCAAAGTTGGATTTTGAAGACCTTAGGCATAAAGGGTTTTTCTTGAGTTGCCTAAATGAGGTATATCTTCTTTCATTTAGTTTATTTTTAAGTTTCCTAGCATCCTAGTTAGTTTTGAGTTAATCTTGTTTAGATTTATGATGTTTAGTAATTCTAAGAGAGGGTTTAGGTGATTGTGTGGATTTGTGATGTATAGTGACTGTTTCCAAGGCCTTAGTGATGATATTCCGGTTAAACTAGAGACTTGAAACCCAACACTTGAACTTAGTAGTTTTCCGATATCAGGTTTTGACAGTTTACGAGGTTTATATGATATCTGCTATGACCTGAGAGCACCACTAAGTAAGTTCCCTTCACAGTAAGACGTGCAGGCCACATAGAAGCAACCCTAGAAACCTGAGCCCCTAATGAGCAATTCTGGCTGCAGATTTAAGGATTTTGGCCGCAAATTACGACCAAGTTGTGGTAGTTTCGTGTGATTTTTGGACCATAGCTTCCTTATCTGATATCTAGAACAACCCAATATGAAAAATGTTCTAGTTTGGCCTACGGTGAAATCTGGGAGTGGTTTTCCTAGGTTGCTGTTTTCGTGTTTTGCGATTCTGAAACTTGGGTTTTGGTATTTGATATTGTATTGGGTCATTGGATGTTTGTACGTCAATGACGAGGGTTGTTTGATTGGTTTTGCATGCGTAGGCTATAAGTTTTAACCTATGAGCACACCGCGTTCCGTATTGGATTTCGGAACTCGATGTTATTAGAATTTGCGTTTATGTTTTTATTGTAGGTACCCTCGCGTAGACTTCCGAGACAACAAAGCACATCGACTACGGCTGAACGAGAAGTTCCGCAGGTGAGTAGATCTATATCTACGGGGGAAGTCGGGTGGATGGCGTATAGCACCCCCGCAAACTTTGATGGAAACCTATATTAGAAAACTAGGTATATGGTTAAAAATAGATAGTTAGAGATGATATGAATGATTGAATATATATATATATATATATATATATATATATATCGAGATATGAGATGTAAGCTATAGGGATATGACTCTTTGACTTGATATGATAGAATGACGTCTCGAATTGATATATAAGGATATGAAAATTAAATATGAAAAAGATATATAAATATAGGTAGAGCACGAGAATAAGTAGGAGCTTTAGAGTAGCATGATATGAGATTTATAAGATAGAATGTATATGTAAAATAACTTGATGTGAGATATTAATGTGATGAAAAGAGTATACTATGTGATATGATGACTAGATTGATACGTCGGTATACGGATGCGAGTCGATATGAGATGATTGATACCTTTGCCGGTCCCCTGATATGAGATTGTTATGGATGTGACCGGGGATATAGATATATACATATATAGAATGTTTTGAATCCTGAGTGATATGTCGTACGAGTCGTTAGGTCCGTACCCTCCGTGTCATATAGGTTGATACGATCCCTAATCGTATAATGCTGTCGTACGATGGATTACCGTACGTAATGAGTTTGGCTTGATGATTGATCTATACCCTTGACTAGAGGACACCGTACGATGGATTATACCGTATGTGATATTGTGAGTCTGGATGCCGATTGATAGATTCACCGACTCGGATATAGTGTGGATACGTATACCCACTAGCATTTCGCGTACGATGTACCTTATGTTACGTTCATGATAATCTCATTGCATTATATATATACCTGTGCTAGTACACCTACACCATTATCGATGACGCGTATGTTACATTTACACAGATTTGGCCGGCTCACACACTTCATCATCGATAATTGCTATGTTACTTATACAGTAGAATTGTTACATCATGCTATGTTATGATATACTTGCTATGTTCACATCACCATACCATGTCGCATGATATACTTGATATGCTCACATTTCTATAATATGTTTGCATACATCAGGCTTTATGATTATACGCATTATGATTTGCTGATTTCGTGAGATTCTGGATTTAAGAACTGTGGTCGAATTTCTAAGGAAGTTATGTATTGTTTTAAAAACCCGATTTCCCTTGATATGATATTTTGAGACGTCGACCATGTGTTTTCTCGGTTCTGAAAGTGGCTTGTGAGACCCGATTCGAGGAGCAGGAGGCACCGTCTGCGGGTACATGGTGGACCTGGTATGGTTCCCCGGGGCAAGAGATGATTTTCGTGGTGTAGACGATGAGCCTGGAAGAAGGAGTACTACCTACCGGTGATAGTATTTGGACTCGGCGGTTATCCAGAGGATACCGACCGGAGTAGTACGATAGATATGAGGGCCGACCAGAGTATGCGGTGCCTGAGGGTCGATTTGAGGATGAGGCGTCTGATATATGAGGATTTACGTGTCGATGCTGGATACAGGTTTCATGATGTTTCGAGTGTCGATGTTGGACACTTAGGTTCCAAAATTTGATGTGTCATTGATGGACACACGTTGATTTATATCCTCATATTCTCATGCATATGCTTTCATGATTTTACATGCATGATGTTGTTGTGTCATTGACGGACACGTAGATGTTAGCCTAATGCAGATAGGCATTGATTATATTGTTGGCACATATACAGATACGGTCACCCTAGATATCATAGTATTATCTCTATGATATAATTGACCTAGGAAATCGTTATTTTATTCGATTTCTACCTGATGATGTTTTCGACTCATGAGTTGGCAACTCATCCCCGTTGTGCCACAGTTCTTGCAGGTTGACCGCATGGATCTGTAGCAGCATCGCTGGCACACTGCTTACTTTCGGGTGATCTGCTTTGGTAGGTGGTACATATTGGATCGTGCCACTATTGTATTATTATTCATATTGTATCTAGTTTACTCCATCAGTCAAAACTAGTATTTGTATAAGTAGTAAGACTTAGTGAGATTTGTGGTTGCGATACTTAGAGCGAGGATTTTTGTTCGCTTATTGGGTTGATGTCTTGCTTTATTCATTATCCGTTGTGTTGATCTTCGCCGTTGGGCGTCGTATACATGTTTTATGGCTTGCGTGGTTGTGATTCCGCCGTTTGGCGAAGAGCTAGCTCCCTCTTGGGGATGCCCTTATAATAATTATGTATATGTGGTTTTGGATCAAAATATACAAAGGAGGTGCTGCCCAAATTTTTAAAAAGACGAAACCTGTTTTTCAACTAGTAAATCCACTTGAATTTTTCATGTTCCACTATGATGCATTTAAGAAAACCTTTGATTTTATTATACCTTTATTTCAAAACTTCACCTCTTTTATTTTCTTAAAAAGGTTTAGATTTCTGGGCTTCGGCTTACTTGAATTACATTACGCCTTTAGACGTGGCGTGTTTTAAGTGCCGGTCACGAACAGAATTTTCGGGTCTTGACATACCGACTCTGGCTTTCAAAGTGACAAGGATGACTCTAAATCTGTCTCGGGTTATGTGTTCACCCTCAACAGAGGGGCGGTATGTTGGAAGAGCTCCAAACAGGATACCGTAGCAGACACGACGATGGAGGCTGAGTATATCGCTGCGAGCGATGCCACAAAAGATGCAGTCTGGATTAGGAAGTTCGTTTCTGAACTTCAGGTGATTCCATCCATTGCTAATCCAATACCTTTGTATTGCGATAACAACGGAGCCATAGCTTTGGCAAAGGAACCACGGTCCCATCAGAAATCCAAACATATCTTGAGGCGGTATCACCTGATCAGGGAGATCGTGGATCGCCAGGAGATTGTGGATCGCCAGGAGATCTAGGTACGGAGAGTAGACACAAAAGACAACATGGAAGATCCATTCACCAAATGGTAATACATTGATTCTGAACGAATGCTCAATCTTGGAAATAAATCGCCCAAATTACCGAAATCCAAAACCCCATACGTGATATTCGAATCACTAAATCACAACTCATAAACACTGTCGTCGATATGTCCTTCCTTCAAAGTCGAGAAGGTGTCGGTTCATCCAAAGCTAGCAGAGCAAGATATCTACTTTCCTCCTTTTCATGGTCTTACGCCTTATGCCCTTAGGCTCTCGTCTCTCACTGCGAATTGCCAGTAACATAACGCATCGGCTCAACGGCCCAATATGGAACGATGACGGAAACAGTCCCGCTCTGGCACATCCTCTAAAGATCTCTGCCCAACTATCATGGTCACTCACAACATGTCTCGTCGACGATGCCGAACTCTTGCGTACTGGGTGTGCGTAATACGACCGATCCTGGGTCCCAGTCTTCTCGTTTAGTATTCCAGAAAGATTTCCGTCAGGGTCTCTCCCAAATCTCGTTTCTGCTGAACTGCCCGGAAGTTATCACCCTTTACTAAATATATGTCTTGTTCCGGAATAACTGCATACTCATCACGGCTCCTTCTGGAAGATATATCCATATTCAACGCCTCTGCATGCGTATCATATCTCTGATGTCAACGGAGTGGAACGTCGTCTCATCAAAATCTCGTACGAACCTCTTATTCCACTTTTCTCTAATGTCGACTGATTCGGACTCGTCTCTTCGTAGCTGTATAGACTGCGCTACAACGGCTATACTCATACCTAGAGTCTCCCAAGTAATATATCCCATCACATGATATCTGGACGACGTCAAACTTTTCTATCGATTCATCAAAGTCGGATAATTCCCCGAGAGCTCACATTTGAGTACAGTTTAATAATATCCAGTACATGTCATAGTACCTATGGACCAGCCGTAGAGGAGCAAACCCAAGCCTCATTAATGGCACCGCGGAACTGCCGCAAACCCTAAGGTTCAAAAGCGTTTCCATGGTCATTATGTCAAGTTAGGGTTTCATTCTTCTAGAGGTTTCACAGAATTACTTGCATGTTTTTCCGAATACCTTAACGTTGGAAAAAATGGGTTTCTGACATTCGATCGTTTTCTATCGACTCTTAACATACCCGTGTGAAGTCTTCTCAAGCTGAAATCAATCAAACTGATGACCTCGCATCGGGGTATGCAAACGAACCACATGTCCTAGTCGTTCGTCCTTGGATGACTAGCGATCTTCTATCATAGCTCTAAGTACAACTCGTGTTGCATTAGCTTCAAACATCTTGGCCATATCTTGTCAGTCGTAGCAACAACTGGCTCATTCGTCTGCACGCTAAACAATGCCTCAATCATCAAGAATAAATTGTGCATTGACGGTCATCACATTCTAGCCGACCTCTAACAGTGGCCCAATCCTCTGGTGCTGATCTGCACGTTCACGTCAACGAGAAAACATAGTAAAACGATATATCAAACGCTCATGTTGCGAAAAGAACAATAAAACGACACATCTATGCAATTGTGTGTCACCGAAATTAAGCCCTGGTCAGTCCTCGTCCATGAAGAGCTCGTGTTGACTGCAACTCTAGCCGCAACACTATCTCTGCCCGTGCAACCGTGGTAACAGAAACCACAAACCGAAATCGATGAGGATAGATCATAGGAATAAATATAATACTGTGCAAAGAAATATACATCCTAAGGCTTCTTATGCGGAGTAGCGTATCGTAAGTATTGTAAGTCTACCGTAGCACCGCGGCCGTCGATCCGAGGCCAAAATGCGGAAACAAAAACTTTTTCATAAACTTGAAACTGGCGCTAACGTATACATTAAACCTGGATCGAACCATTAACCTATAACTAGGAACTAGAGAAAGGTTAGAAAGGCTATACCAATCGATCCGTGTCCTTCGGTCTTTAACCACCATCTCTTGCTCCTCGAGGCATCTCCGATCTCCGGTCTTTTCGTCGGAAAGGGCACCACATCTTCGAATCCTCTTACGGGCTCCCGCTTCATCCGAAGCAACTCGGACATGAAGTTTGCTAGCCGACGTATCCAAGGTGAAGTAGAGAATGTGTGTGATCACTTTGTCTCAAGCATCCATTGATTCTCAACACATAAGAGTGTATGGATGGAGGTTGAAGATGATGCCATGGTGGAGGTTGTGAGCAAGAAGAAGAAAGAAAAGAGAGGAGCCTTTTCTTGTGTTGTTGTGTTGAATTGTTGTGAGAGCTAGAATGATAATACAAGAGCTCACCTCAAGCCATATGGCTGCCCCCTCTCTCTCCATCCGTCAATTCAACACAATAAACAAATCCTAATGTGACATTAGCACAAATAAAGAGACCATGAGTCACTAAACATGTCTATGTCACATTAAATACTCCTCATGATGAAATCCACTCATAATTTCCACCATTTGTAAACATTAGCCCAAATGTTTACAACAATAAAAAGATATGGCAACATCTAAAGTAAACTCGTGACGGATCACTAGGATACCCCTCACCTGTATATACATACCTGCATCCGCATTACGACTGAATGCAAATGCGATGAGACTAAAGTAATCCAACAAATCTAATACTAGGATCCGGCTTAAACCAAAGCCCACTAGTATGATCCGTCCGATCATGATACGTGCACTACTGCACGTATATGATCGAACCCTGCAATAATACCATACGGCTTCTACAACGTTTCTCCCGAAACTTAAGAAACTGTCTGTTGGGGACTCTAAAGACTCGTCAATATTTTGGCTGTGGATTTAACCAATAGCATGTCAGTGGTACTAGCTGTACGTAACGGGCTACCAGGTATTGACAAAAAGGAAGGCTGATAAGCGAACTCATCCAGACACCCTACTGAGCCTGTCAGTGACAATATCCATACAGTCCAGTCCACTCTTCTATGAGTATCGCATGTCGGGCCTAGGGGGTTGGTAAAAGTCAGACCCCCAAAAGCGGTACAAGTTGTGTCGGAGTGTAGCCCAGAACACCCTGAGATACTACTGGAATACCTACCAGTAAATCTCCTGCTTTGGCAAAGGACTTCGTGTAATGGCTCTCCTAGACACAGCGCGATCTCACCCCCAATACCGGGAGAGACGAAACCCCTGCCGATCCGCTCACTGCCTCAATGTGGCTCGGGACTGTACCCAACTAAAACCTGTTTGCATGACTCCTTTGAGCCGTTGTAGGGTAGGAATCAAAGCACAGTGGGAACTCACACGAGACAAATGACGATCTTAGGTCGATGAACTAACCTGTACACATGTCACCAGGGAACTGCTATCTGACGCTAGGTATAAAACCAACTAGCATGTTCCTGGCGAGTCCTGTCCGGTGTACTCATAACCCAATGCGCACATGTATACATTTTAGGTGATCCAACTGACACCAATGGCTTGTTAGACCATCCACCGCCCCTCGTCGGGGTCTCGACTGTATACACTAGTCTACTCTGGAGTATCGATGCCCTGCCTCGAAACTCCCACGACTAGGGACCAATTTAAGGATGTGCTTATAGACTACCCAACTATCACGTATATGATCGCCATCATACTGCTGGTTGTCAAGCAAGAATCCCAAGGGTTCTATCAGCGTGCAATAGTGATATGTGAGGTCATCTAAAGGATGTACACGATGATACAGATAAACCAGATAGCATACTATCATCTTGAGTAAGACTGTCCTGCCGGCATAGGTTCTCCCTCAATCATTGCAATCACGCGCCTGCGATCCAATAATTGACTTTGAGGGCACTATATCCAACAATCTCCCACTTGCACTCAAGGCTAATTATTGCGATGTCGCATACTTACAGCCCGTATGATACCGGACACCCAACTCCTCTACTGATCAGTCTCACAAAGCTCGTTTGCGAAACTATTGCGTTCGAGGAATAGCCTCAGAGAGTGGATCCGCCCTGATGTTTCTTTCTATGTCTCTCTTAATCTCAAGTTCGCGGAGAAAGTCATCTCCCGAAATGAGCAATACCTGTCTTAGAATATGTCTGGATATCTGATGGGACCTAGTTCACAAATGAACTCCAAATCCAAACTTCTTAGACTGTATCGTCAACCGAATTTAATCGGTATCCTGCGTCATGCTTCCCTCAGTGTCCGCTTGGATCACCTGTCCAAACTACTTCCCCTTGTCAAAGGGAAAACTATAACTCTAACAGTCACTCTGTCATCCAGGTCATCTTGGAAGCCTGAAATGATAACCGTGTCCTAAAAGATGCTGTTGTTATCATATCCCTAGAACATCCACTTATCTTCTAAAACGGCTTTCGAACGTTTCTCCAAGATAGGATTAATATCAACTTATAGCATTTAGTGCAAAAACAACATCTGGTGTCGTACTTGACATCTTATGATTGGCTCAATTGCCTAAGCATGTGATATGTCAATCATGCACACCCCTCTCCCCTTTAGTCTGTAAGACACCTTTAGAGAGGGTGACTCCATCACCTGCAGGTACACTACCGTGCCAGAAGTCGTCCATTCTAAAACACCTTTAGAATGCTGTCTTAGTACCCTGATTGGGAAACTACCCAAATCTAGATCTAAAACCATAGATCTAGTAAATAGAATGTCTGATATTTTATCTATATCCTATGTGAAGAAACCACTGTGTGACAACCAAAGTATAACCGATCGTAGTATAGGAATTTCACTTCCTACTATGTGTATGTTATCCATATACCAGGACATCACACCCTACTACCTTCTTAACAGATCCATCCCCTATTCTGATGAAGTCAAACCTATGACTGTCACATCAGAAATAGATGATCTATCTCCGCTATATCTGCTTTAGTCTATAAATAGACATAAGCTACTTGCCCACTATTCTTCTGCTGCTCCCACTGACCACGACAACCCTCTGGCAGAGTCATATACACGTGCACTTCTAAAGCTAGTTTAGAACAACGCTATACTCATCCTCCTGCCGGGTCTTATAGCCTGGAACTACAGTAGTGTCAAGTCTGGATAAACAAAACCTCCCTGTCACCGTCCTTGAGGATACCGGAGTACCTCTCGGGTGCTTGAGGTTACCCACCATATCTGCGGAGTGGCTAATGGAATGACAATCCAGATTGAATCTTTAGGTCCTATTAAATTTTCAATAATCGTTTGCGGTTCTGGAATCATTTCCTGTTCTACCATACTCCCATTACTGTTTTTCTGAAAAAATCCATTTTACTAAAACTGTGGAGAGTCAAGAACAATATCACTATTGATCTTCCAGATGGTAGAAAGTCAACCCTCGTTATAGCCCGGGTCAACCCACAAACAACCATTACAGAAACGCGCCTTGAGTTATCCAGAGTCTGGTTTTAAGCATAAGCCGGACAACTCCCCGTACCTTAACATTGTTAAGATATGAACTATTCTATATCCATTATAGAAACAGAGGCACTGATTTAATTGGAACCAGATTCAAATCATGCAGCTGTCTCCAGTGCATGCCAACTAAATGAAGAGAGGCCGATCAACATTACTCAACTTAGGAATACATCCAAATGTGAGTAACCTGAAAGAGAAGCAAGTTCTCATAATCATTACTATCAACTGAATACCATACACAAGTATCTACATCTTCGATCACCTTGAAGAATCCTGAGACTTGCAATACCTAGTTCTCTACTTTATTCATATACCTATAACTTCTCAAAACTTGGATCTTGTATTTCTATGAAACACATGTCTAAGAACTAGAGATGTCACAAGTAAACAGAATATAGTACGAGTACCAACCCCTTTGTCCTAATGGACACATGACAACATACAATACTCTGTATAAGTCCCCTGAGTCTAATAACTCATTCCCTGTGTGTCGTAGGTTGAAAACTGTACTATGGTTATGAAGAATTACACCGCTCTTGAATGCTCTTTAACTAACCATCAACTGATATAGGTAATTATCATGGACATAATTTCAAAAAGTTATATCTCATTTTATAAAAATAAACGTACAGATATATCAGTTTGAAATTGGTGCATAACAACGGATATTCAAAACCAAATATTTGCCGTCTAGCAATAACCCAGGCGATTTCCTCAAATATCACCAATTACAACGAATCCCGATATAATGAGGATAATCACCTAATTCCTAATGACTTACTCCTACTTATCATATGTAAAACCATGCAGATGTGAGAATCATACCTAGTAAATACATATCCTGGAGTAAGGGCTAATTGGGAAATCAGTTTTCTTTTAACAATACACAGTGAAACTGAAACATGTAAATGTTTCGAAGGGGTATCCGGGTATTCCTAGCAATGCCTCTTCCATTATCAAATTCACAACTGTAACCATATATTTCTTTGCCATCTCTCCAAATCCCTTTATATGTCTTTAGTCATTACCTTCTGTACACCACCTTTAGGCCAAATGGTTTTCTTCCTTCCCTACCGTTCGGAACCAGCCTATGGTTTGGAAGAAGACTATCCAATAAGCATAATGGGTGTACTCCCCTAATCCTAGGAGCACTCACAACGCGATAGAATGTAAAGATAAAAGATAACCGAATAAACCTTATTCCTATTTCTCCTGAACCAGAATCCATCCCGAACTGGAACAAGTCCCTTCGAGTTCGTATATAACCATACGATGGAGTATCCAATAAACTGTGGATCTTTGTAGTGATACGGGGTGTTCCAGAGAAATAAAAAGTTGAAGTAGGAGTGGCGATGAAATACTTGGTTTGGTCGTGAATGATAACAGTCGCAATTTACTTTGCCCTCTTACTAATCCCTTTATTTGTCTTTACTTAATACCTTCTGTACACCTTTTAGGCTAAATGGTTTTCTTCATTCCCTACCGTTCGGCACCTGCCTATGGTTTGGATGAAGACTATCCAATTAGCGTAACAGGTGTACCGTCCTAATCTAAGGAGCACTCGCAACCTGAGAGTAGGTAAAAGGAAAAGACAACTGAATAGTCCTATTCATTTTCTCCAGAACTGGAAACCATCCTCGAATCTGGAACAAGTTCCTTCGAGTTTGTATATAACCATACGATGGTTTTATCCAATGGAAGTGGATGTCGTAGTAATACGGGGTGTTCTGGAGAAAAGGGTAAAAGTAGGAGTGACAATGAGGTATGCAACTCTGATAATCCAAAAGCCAATGTTTTAAGAAGGTTCGGTTAACTTGGTCACTGTGTCATAGTCTAGGGTCGGGCCATGGTCGCTACCAAAGAGAGAGAGAGAAAAGAAACACTCTGCGTGCACTCAAACCTAGATCAAAATGGTTATCAATTTATCTAATCAGGAAACCTCCCATTGTAACTTCAAATTCTCCTCCAAATCTGAAAGAAAAATTAGTCGGGATCACACGAGGAGTAAACCAACTCATCAGTAGGAATCGGGATCCAACTATCATCGCATTGATAACGTGATGGAATCCACTAACGTTATCACACTCCAGAAGGTATGTGCATATCTGGAAAGTTTTAGTTTCTTTAGAAACTCCCGATTTGATTTTTACCCCATGCTCTTATGACCTTGACGAAGGTCAACAAATCATAAGTCACATGTCAAGTTCTACGCGTCATTTTCCAGGTTAATTTGAACCCACCCGTACAAGCCCTTGACGAAGGTCAACAAGGCTATACGACTGTCCCAAACCAATACATCTATCTATGCAACAGAAAGGTAACAAGCAGCTACCATTCACTATGCCTTGACGAAGGTCAACAAACATAGCATGAATACTAAGTGCTACCCGTCTGAAATGACGGAGGGCTATGAATGGTTTTTGGCGAAAAACTTTTAACGTAATGAACTTGATATCTTTGAAGGAACCGGATAGCTTTTTATAAATATATAGTGGCGAAAACCATTGCTAAAGAGGTCACTCCCGGTGAAGGGATCTCGGCACTTTCCCCGTAGAATGAGGTGCAGGATATTCCAACTGAATACCACGATGCAAAGCAAAAAGTATTCGACTATAGTGAAGTTATTACCTTGACGCAAACATCTGCCCAATGGGTCACTCCCGGTGAAGGGATCTCGGCCCTTGCCTCGTCGACTGAGGTGCTGGATATTCATAACCGAATACCACTGTGCAAAACAAAAGAGAACGTCTATGTAATAACAGCTTTTTGAAAAATGTTCCAACAACATCAAACAGGTTTGTTTAGCTTGCATTGATCCGAATCAATGCAGTCCCATCAATTAATCACACCAGAAAAGAACGAAAATATGACGTACGTATATGCCATCCGCATTCGCCACTGGATCCCGTCATCACCCGTTAGGTTACGTAACTAACGACAGAGTGGGGACTAGACTAGCGCGGGTGTAAAACATATACAACATCTACTAGTATATATATAGCAATATATAATAATCGCTCCAAACGTGATAAATGCAACATCACAGAAAAGTAATAAGCATCACAGAACAATACAGATAATCTGGGATCCCCGGGTTTCCTTTGAGCCGCAAGTGAAACCGGACGTTCCCCTGGTCGTGTGGATAGCCTGTGCAACGAAATCCTAGACCCCTATGGGTGCGGCAAGTTACCCGCCAAAACCTGAAGCGAGGCATCCCCCTTCAACAAAGTGAATGGAACACCCAGCACTTCACGGAATCCGGTAACTTGAGCACCCCTCCTTGGGTCAACCTATACCCCCTACGAGTGCGGCAAATAGCCCGCCAATTCTATAGTAAAGCCCCCTCTGTCTCAAAGCCATGATATGCGGGCTCTTTGCCCTCTAGAACCTGGCTATCCGTGCACCCCACCGCGGGGTAATCCTAGTAGAGAAAATAAAATATGTACAACGGTGACATCGACCTCAACCCGGTCGTGCCCCAAAAGAATAATATACAAACAGACAGTGACGGCAGTCCACATGTCGGACGCTCGTCCCGCAATATCAAATGTACAAATAATACCAAACTGTACTAACATTGCACCAGGCTATCCACTACGACATATCCGCAATATAACAGCACAAAACATAACATCAACGTGAATGTCACGTTCGCAAATCCGTCTAAAAGAGCTATAGAAATTAGACAAGATTTACCGATCAAATGACATTCACGGTCAAAGATATAAAGTAAGCACTGTGAACTAACTTATTTAAAATTTTCGATCGACAAAATTTCCCAAAGTGGGCCCCAAGCACAAATCCAGTACTGTAACAAATCTGGGCCCAAACAAAATATTCCAGAAACCCTAATTCCAAGTTTAAGACCACTGAAAAAAAAATTTGTGCAGATATGACACATAATGGCGTCGGAACCACGGCCAAAACGTGGGTATGGCCGCGGTTCCGCGGTGGTACTGTAGCATCATGTTACCAAATTTTTACAGATGTCTTAAAAAAGCCTGCCTGATTTTCAGAAACACTCAATAATTTTTGGACGACAAAAAATTTTGACAGAAACTGCTAAAATGGAATTGCGGTTTTGGAAAATTCGGCCGATCGAAGTTTTAAACACGTTAGAACAAGCTAGTAAAGGTTAATGGAGTGGCTATGAAACCATGTAAGTCTACGGCAGCGCCGCGGCTGTCGATCCGAGGCCAAAATGCGGAAACAAAAACTTTTCATAAACTTGAAACTGGCGCTAACGTATACTTTAAACCCGGATCGAACTATTAACCTATAACTAGCAACTAGAGAAAGGTTAGAAAGGCTATACCGATCGATCCTTGTCCTTCGGTCTTTAGCCACCATATCTTGCTCCTCGCGGCATCTCCGATCTCCGGTCTCCTCGTCGGAAAGGGCACCACATCTTCGAATCCTTTTACAGGCTCCCTCTTCATCCGAAGCAACTCGGACATGAAATTTGCTAGCCGACGTGTCCAAAGTGAAGTAGAGAATGTGTGTGATCACTTTGTCTTAAGAATCCTTTGATTCTCAACACATGAGAGTGTATGGATGGAGGTTGAAGATGATGCCATAGTGGAGGTTGTGAGCAAGAAGAAGAAAGAAAAGAGAGGAGCCTTTTCTTGTGTTGTTGTGTTTAATTGTTGTGAGAGCTAGAATCATAATACAAGAGCTCACCTCAAGCCATATGGCTGCCCTATCTCTCTCCATCAATCAATTCAACACAATAAACAAATCCTAATGTGACATTAGCACAAATAAAGAGACCATGAGGTACTAAACATGTCTATGTCACATTAAATACTCCTCATGATGAAATCCATACACAATTTCCACCATTTATAAACATTAACCCAAATGTTTAAAACAATAAAATGATATGGCAACATCTAAAGTAAACTCGTGACGGATCACAAGTATACCCCTCACCTGTATATACATACCTGCATCCGCATTCCGACTAAATACAAATGCGATGAGACTAAAGTAATCCAACAAATCTAATACTAGGATCTGGCTTAAACCAAAGCCCACTAGTATGATCCGTCCGATCATGATACGTGCACTACTGCACGTATATGATCGAACCCTGCCATAATACCATACGGCCTCTACAACGTTTCGCCCGAAACTTGAGAAACTGTCTGTGGGGGACTCTAAAGTCTAGTCAATACTTTGGCTGTGGATTTAACCACTAGCACATCAGTAGTACTAGCTGTACGTAACGGGCTACCAGGTATTGACCAAAAGGGAGGCTGATAAGCGAACACATCCAGACACCCTACTGATCATGTCAGTGACAATATCCGTACAGTCCGGTCCGTTCGTTTATGAGTATCGCATGTCGGGCCTAGGGGGTTGGTAAAAGTCAGACCCCCAAAAGCGGTACAAGTCGTGTCGGAGTGTAGCCCAGAAGACCCTGAGATACTACTGGAATACCTACAACTAAATCTCCTGCCTTGGCGAAGGACTTCATGTAATGGCTCTCCTAGACACAGCGCGATCTCACCCCCAATACCGGGAGCGACGAAACCCCTGCCGATCCGCTCACTGCCTCCATGTGGCTCGGGACTGTACCCAACTAAAACCTGTTTGCATGACTCCTTTGAGCCGTGGTAGGGTAGTAATCAAAGCACAGTGGGAACTCACACGAGACAAATGACGATCTTAGGTCGATGAACTAACCTGTACACATGTCACCAGGGAACTGCTATCTGACGCTAGGTATAAAACCAACTAGTATGTTCCTGACGAGTCCTGTCCGGTGTACTCATAACCCAATGCACACCTGTATACATCTTAGGTGATCTAACTGACACCAATGGCTTGTGAGACCGGACACTGCCCCTCATCGGGGTCTCGACTGTATACACTAGTCTACTCTGATGTATCGATGCCCTATCTCGAAACTCCCACGACTAGGGACCAATTTAAGGATGTGCTTATAGATTACCCAACTCTCACGTATATGATCGCCATCATACTGCTGGTAGTCAAGCAAGAATCCTAAGGGTTCTATCAACTTCCAATAGTGATCTGTATGGTCACCTAAAACATGTACACGATGATACAGATAAACAAGATAGCATACTATCATCTTGAGTAAGACTGTCCTGCCGGCATAGGTCCTCCCTCAATCATTGCAATCACGTGCCTACGATCCAATAATTGACTTTGAGGGCACTATATACAACAAGTATGCCGTGAAACATACACATGGTACATCACTCTACTTAAGTCACCTACCCCATCAATCAAGTTCAACCTATGCGACGAAAGTTCGGGTCTAATACCCCCTCGACCAAGTCTAAGTTCCGTAAGGTCAAGTCTAGGTTCCGAATATACATATACATCCTAAACTCCGTATAGTCAAACCTAGACTCGAACCAAGGTTAAACCTAGTGCTCTTATACCAATTTTGTCACGATCCGAAATAGCACGTGACCGACACTTGAATCATATGAAGCCTATAGGACCCCACCTAATTCAAGTAAGCCAAAAGCCCAGAAATCTAAACCATTTTAAATAAGAAGTGAAAGAAAACTTGTTTAAAGCAAGTGGTTTAAATAAAATAAATGGCATTAAACATTTAAAAACAATATCATATTTTCCCAAAAAATTCGGCAGAGTCTCCTTTGTAAATACTGGCCCCAAACGGGTACAAACATGAATAATATACAAAATGAATAAAGGCATCCCCAAGCGGGAGCTAGCTCTTCACCAATTGGCGGACACAACCACGTGAGCAATATAATATACAACGCTGAAGGGCGAGGATCAAAACTTAGAAGAAAACTTATATTCGCCAGGAAACCATAATAATACAAGCGCGACTCTAAGGTCGAAAGAATATACACTGGTCTTCTAAGTCTATCAATAATATAAATCTGGTTGATGGAGTTACTAGATACAACAGAATATAAATAAGGTACAATGGTGGTCACGATTCAAGTGAACCCACCTACCAAAGCAATCACCCAGAAGGAAGCAGTGTGCCAGCAAAGCCGCTAAGGAAACCTGTACGGCAAAACCTGCAAGAAACTGTGGCACAACGGGGGTGAGTTGCCAACTCGTGAGTAGGAAACATCACCGAGCAGAAATCGCATGTATGACTCTATCTTAGGTCATACCATAATATCCATATAATAAATAACCTGAAACATCTGATAATGGCCAGGGTAAACATCAACTCACAAGTGTAATACCAAGTGCTCGTGCCAGTGCCTCCGGTAGCAACATATCGTATGTATGATGTACGAATGCATTAAAAATGAAACAGAATTACATCAAGAATGAGAAAAATGTTTTCTTAATTTAGTGAGATTTCTGTATAAAAATTGAGGTATCATCAATGAAATCAACATAGAATCCGCGTCAAGCATCGACACAAAACATATATCCCAATATCCAATATCTCGGGCTCCGGCAATCCGGACTGGCCCATATCATCAAATCTCACTAACTCGGGCTCCGGCAATCCGGACTGGCCTCTATCATCAAATCTCATGACCATGTCGGTATCCTCCAGATATCCGCCGCGTCATAACTAACCGATCGGTAGTGCTCCCCTGCCGGGCTCAACGCCATCATCTGCGACCATCTTACCCCGGGTACCACAGCGGGTCCACCATGCACCCGCAGACAGTTCCTCCTCCTCGAATTAGGTGTATGATACCGCTCAAGAGCCGAGAAAACTCATTGTGGACATATCTCACATCATATCACGAGAAAACCGCAATTTCTATTTTTAGAAATGATAATGAGTTTATAAAATCCTTGCGGTTTATCCAAATCCTGAAATCTCATAGAAAATCCAAATCCCATAATCAAAGTCAATAAACAGTGAATACCGGCAATAAGCTTCATAATATTGCACGACAATGAATATACACATGCATAAAATATCACAGTAACAAATGCAATGTCTAAGCTAGCATATGGAAGCAAGCGCACTAGTACTATGTCGAAACTATCAGCTAGCAATTTTTACCAATGAAGTAGTGTTTTCTAATGTGTATATGACATGAAAATTATCGATGATGATGTGTGTGAGCCGGCAAGCAAGTGTACGTGGAGCATACACATCATCGGTATTGGTGCTGGTATCCTGACAGCATGGGTTCATAATAACTAATGAAAACGCATTTAAACGTGCAATGCGATGCGAACAATAAGAATATACAGGAAAAGAATGGTAAACGCAACAATATAGAATATAAATTATATATACGAGTCATACAGTTTTGGCATTTGAAATAGCACGGATCGTGGTGTTTAGAAAATAAGGCTACGGTGTTTTTAAGAAAAGGTACATCCTTGATATATCCGTATTATCCCTTGGTCTGTCTTTAAAATACACACGATTCGTTAGTTTTGGAAATAAGTATGACTCGAGCCCGATTCTAACATCTACTAAGTAAACTACAAGACAAGCTAAGGGACTAACCAAAAGGGGTAAGGAAATCCACCTAAGTCCGAGTCGATATATCTATTAGTCGGTGATCTCGCCTTAATAGCTTCACGTACGATACAATATATAATACGACATCCTCGAATAAAGAGTGCGGATCTATCATATTTTTTATATCTCGTACGGTAAATCCCTCGTACGACATCCTAAAATCTGGGTACGGGTCGAATATCACATATAACACATTATTCATATGGTATCATCATCATAATATCATGAGCTAGGGTACTGATATAAAGTATAGTACATACCGATACCATCCAACATATATCCGCTTGTGAATAAAATCACATCGCCCATCGATCCGCTATAATATCATGTCGTATCTCATAGCATGACCCAAATCATATGACCGATCTCACGGCATCATGCCCGATCGTATCGACTCACCTCAATGTATCATATACTATCCTCATCCCCCGTGTATACGTATACACACACACACACACACACACACACACACCAACGAAATCCATACACACATATACATATACACCCAAACATATCCCGTGTGTGCATGTGTGCGTGTGTGCACCTATACTTTAGGGTTTCATAACTAAGAAATTTCACTATAAGCACTATCCTACAATTACACTAAAACTAACTCATGAATACCTAAAGCCTAAGTTGATAATAATTTTGTCTCACAATACGCGTATTTATATAAATATATAACGTACTCTTATACTACACTACGAAACTGCGGGGGTGCTCTATGCCATCCATCCGACTTTCCCCGTAGATATATATCTACTCACCTTGATCCTTGCTTGCCGAAGTCGATGACACCACGCTCATCCTTGTTGTTCAAAGTCCACTTGAGGGTACCTACATCTATACACACATCGTAAACAAAAATCACGCACGAAAACAAAAAGAGCACACGAATCGTACATAGGTTAAAACCTATGGTCTACTCTTGCAAAAGAGCCAAACAACACTGGATATCGACGTACAAACATCAAGTGACCGATAAAAAACACAATATCAAAACTTAAGTCACGGAAACTTACAAAAACAATACAACAACTCATGAAAACTTGCTCCAGATTTTGGTTCAGGTGAAATGGGAACAAACAAGCAATACTGGGGTGTAGTATTAGGGGTATGTGTGCCCCAGTCCCAACCTAGGCACCATCCCCTACTCTTTGGCAGGCCACATGTCCCAAAAATCCGGCCTTCTCGGCCATGCAGAGGAGTTGGGGTCTCGTTTCATCAGGGTGGCCTCCTAGTGTCGTGATTAGGTTAATGGAGTTGTTTGTTTTTCTTGTAAATGTTCAGGTCATAACAGATTCCCTGTAGGCCCCAATATCATCACAAAACAGACATGACAAGTTTTAAATTCATGTCTTGGGTATTCTATGCAAGGTGTTGGTCCAGAAATACACTAACAAGCTTGTGGTCACTAATTACACCTTAACAAACCATAAATCCACTAGAAGCTCATCTTGGAAATTTCCAAGATCACTAATCCCCACTAAACCAATTCTAAATTAAAATAAATGCTAAAGGAAGTGGATTACTACACTAATGGTGAAGAAATTAGCTCATTTGGCAACTAAAGAATATTCTTGAGTTGCCCCAATTGCTCAAAATCCAATTTTTCTTGATCTCACATGCTTGTAGTGTGCTCGTGCACGTTTTTTGTGAAGGGAATGAAGTGTTTTGATGTGGATTTGGGGTTGTAGTGAAGAGTTAGAGGAGGGGGAAGAAGAGGGCAGCCATGAATGAGGGAGGGGAGAAAATAATGGAGAGGATGCAGAATGAAGCCAAGTCAAAGACCCCTCACCATCTCTCTCTTCTTTCTCATACCCATAACCCTTTCTTTAATCTTTTCTTTTTAACCCCAACAAAACAAATAAAAAACCAAATAATAATGAAATGGTGCATGGTTTTCAAACAAGAAAAAGAAATGTAACAAGTATTATGCAACATATCAAGTTGCATGTCATGCACATATCATACTTAATGAAAAATTTGTTACACTAATTGAGTTTAGTAATAACCCATATACAATTAATTGTATACTAAATTGTAAAATTCCCAAAAAAAATATTTTATTTTTCTGAAATGTTACAAAGTTGCTCCCGAAGGGTAAAACCTATTGGGACCAAATGGATCTTTAAGAAGAAACTTGGTGTAGATGGAAAAGTTGAGACTTTCAAAACTAGACTTATTGCAAAAAGTTTTCGTTAACGACCAGGTGTGGATTATGATGAAACCTTTTCTCCAGTGGCTATGCTTAAGTCCATCCGGATCTTACTTGCCATCGATGCATACTATGACTACAAAATATGGAAAATGGATGTTAAGACCGCCTTTCTAAATGGTTATTTAGAAGAGAGCGTGTACATCACTCAGCGAGAGGGCTTCGTAGACAGTGGGAGCAGCGGGAAGGTGTGCAAGCTGCTTAAATCCATCTACGAGTTAAAGCAGGCATCGTGGAGTTGGAACATCTGTTTTGATATGGTAGTCAAAGAGTTTGACTTCATCAAAAACGTAGATGAACCTTGTATATACAAGAAGGTGGCAGAGATTAAGGTTGTCTTCCTCGTATTGTACGTGGATGACATACTCTTGATATGAAATGATGTTCCTATGCTGCACTCGGTCAAGCTCTTCTTATCATAAAGATTCTCAATGAAAGATCTAGGGGATGCCTCCTACATCTTGGGGGTTAAGATCTATAGTGTTAGATCTAAACGGATACTGGGATTGTCCCAATCCAGGTACATTGACACCATAGTAAAGAGGTTTAGTATGGAAGAATCCAAGCGTGAAAATTTACCCATGATCTCAGGACTCACTCTCTCCAAAGAGATGTCTCCCAAGACTGATTTGGAGAGAGCTCATATGCAAGAGATACCCTATGCTTCGGCAGTAGGCTCTATCATGTATCCGATGCTATGTACCAGACCCGATGTAGCATATTCACTAAGTGTAGTGAGTAGGTATCAAGCAGATCCAGGAAAGAGTAACTGGACAGCTGTGAAGAACATTCTCAAGTACTTGAGAAGGACTAAAGAGATGTTCTTAGTTTATGGTAACGGTGAACTCCAAGTGGAGTCCTTTACCGATTTGAGCTTCCAAAGTGATAAGGACGACTCTAAGTCGGTCTCGGAATTTGTCTTTACCCTCAATGGAGGGGCGATTTTTTGGAAGAGTTCTAAACAGGAAACCGTGGCAGACTCGATGATGGAGGGTGAATACATCGCTGCCAACGATGCTGCCAAAGAGGTTGTCTGGATAAAGAAGTTCATAACCGAACTTGGAGTGGTTCCATCCATCGAGCATCTAATACCTTTGTATTGTGATAACAATGGAGCAGTGGCTTTGGCCAATGAACCTAGGTCCCATCAGCGATCCAGGCATATCCTGAAGCTGTTGGCTATAGTGCCCTCAAGGCAATTATCATAGTTGCGGACTTGTGATTATGATGATTGAGGCAGGACCTATACCGATAAAACAGTCTAACTCAAGATGATAGTATGCTATCTGGTTTGTCTTTATCATCATGTTGATAGAGCCCATAGGATTTTTTCTTGACTGCCAGCATTATGATGGCGATCATATATGTGGGAGCTGGGGTCTATAAGCACATCCTTAAATGTCCCTAGTCGTAGGAGTATCGAGACCGGGCAACGATACTCCAGTGTAGACTAGTGTATACTGATCGAGACCCCGACGAGGGGCGGTGGCCAGGTCTCACAAGCCATTGGTGTTAGTTTGTTCACCTAAGATTGTATGCATGTGCTTATTGGGTTATGAGTACACTGGACGGACTCGTCGGGAACCTGCTAGTTGGTATTATACCTATTGTCAGATAGCAGTTCCAAGAAGACATGTGTACAGGTTAGTCTGTCGACGTGAGATCGTCATTTGTCTCGTGTGAGTTCCCACTGTACTTAGATTACTACCCTACCACGTCTCAAAGGAGTCGTGCAAACAGGTTTTAGTTGGGTACAGTCCCGAGCCACATTGAGGCAGTGATCGGATCGTCGGGGATTCGTCTCTCCCGGTATTGGGGGTTGATGTCGTGTTGTGTTCGGGTGGCCATCACCACAAATCCATGACCATGGTAGACGAGGATTACCGATCCAGGATCGATAGGTTCTCAGGAGGTGATGGGTATCATTCCGACACTAAATATCACGTTGTTAAGGGTATGACTTTATCCACCCTCTAGACTCGATATGCGATACTCTTAGACGAACAGACCGGACTGTACAGATATTGTCACTGTCAGGCTCAGTAGGGGTTCAGGATGAGTTTGCTCGTCGGCCTCCCTTTCGCTCAATACCAGGGTAGCCATTACGTACAGTTAGTGCCGCTGACGTGCTTGTGGTTAAACCCACTGCCAGCGTATTGACGAGTCTATAGAGTCCTACACAGAGGGTTTTCACGGTTCAGGTGATATGGTGTACATGTTGTATGTTGGTGCATACAGGTGTTCGGTTAAATATGTGCACATGCTGCGCAGACATTAATCGGACGGTTGATAATACTAGCGGCTTAGGATTAAGCCAGATTATTAAATCAGGTTTTGATTTAATAATTTACAAATGTATTTATATATATGTTTTCTAGTATTATTGTTCACTATTTGTTTTCTCTCTCGGTTATTCGTATTTTTATACAAATACGCGTATATGTATTTCGATACATGTATCGGGAAGTATTCCATATTTTATACGGAATAGCTTCTAGAAGTTTTGCCACCTCATTATTTGATTTTCTATTTATGGAAATTCGTTTGTTTAATGATGAGGTGGAGGGTGTGAGGTGGCATGAACATGGAACAAGGTATGGGTTTTGGGTATGGTTCATTTGTTTATTGTAATTTGACATTAGAAAAGATTTTCTTTTGGTGATGGGAGAGAGAGGGGGCCGGCCACTAACTTTTGGGCATGGGGTTAATTTCATTTGGCCACATTACACATTATGCAAGCCTCCTCACTCTCTCACTCTAATCCACACAAAACACTTAGCATTATTCTTGCTCATGCCAAAGTTCATCTCCTCATCTTCTATGGTTGCTCCAAGAGCATTTTAGTTGAGAGAAAATTGTAGTGACATTTCTATAGACCCCCACTCTCCATAGCTAGCGACTTTGGAGCGTCGGTTACCTCGTTCGTCGAGCTTGGAGCTTGCGCCGTTTCCCTCAGTTAGATCATCGGAGATGGAAGAAGACCGGCGACCAAACCACATTAAGAAGCCGCTAGGAGCTTGGAATGAAGACCGAAGGACTCAGATCATCTCGGTATAACCTTTCTAACTCTTAGTTAGCTTGCTAGTTTAGGGTTTAAGGTCGATCCGTAGATCAGGTAGCGGTAGCGCCAGTTTAGAAAATTTTTGTTCCGCATTTTGGCCGCCTTTTGATGGCAGGGGCGCTGCCGTGACCCTTCATGGTATCAGAGCCACCCTTTAAACCCATTACTAGCTTGTTTAAACGTGCTTAAAAGATCGATCAACGGAATTTACCGAAATCACGATTTCATTTATGGGTTTGCTGTCAATTTTCAAAAGTGGTCAAAAAATTATTTCAGGCATCTTAAAAATCCGTGGAGGCAAATTTAAGGCTATACAAAAAATTTGGGCTCTTGATGCCTCTTTATTGCCGCGGATCCGCCGCACATACCCCCTATTAGCGGCGGTTCCGCGGCCATTTATTGGCGACGGGCCTTCAAATTTTCACTGTAGCTCATATACTTGGAAATGTGTTTTTTGTGATATTCTGTTTTGGCCTAGGTTTCAGTGAAGTGTTGTTTTGCTATTGGGGCCAATTTGGAACTTAGTCAATCGATATTTTAAGCGTGCGTTTGACAGTACATACATTATATTATGCGACCGTGAATGTCATTTAATCGGTAAACTCGTCTAATTGCTATATGTCTTTTAGACGGGTTTGCGAACGTGACATTTACGTTGTTGTTCTGTGATGTGCTGTGATGTTGGTTGGATTGTCGTGGTGGATAGCCAGTGGTGCATTGATAGTACAGTTTTAATTTCATTTGTACATTTGATATTGCGGGGCGAGCGTCCGACATGTGGACTGCCGTCACTTCCAGTTTGTATATTATTCTTTTGGGGCACGACCGGGCTGAGGTCGATGTCACCCTTGTATATTATTTTATTTTCTGTACTAGGATTACCTCGCGGTGGAGTGCACGAATAGCCGGGTTCTAGAGGGCAACAGGTCCGCATCTCATGGCGTTGGGACGGAGGGGACATTACTCTAGAATTGGCGGGCTATTCGCCGCACTTGTAGGGGTATAGGTTGACCCAGGAGCGATGCTCAAGTTACCGGATTCCGTGAAGTGCTGGGTGGTCCATTCACGTTGCTGAAGGGGGCTGCCTCACTTCCGGTTTTGGCGGGTAACTTGCCTCGCTCGTAGGGGTCTAGGTTTTCATTGCACAGGCTATCCACACGACATGGAACGTCGGGTCTCACTTGCGGCTCAAGTGAAACTCGAGGCTCCAGATTATCCACCATTCTGTATTGCTTCTGTGATGTTTCTATGATATTGCTTTATATCATGCCTGGGACGATTGTTATATATATATATATTTATATATACTAGCAGATGTTGTATATTTTTTGCACCTCTTCAGTTGATAAAACTGCACTTTTGTTATTACATTTTTCCTACCATTTTCATATTAAAAAAGGTCTTTATTATAATATATCATACATATGAGGGTTTATGTGTAAAAATACTATTTTCCATGTGTTGATATATTATAATTATCATTTGGTAGGAAAATGTATGCAAATAATATCACTGACCAAATCCTAGTAGAACAAAGTCTACTAAATATTATTTAAGTTGTTGTGCAGAATTTTTCCAAGAATAAAATCAAGGAAATCAAGTTGTTAAAGGAAACTTGCCTAATTAAGAAAGCAAAGCTTGGAGACCAAGTCTGTCAGCAACCACGAGATGATTTTCAAGTTCCAAAGCCTCCAGAGTTAGCCAAATGTCATAACGAGCCAGCCCCAGAAATTTGATCAACGGACCTAATCATCTAGCCGCGGATCCGCGGCCAGAGCCCCTTGTGGCCGCGGATCCGCGACCAGAGCCCCTTGTGGCAGCGGATCCGCCCCGTGGAAGTGGAATTAGGGGCTGGCATTTTTCTGGTGGGATTTTAACTACCATTCCCCAATTTAGGCATCTAAATTTCTGGCTTTGGGACTATAAATAAAGACCGAGAGCCTCTTGGAAAAATCATCAAGTCGACGAGATCACGAAGTCCAAGACGGCTCACGCATCCAGACTGATCATCAACGGTTCATCTACCTCCTTAGAAGAGATCGAGAAGCAAACTAGTATTTGTAATCATTTTCTAAGGAATCAAAGTGTAATGAATATTGTTGATTAATAAAGGTAGCCCTTTTTCCTATTCTATTTCTTTGTAGTTTAATTATGCATTTTCTCTCCATCTCTTTTTCTCCCAACATGCGCGAGTAATTCTCCGCTTGTTAGGGTTCGTAGGATTAGGGTAGGCTAATGGATGATGAACATCTCTAAACCCTTTTTAAGTCCTATAAAGTTTATTAACTTTATCAAAAGAATCATTAACATCCTAATCGGGTGCGCTAACAATTCTTTGTTATTCCCGACCACGATTAGAGATTAGATTAATGATTGTTTTGGTAAAGGCTAGATATGAACGGAGTTCCGTGTCGAGATAAGGGTTAAGAGTGGGATTCCTTTTTCCTCCAGAAACCCTAATCTACACGCATCACCGTCGTTCTAGTTTCAAATCTATTAAAGGATAAAAAGAGTAACTTTTAATTAATCATCCATAACTACTAAATCCAAACGAACCCTACAAGCCCTCTTCTTATATAAACTTACATCCGTAGTTGATCTATATCTATATTTTGCATTCTTGTTTAACGTAGATCTAGATCCTACAACCATTTTACAATATTCTTTATCCTTCCTCCTCCCTTTTCTCAACACATTTAATGTAAGAGTAAAATATTCAACGTTTCCCTGAGGACGACCCGTACTCACCTCGGTCTAGCTACGCGCGACACCATTCTGATTGCGGTTATTCTACAAACACACTCTTTCGAACCAATCAAATGGTGCCGTTGCCGGGGATACTTGCGTAATATTTTATTCTTGCTATTTGTGTTGAATTCTTAGACGATTCATATCATTATTAAAACAAAACTGCAAATTGCATATTTAACGATTTGTGCGTGAATTTTTTTTGCAAGGAAATCTGGAGTCACAGACTTGAGGAAACAGGAGATCTAGGGTTCCAAACTCCTCTGGTAACTTTCTCAACTCCTTCTCTCTCCTCTCAAATCCAATAAAATCTATTTTCTGCAGGATTCTTTGCAAATTAGCGCCGCTCAAAAATCTTTTTGCAAAAGTTTTGTGATTGGTTTTGTTTTGCATATTTTAATACGGACTTTAAGGGGCAAAGACCAAAT
Organism: Agapanthus africanus; assembly: GCA_030015575.1. NCBI lineage: Eukaryota > Viridiplantae > Streptophyta > Magnoliopsida > Asparagales > Amaryllidaceae > Agapanthus > Agapanthus africanus. Next base: position 271,271,008 of record JASDDO010000022.1, on the reverse strand, counting down.
CAAGATTAGGTGGGGATTTCATCACCCTTCCTAAGCCCCACAAATCACAAACCGAGCATCCGCAATAACCCTACATTAATTTAAAAAATATCTAGACCAGACTCTAAGGACTGTCGCGCTCATTAAGGACAGAGGAAGGTAGTGGGTAATTTATCGCTTATCCGCATTACTTTTGTGGTGCCTAGGCAAGCGTGTCTAAGGCAAGTGGTTTACTTAATTAGGCCCGCTATTTTCGGTGATTCGTATAGAGGATACCTCCCACTTACCTGGCACTTACCTGGCCACAAAAGTAGTAAAGAGGTGGTAGAGGATTGATCATGCGGCTTTTCCTTTGGAAGTCTAGGAGCGGTCTAGAGACTGGACCTAGGTAACCTTAGTTCTAGGGTTGTTTGTGCATTTTAGAGTGATTTGTCTTGAGTCCCACTTTTTCAAAACAAACCAATTTTAAATCACACACACGCCGCCACTTGCACTAAACCCGCTTAGTGCATCCTCGGCTGGACACGGGATCCTAGTGCCCTTCTTGTCCGCGTTCCTGCTATCGACGTCGAAGTCGGTACTTCTTCATCTTCTTTCCCCCACCACACACTGTTCATCGCATATTTTTGTATATTTGTACTGCCCATTCTTAATCACATTGCATACAGGTAGATGCTTTTTATCCGTATTTGCTGCATGTTACAGATTACAGGTTTCCAGTCCAAGAGAGAGCAAATCCGACAAAATCACCACATTTACGGCAAAATCCAGAACATCTGTCACAAACAGATAAAAGCCGGGTTCCAGCATCCGTCCCGTACCAGTTCAGAAGAGGGGACGAAAAGAGTCGTCATTTGGGACTAAAGGAAAAATTAAAGTCAAAAATGGTGAAAGTCAAAAGTGAAAGAAATGAAGAAGTCTTGGATCAGAAATCTGGAGATTTTCTGGTTGAATTATTGCAATGTAAAGTGTTCAAAGATCAGGAAAAATGAGCAAAAGACAAAGGAAAAAAGCAGCCAGAGTTTGGCCACCAAACCGCCGCGCATGCGCGGCCAAACCCTTGCTTTGGCCGCGCAAGCGCGGCGGACACGTGTCATTGCAGTGTGGGTTTTTGGGGTTATTCCTGTAATTATGTGTAGGGTTGTGTTTTACGACCAAACTATCAGAACCAGGCCTATAAATAGCCCAGAGCAGAACCATGAGAGGGTACTTAGTTTTCATTTGTAATTTTTGTATTAGAATTATTTAGTTTCTAATAAAAGTCCATTTTCCTCCATCTACCTCCATTAAAGCTTGTAAGAGATTTTGTTGAGTGTGAAGCATGCAAGAAGTGTTCTTTATCTATTTGTGTAATTTGTAATTCCGTTTCTTATATTGCTTGTAATTTTCATTGTTAAACGTAGTTGTTGTTATTTATTAAAATTGTCGTTTTAATTTTCTTCCATTTTTCGGTTATCCTTACAACCATGATGCTTAGTGTGATCCTTGCCTAAGTGAGGTCCCGAATAGCTAGTTGTGATTTTCTACCTCAATTCTTATTACCCTCTTTCTTTGTTTTATTTTCATTTAACTTTTCTAATGGGTGAGTAATTTTTCACTTGTTAGGGTAGGAAACGGAAAGTTTGATAGACGGGAACATCCCTCTCTTTTCTCTTTGACAAATATCTTGATTTGAACTCCTGTTAATTGATCCACAATCCGCTCCCTACGGCACCCTATTCTTCATAATAGCGGTGTTACCCTAGTGAGACCGGTTGTGGTTGAATCAACCTGAGGTTGCGACTAAGAGCCAAGAACAGACGGACAAGGACCAAAAAGAGAAAACGAAGTGTTGGAAAGCCTAGCTTATACTCGCAAGTTTTCTCTTAGTCGTCCTAATCCCCGTTGTTGCCGATTACCGTAACATCAATATTAAGAAGTGGCAAAAGAATCAAGTGAGCGATCCTCCAGACCCAAACCAACTAAATCCTACCCTTACAAGTTCTCTTATCATTCATTTTTCAATTAGCTAAACTCAAACAAACCCAACATATTTGGACTTAACTCGTCAAGACATTAAGAAAAAGACTCCCATCTCTCTGTGGATCGACCCGTACTCATCCGGCTAGCTGCAAAGCGAAACCGTCCTGATTGCGGTAATTAAACTTAAACACGCAGAATCTCGTACAATCAAATGGCGCCGTTGCCGGGGTGACGGTAGTTTATTTCTTTTTGTAATTTCGGGTTAATTTGTGAATATAACTATAACCAAAAACAAAACAAAAAAATATACTGTACAAAATCATTTTGTTATTCTTTGTGCAAGAGTGCAGGAAAAGGAGAATTTCAAGTTCAGTGCCAAAGTTGTGGGAAGTTAGACCCATATCTCGCGGCTACACCGCGGCGGATCAAGGCGAAAACCAAAATCCTCTGTGAGTATCCCAACCCACTTCTCAACTCCTCTAAACTCCACTGAACTGTGTTTTCTGCAGCATTCTTTGCGCCGCGCTAAAAATAAAAAAAATTGTTTGCAGTTGATTTGTTACTGCTTTGCATTGATTAATACGGACTTTAAGGGGGTTGAAACCAATTCAGATTGGGTGGGGATTTCATCACCCTTCCCAGGACCCCAGAAATCACAAAAGCATATGCATTGACCATTGTTAATAAAAAATACTAGACTCAGCCCTATGGACTTCGCGCTCATTAGGAGAAGTTAAACCGTGTTTAGAACCTCGCTTAACGGTATATTGTTTAAGGGGTGTCTAGGAAAGTGTTAACGGCGCAACCGCCAAAAGAGAAAGGGTTACATAATTAAGGAACTTCGCGAAAGCGTTGGAAAACCTCCCCTTATCTCTGCACTTACCTGGCCTCTTGATCAGTGTATCTTAAGTTTGTTTCTCGACACAGTTTTACTTCGACAATCAAGTCTTGGAGCAGGTCTAGAAGACCTAGGTGACTCTAGATCTAGGTGTGAGTGTGCATATCTTGTTTGTGATTGCGTAAAGCCGTAAATCTGAACACATCTCTGTAAACACTTTCAAAAAAAAAGGAAAAAATCAAAAACTTTTATAAAAACTTGCCCTTTGTCGCCACGTTCCATTTTTCACTCCACCACCCATTACCTTTCTCATTTACGTTTTCTTACCCTCACCTTCTTTGCTTTGACTATACTAAACTCGTTTAGTATATGTCCGCTTGGACTCGGGACACTAGCGCCCGCTTAGTCCGCGTTTCGTTAGTCGCACCCGACTGCGCTATCGACTTAGACGTCGATACACCATCACCAATCTCTTTTTCCGCGATGTCAGGATTTAATCCGAACATCTCTTTGACTACCCCTGGATTGGCTCCACCTCCTATGGAGACCAATATCACACCACCACCGCCTGTTGTAGCGCCGCAGCGAATTGCGCTCCAGGATCGTTTCTATCCTACCCGTTCTGCACTCCCCACCTGCCTTTCTCTTCCACCGGCCAATGGGGATAATTTTGAAATTAAGCCCCACTTCATCAACATGCTTCCACGTTTTCACGGGCTTGAATCTGAAGATGCCTATATCTTCATCAATAAATTTCAAAACGTCTGTGCCATGATGAAAACCACCCAGCTGTCGGACGATGCTATACGTCTACGGGTCATTCCGTTCACTTTATGCGATCTCGCTGAAAAATGGCTGTATAGCACCGCTTCCCACTCAATCACCAGCTGGGACGAGTTTGTTAAGGCGTTTCTCAAAAAGTTCTATCCAAATCATAAAACCGCAAGGATACGCAATGAAATCAATCAGTTCTCCCAGCTTCCTTCTGAACCCTTCTGGAAATGCTTTGACCGATACAAAGACCTTCTTGTTCAGTGTCCTCACCATGGTATAGAGAGATGGCAACTTTGCCAAACCTTATACGAGGGACTGAACCCAGCAACGAAGCAGTTGCTAGAAACCATTTGTCAGGGCCACTTCCTATCGAAATCTGACGAGGAAGCGTGGCAGTTCTTTGACGACCTTGCGGAGCAAACGCTACAGTGGGAGAGCACCAGACCGACTTCTTCTTCTTCATCTTCCTCTACATCCACTTCTACCGGTCAGTCTAGGGTAGAAATCCACCAACTTGACGTCTCTATTGCGATGAAAGCTGAAATGGCTGCAATAACGAGAAAGCTTGAGGCAATTGAGAGCAAATTTTCTTCTCCTGCTCCTACCCCTGTTCTCCCCCTTCGTACAATCTGCGCTTGTTGTTCCGATCCTTCTCACTTGACCGAAGAGTGTCCTTACAATCCACCATCGCAAGGACAGGATCAGGTTAATGCTTTCCAGCAAAGACCAAGGAATGATCCATACTCTTCTACGTACAATCCCGGCTGGAGGAACCATCCCAATTTCTCCTGGAATCAGAATCAGAATCAATTTCAGGGCAACAATTTCCAGAGGCCCCCTCCGCCGCAGCAACAAGCGCAGCAACAAACTCAATTTCAGCAGCCCTTCCAACCCCAACCTTTCCAAAACCAGACGAACAACTTTGCACCGAACAACTCTTTTCCACCAAACAACTTTGTTCCGTCGAACAACGATAAGGTTTCCTCGCTCGAGCGAAGTCTGGAGGCGTTTGTTAAACAATCGACTCAATCCACCGCCAACATCCAGTCTTCGATTCAATCTTTAGTGCAACACACTGCCGCACACGGGCAAAGCATCAAAACCATCGAGGCCCAGATTGCACAGCTGAACGCGGCCTTGAGCGAGCGAGAGAAGGGGAAGCTCCCATCCCAGCCACTTCCAAATCCCGGTCACCCACATAATGCACATGTTGCTCTTGAACAACAAAACCATAATGTGAGTGCCGTGACCACACTGAGATCAGGGAGGATGCTGCAAAACAACATTGGCACACGGATCAACGATGACACCCCGGCCGCCGCTTCTTCTTCTTCTCCTACTTCGTCATCTTCTGAGCCTATTCTCCGTTCTTCACAAGGCTCTTCTTCTTCTTCTTCTGCTTTGAATGGACCCACTTCTTACTCCACGAAAACACCTATTCTGGGATCCGTTCCAACTCCAAAATCTCCTCCTCCAGCCTTAGACTCAACCAATTTTCAAAATGTTCCATTTCCAAACCGGTTGAGGTCTAACAAACAAAATCCACAAATGGAGAAGATTTTGGAGTTATTCAAGCAAGTTAACATTAACATTCCTCTTTTAGATGTTGTCCAACAAGTCCCGTCCTACGCAAAAATCTTAAAGGACTTGTGTACGAAAAAGAGGAAGTCTCAGGTACCAAAGAAAGTTTTCTTGGCTAGTGCCGTGAGTGATGCCCTTACCCAATCTTTACCACTAAAACGGAAGGACCCTGGCTGTCCTACGATTTCAATTACCATTGGGGATAAGAACATCAACCGCGCACTATTAGATCTTGGTGCCAGTGTTAACCTGCTTCCATATTCAGTATATGAGAAATTAGGCATAGGAGAGCTGAAACCTACGCATTGTACTCTCCAAATGGCCGACCGATCGATCACCCATCCTAGGGGTGAGCTAGAGGATGTGTTAATAAAAGTCGGGGACTTCATCTTCCCCGTTGACTACATTGTATTAGACACACAACCTGTAGCTAACCCCAGGAATCAAATTCCTGGGATACTCGGTCGCCCATTCCTCGCAACCTCGAATGCTGTGATCAATTGTCGCAATAGTTCGATGAACCTCTCTTTTGGAAATATGACGATTGAACTCAACATTTTTAAGTTGGGGAATCAGCACTCTGAACCTAATGCTCATATACTGGACGTCTGCTTGATCCAGGAGATCACCTCAGAAGAGTGTGAATTCGAGGAGTTTCTGTTTGATAATGATAATCTTGACGCCACTAGTGCGTTTCTCTTCGAACCTGCTGCTGTTTCTGCGTCCGATAACGAATACGAGTGTTTCACGTTCTCTAACGATCTTAGCTGCGAACAACCCGAGTTTGAATCTTTCGACTTTTCGGATGAGTTACCTGAACCATCCAACTCGGTTGCCTACACTCGCTTTGAACCTTTGCTGGAGTCTTTTGAGTTCGAAACCTTAGCACCAGTCTTGCCTTCAATCGTTTCACCGCCAACACTCGAACTCAAGCCTTTGCCTTCTCACCTCAAGTACGCTTACTTGGGTGACAACGAGACCCTCCCTGTCATCATCTCGGCTTCTCTAGCGCCCGAGCAAGAGAAAGCCCTTCTTGCGGTCTTGCACAGCAACAGGCAAGCTTTTGGTTGGTCCATGGCGGACATCAAGGGGATTAGTCCCCTCATCGTTGAGCATCACATTCATCTGATAGATGATGCCAAACCAGCCCGGGATCCACAAAGACGTCTTAATCCAGTCATGAAGGAGGCTGTGAAGAAGGAGATCGTCAAATGTCTAGATAGTGGTATCATTTACCCTATCTCTGATAGCTAGTGGGTTAGCCCCATTCATGTTGTACCCAAGAAGTCGGGAATCACGGTCATAACCAACGAGGCGAATGAGTTAATCCCTACTCGAACCCAAACTGGGTGGCGAGTTTGCATTGATTACAGAAAACTGAACGCCGCAACGCGGAAAGACCACTTTCCGCTACCTTTCATTGACCAGATGCTTGAAAGATTGGCTGGACATGAGTACTATTGCTTTCTTGACGGCTACTCTGGCTATAACCAAATTCCCATCGCCGAAAAAGACCAGGACAAGACCACATTCACTTGTCCTTTCGGCACGTTTGCATATCGACACATGCCCTTTGGGTTATGCAATGCGCCCGCTACCTTCCAGCGGTGTATGATGGGAATTTTCTCAGACATGGTGGAGAAATTCTTGGAGATCTTCATGGATGACTTCTCCATTTTCGGCGACTCCTTTGACGAGTGTCTGCTGCATCTTGACGCTGTCCTTACCCGATGTAAGGACAAGAATCTCACTTTAAACTGGGAGAAATGCCACTTCATGGTGCGCGAAGGTATTGTCTTAGGACATATCATCTCGCGAAACGGCATAGAGGTTGATAAAGCTAAGATTGAGGTCATTTCCAATCTTCCTCCTCCCAGTTGCGTCAGGGATATCCGAGCCTTCCTTGGCCATGCCGGTTTTTATAGACGGTTTATCAAAGACTTTAGCAAGATTGCTAGGCCTTTGACTCTTTTGCTGGCCAAGGATACACCTTTCGACTTCAACTCGAGCTGCATGACTGCGTTCGAGTCACTGAAACGCTCACTCTCTTCTGCTCCCGTTCTTTCTTCCCCTGACTGGACGCACCCATTCGAGATTATGTGCGATGCATCTGACTTTGCCATCGGTGCTGTCCTTGGACAACACATCAACAAGATGCCGCACGTAATCTACTATGCCAGCCGAACCCTGAACGACGCCCAACTCAATTATACAACAACTGAGAAGGAATTCTTGGCTGTTGTATTTGCTCCAGAAAAGTTCAGGCCCTACCTCATCGGCTCTCCAGTCATTGTCTACACTGACCATTCAGCTCTGCGCCATCTTTTTGCGAAGAAAGATGCTAAATCTCGGCTTATACGTTGGATCCTCTTGCTTCAAGAGTTTGACCTTGTCATTAAGGACAAACGAGGATGTGAAAACGTCGTTGCCGACCATCTCTCACGACTTCCTTCTTCGCCGTCGCTTCAAATCCCGATCAATGATGATTTCCCGGATGAACAGCTTTTGACAGTATCTTGCGAACCCTGGTTCGCAGATATTGTGAACTATTTGGCCACGGGATTACTACCGAATGAATGGACAAGTCAGGACAAACTTCACTTCTTATCCCAAGTAAAACACTTTTACTGGGACGAACCTTATCTGTTCAAGTACTGTCCTGACCAGATTATTCGTCGGTGTGTTTCTGACAGTGAATTCAAGAGTGTGCTGTCGTTTTGCCACGACCAAGCATGTGGCGGGCATTTTGGCCCCCGAAAGACAGCTGAGAAGATCTTGCAATGTGGTTTCTACTGGCTACAACTCTTCAAAGATGCTTATGACCATTGCAAGACTTGCTCCCGGTGCCAACACATGGGCCGGATATCCCGGAGGAATGAAATGCCGCTCCAACCGATCTTGGTTGTGGAGATTTTCGATGTTTGGGGGATAGACTTCATGGGGCCGTTTCCCAGCTCTTTTGGGAACTTGTATATTCTTCTAGCTGTTGATTACGTCTCTAAATGGGTCGAGGCTGTGCCCAGCAGGACTAATGACAACAAGGTTGTCGTTAGGTTCCTTAAAGAAAACATTTTCTCACGGTTTGGGCACCCCCGAGCGATCATTAGCGACAATGGAAGTCATTTCTGCAATAGGACTTTCGAGGCCTTGATACGGAAATACTCCATTAATCATAAGCTTTCTACGCCCTACCACCCCCAAACCTGCGGGCAGGCCGAAGTTTCAAATCGGCAGATCAAGCAGATACTGGAGAAGACGGTTTCCAAGAACCGTAAGGATTGGTCTCTGAAACTCACTGATGCCCTTTGGGCATTTAGAACTGCTTATAAGACCGACCTTGGCATGTCTCCCTATCGGCTTGTGTACGGAAAAGCCTGCCACCTTCCTGTCGAAATCGAGCATCACGCGTTTTGGGCGATTAAGGAGCTGAATCTTTCTCTTGAGGACGCGGGCAGCCATCGGAAGCTGCAGCTGAACGAACTGAACGAGCTTAGGGATGAGGCTTACGACAACGCGGTTGTCGTTAAGAATCGAACGAAGGTGTTTCACGATAAACACCTTTCGCGCAAAACCTTCGTACCTGGTCAACAGGTACTGCTTTACGACACCCGACTTCATTTCCATCCTGGAAAGCTCCGATCTCGCTGGATAGGGCCGTATTTTGTGCGGAATGTGTATCCGCAGGGCGCTCTGGATTTGGAAAATCCAAAGGACGGTTCACTCTTCAAAGTGAATGGACACCGATGCAAACCGTACCTTAGCGCCGATCAAACAAAGGAGCTCCTGTTTTTTCAGGAGCCGGTTTACCCTGAATAATCTTCCTCTCCCCCCTACACCCAAACTTCGATAATCCAGCCAAAAACAGTGGAAACACTATTTCAAATAAGTTTGGGGGTATGTAAATACAATTTTTTTTTTGTGCCTGGAAAAATTTCAAATAATAAAAATAAAAACAAAAACTAAAAAAAAAAAAAAATTTCAGAAAAATAAATAAATAAAAATAAAAATGTAAATATGTATTTGTAAATAATATTTCTATTTATGGGGGTTTAAGTGTAAATAATAAAAACTCCCTATAAATAGCCCTCTAACCCTTCACTATTATTTTTCTGCCTCACACATCTCCCCATCAGAAACCCTAGCCGCCGCCCAAAGCCCGAGCCCTGATCACCTAGCGCCGCCGCCCATCCGCCGCCGCACCCCACCTCCTGCCGCGCATCCGCCGCCTCCTACCCTCTTCAGCCTCTGGAATTTTTTCCAGAGGAGGTTTGCACTTTTATAACTCTTACCTGATCTGTAAAATTCTGAATTGTTGTTATGGGTTCCCATGTTCAATATGAGAGAAATTTTTCGCAAGTGTTTGAACATAATGTATACGGGAGTTATTTTGGCGACGAGATCCGGAAACGTGGATGGAATTATCTTTTGTATAACCATCCGAACGCATTCGCGCTTCCGGATCTGGTCCAACGATTTTATGCTTACATGGAGGAGGGGAGTTTCCAAAAATACGGATTTATTAGGTTGTTTTAGGGAGGGCAAGAAATACGAATAGATAGGAACTTCATTCATGAAGTCACATTGATCCCACGAATACCCGCACATGACCTACCCCTCTAATTTGAGGATTACACCCCGTTGATGGGAAATGATTGCTATAGGGAACCACGGAAAGGGATTCCGGCGCGTACACTTTACGCGAATGTGCTGACTGTGTGCCGATGGGCACAAAATAACATTTTTGGCAGCTCCCACAACACGACATTTTTTACACCATCGCTACACATCGTGCACACATTAATGAACAAACATCCAAGTTATGACATGTGCACGGTACTACTTCAGTCGATTGATGCTGGCAAGACTTCAGCCAACCATCCGTGTCCTATGCTGGTGACACAACTGTGTCGCCATTTCATCCCTTCTGACGAGTTTGCAGTACACATGCAAGCTGGTACAATCATTCGACCTGTTCTTGAGGGTGTTTCGACATCCTACACTAGACTTCACGATGTATGGTCACGCACTGAACCGAGCGAGCATGTAGTAGCCAGCTCGAGCTCCACAACGAGCGAAGAAGAGCTTACCCCCGCTGAGCAAGCACGCTTACTTAGACGGACACATAGGGGGGTAGAAAGAATGATGGGTATGATGACAACCCTCGATCAGAGAATGGCAAGTTTAGAACAAGGGATGGCAACACTTTTGGCACGAGAGGAGAGATCGAGGTCGCGATCTAGGACCCCTAGGGCAGATTCGAGTGAACCAGGGACGAGTGCCGCAGCGTCTAGGAGACGACGCAGGGGGCAGTGAGGACACTGCCATTAACAAGTTTGGGGGAGGGATTAGATTGTAAATAGTTATCCTTGCATTGCATCTGCATATTTTATTTATCTTTTATGTAAATATTTGGTTTTACTTTGCATGTTTAAATTCTGCACTGCATTTTTAAATAAAAATACAAAAAAAAAAATTGAAAATTGAAAAATACAAAAAAAATTGAAAAACTTGAAAATAAAAACAAAAATTTTAAAAGAAAAAAAAAAACAAACAAAAATATTATTGACCGTTTCTGACTCAAGTCTAATATGACAGTTAACTAGCTAGAAGCTACTAGATCTTAAACTTAGTTAATTATGAACCCTAAAAATAACATTCCTTGAAGTTTAACTATAGAAAGTATACGCTCCAGCAGTTTGTTTTGAAATAAGCAAATTTTGAGTCTAGTTCTTAGGCGAAGTTAAAATGAAGGAAAATTATTGAAGCTCTATTTGAAGAATAAGTCTGAAAAATAATTCTAAATCTTAAATCCAAATTTTGAAAGTATATACCCTACAAAATGCACATACACCACCTTGAAACTCGGAATAGTAGAGGATACCTAGAAATACTCTTGCCTGAAAGCCTAGTATGAAAGAAAAATCGGTATTTGAAGCTAACCACCAAAAGAGCACGCTGAAAAATATATCCGGTCTTGAAAAAAAAAAGAGAGAGGATAAGAAAAAGAAAGAGAAAAATAGAATAAAGTCAAGACCTGGATACTACTATTTACGCTTTAAGTTCACACATTCAGTAATCGGCCGTTAGTGCCTCAAGAAGCATTAATAGTCGCATGAAAGATGTATGTACAAAACCGTCCATCATTAATAAAAAGAAGTAGTGCTAGGTATTAAGGCAAGGGTATCATAGCTTGAACTGAATTTCCAAGTGTAGGGGTGACAATTACACACACGTAGGGGTATATAATCAGAGTTTGGAGGAGAGATGAGGAATGAAAGATAGGGTTTATTTCTTCGATAGAATGGATAAAAATTCCGGATTTGAGATTTCGCTTAAGAAGGAAAACTCAGGAGATGCTGAAAGCTTTATAAACTGGCTAGGCGTATAGGATCTTAAGTTAAATGGAAAGGAAGTGTGAAGAATACGGGTTAGTAATTTCTAAGTTTATGACAATAGGGTTTTTGGTTAGAATGCTGAAATAGGGGATTAGAGTAGACGGCCAATTTATCGGATTTTGTGGGTGTAATCCGCTGAAAACCCTCAGGAGACAACACTCCTCCTACTAGGGACACCTAGAGGTTTAACGGCTTGTTGCACGTGCTCAGTGCAATCGCGTTCCCTGCGAAATTGAGGTTAGGATTTTTTTGTGAATAAAATGGTTTTGCTCGGGACGAGCAAAAGATAAGTTTGGGAGTATTTGTTCATCGCATATTTTTGTATGTTTGTACTGCCCATTCTTAATCACATTGCATACAGGTAGATGCTTTTTATCCGTATTTGCTGCATGTTACAGATTACAGGTTTCCAGTCCAAGAGAGAGCAAATCCGACAAAATCACCACATTTACGGCAAAATCCAGAACATCTGTCACAAACAGATAAAAGCCGGGTTCCAGCATCCGTCCCGTACCAGTTCAGAAGAGGGGACGAAAAGAGTCGTCATTTGGGACTAAAGGAAAAATTAAAGTCAAAAATGGTGAAAGTCAAAAGTGAAAGAAATGAAGAAGTCTTGGATCAGAAATCTGGAGATTTTCTGGTTGAATTATTGCAATGTAAAGTGTTCAAAGATCAGGAAAAATGAGCAAAAGACAGAGGAAAAAAGCAGCCAGAGTTTGGCCACCAAACCGCCGTGCATGCGCGGCCAAACCCTTGCTTTGGCCACGCAAGCGCGGCGGACACGTGTCATTGCAGTGTGGGTTTTTGGGGTTATTCCTGTAATTATGTGTAGGGTTGTGTTTTACGACCAAACTCTCAGAACCAGGCCTATAAATAGCCCAGAGCAGAACCATGAGAGGGTACTTAGTTTTCAATTGTAATTTTTGTATTAGAATTATTTAGTTTCTAATAAAAGTCCATTTTCCTCCATCTTCCTCCATTAAAGCTTGTGAGAGGTTTTGTTGAGTGTGAAGCATGCAAGAAGTGTTCTTTATCTATTTGTGTAATTTGTAATTTCGTTTCTTATATTGCTTGTAATTTTCATTGTTAAACGTAGTTGTTGTTATTTATTAAAATTGTCGTTTTAATTTTCTTCCATTTTTCGGTTATCCTTACAACCATGATGCTTAGTGTGATCCTTGCCTAAGTGAGGTCCCGAATAGCTAGTTGTGATTTTCTACCTCAATTCTTATTACCCTCTTTCTTTGTTTTATTTTCATTTAACTTTTCTAATGGGTGAGTAATTTTTCACTTGTTAGGGTAGGAAACGGAAAGTTTGATAGACGGGAACATCCCTCTCTTTTCTCTTTGACAAATATCTTGATTTGAACTCCTGTTAATTGATCCACAATCCGCTCCCTACGGCACCCTATTCTTCATAATAGCGGTGTTACCCTAGTGAGACCGGTTGTGGTTGAATCAACCTGAGGTTGCGACTAAGAGCCAAGAACAGACGGACAAGGACCAAAAAGAGAAAACGAAGTGTTGGAAAGCCTAGCTTATACTCGCAAGTTTTCTCTTAGTCGTCCTAATCCCCGTTGTTGCCGATTACCGTAACATCAATATTAAGAAGTGGCAAAAGAATCAAGTGAGCGATCCTCCAGACCCAAACCAACTAAATCCTACCCTTTACAAGTTCTCTTATCATTCATTTTTCAATTAGCTAAACTCAAACAAACCCAACTTATTTGGACTTAACTCGTCAAGACATTAAGAAAAAGACTCCCATCTCTCTGTGGATCGACCCGTACTCATCCGGCTTGCTGCAAAGCGAAACCGTCCTGATTGCGGTAATTGAACTTAAACACGCAGAATCTCGTACAATCACACACCACGACCGAGATGGACGGTACTCCATCAGATTATAACACCACGCTGCCACCGCCCGTAGGTGCGCAGAATCCACCGCGCATCTCTCTGCAAGAAAGATGCTATCCTATCCGTGGTCCACTTCCCACTTGTCTATCTTTTCCACCAGCTAACGGGGATAATTTTGAAATTGAACCCCACTACATCAATCTGTTGCCCAAATTTCACGGGCTTGAGTCGGAAGACGCGTACGTTTTCATCACCAAATTCGAAAACGTATGCGCAATGATGGGTACTTCACAATTGACCGTGGATGCTATGCGCTTGTGTCTTCTTCCATTCACACTGTGCGACTTGGCAGAAAAATGGCTTTATAATACTGCCGCACACTCTATCACTAATTGGGATGAATTCGTAATAGCATTTCTTAAGAAGTTTTACCCAAACCATAAGACTGCCCGTGTTAGAAGCGAGATCAACCAGTTCACCCAGCTTCCCAATGAACCCTTTTGGAAGTGCTTTGAACGTTTCAAGGATCTGCTTGTCCAATGTCCTCATCATGGAATCAATAGATGGGATTTATGCCGAATTATATATGAGGGCATTAATCCAGCAACAAAGCAGATGCTTGAAACAATGTGTCAATGCAATTTCATGTCTAAAGATGATGGAGAAGCGTGGAAATATTTGGAAGATCTCGCTGAAAACACTTTGCAGTGGGAAAGCGTAAGACCACCTTCATCTAGGGGAGGTATTCACTAGCTCGATGTTTCCATCGCATTGAAAGCCGAAATGGCAGCGATGCAGAAGAAACTCGACGCTATTGAGAACAGATTCTTATCAGTCTCCCTAAATTAGGTTACGCTTCCCAAAACCGTCTGTGGTTGCTGTTCAGATCCTTCACACTTAACGGAAGAATGTCCTATGAATGCACCGTTTCAAGGTCACGAGCAAACTAATGCTGCTTTTCAGCAGCGACCTAGAAATGATCCTTATTCTTCTACGTACAATCAAGGATGGAGGAATCATCCTAACTTTGCTTGGAACCAAAACCAACAAAGCAATTATCAAAGACCTCCTCCACAGCAACCACAACCACAAAGTCAGCTCCCCTTTCAGTCACAAAATTTCCAAAATCCGGCCAACATTTCTACACTACAAATGGCCGGTATGGACAACTCTTCACTTGCGCAAACTTTGGATTTGTTCATGAAACATTCCATGCAATTGTCGGCTGAGATGAAGTCTTCTATTGATACCATACAGAAAAACTCTGCCTCCCACGGTGAGAGTATTAAATCAATAGAAAACCAAATTGCACAGTTGAAGGCCGCAATGAGTGCGAGAGAAAAAAGGGAAACTCCCATCTCAACCCCTACCGAATCCTGGCCATTCACAAAATCATAATATGAATGCCGTTACTACGTTGAGATCGGGGAGAGTGCTGAATAACCGAGTGGGTGAGCAATTTGATGCTAGTGACACCATTGATACCCCAGCTTCTTCTTCTTCTTCCCCTAATTCGTCTAGTCTCCCACCTTCATCCGAGCCTATTCTCCGTTTTCCCCAAGGCTCGAGCATTTCGCCAAATCTATCTAAGTCGATTCCCACTCCAATTTTGGGATCGAATCCGTCCCCACAGTCTTCTCCACAAACGTTGGACTCAAAACTTATTGATCAAGCTCCATTTCCAAACAGATTAAGGGCCAACAGACCTAACCCGCAAATGGAGAAGATTGTGGAAATGTTTGAGTAAGTTAGCGTGAATATTCCTCTCCTAGATGCAATTCAACAAGTCCCATCTTATGCAAGAATCCTTAAATACTTGTGCACTAGGAAGAGAAAAACTCAAGTGCCTAAGAAGGTTTTCATGACGAGTAATGTTAGCACAGCTTTTACCCAACAAATACCAAAGAAACGTAAGAACCCCGGCTGTTCTACAATCTATATTTCTATTGGGGGTAAAAATATTAATCGTGCTTTACTCGATCGAGGCGCTAGCGTTAACTTGCTTCCTTATTCAGTATACGAGCAGTTCGGAATTGGAGAGTTGAAACCCGCCCATTGTACTCTCCAGATGGCAGACCGATCGATCACCAAACCTCGGGGCGAACTAGAGAATGTGTTAATTAAAGTCGGGGAATTCATATTTCCCGTGGACTTTATTGTTTTAGATACACAACCTGTGGCAAACCCACGCAATCAAATCCCGGTAATACTTGGTCGACCCTTCCTAGCAACTTCTAACGCTGTAATTAATTGTCGTAACGGTTCTATGAACTTATCCTTCGGGAAAATGACAATTGAAATTAATATTTAAAAGCTAGGAAGTCAGCCATCAGAACCTTCTGCTCATTTGCTGGATGTTTGTTCCATCCATGAGATAGCTTCCGAAAGCTGCATGGATGAGGAACTTTGCTTTGATGTTCTCGCAACACTAATGAGACATCGTTTGATCTTGCACCACTTCACAGTGAGGATATGTTCAATGAGTCCGTTCTTGAGTTTGAACCCGTTGACTCGTTGCAAAAGTCAGCAGCAATTTCCGAGTCAATATCTTATGCAAGTTTTGAACCTCTTGGGGAGTCCGAATATCATTCCCTTACCCCACCTTCTAATGTCTCTATGCCAATTCTTGATCTCAAACCGCTACCTTCTCATCTTAAATATGCATATTTAGGAGAGAATGAGACTTTGCCAGTGATTATATCCGCTTCTCTAGCCTTAGAGCAAGAGAATGCACTTTTGGAAGTGTTGAGATCGAATAGGCAAGCATTTGGTAGGACAATGGCCGACATCAAAGGGATTAGTCCCTTAATTGTGGAACACTACATACATCTGATGGATGAAGCCAAACCAACCCGAGACCCAAAAAGACGGTTAAATCCCGTTATGAAGGAGGCAGTAAAGAAAGAAATCGTCAAGTGCCTTGATAATGGAATAATTTACCCCATATCCGATAGCCAATGGGTAAGCCCAATTCATGTGGTCACTAAAAAGTCTGGCATCACGGTCATCACTAATGAGGCTAATGAGTTAATCCAAACACGCACCCAAACTAGGTGGCGCGTATGTATTGATTACAGGAAACTCAATGCCGCGACGAGGAAAGATCACTTCCCTTTACCTTTCATTGACCGGATGTTAGAACGATTAGCTGGACATGAATACTACTGTTTCTTGGACGGATACTCTGGCTATAACCAGGTCCCCATCGCCGAAAAGGATCAAGATAAAACCACTTTTACTTGTCTTTTCGGAACTTTTGCTTATAGACGCATGCCCTTTGTGTTATGCAACGCTCCCGCTACATTTCAGCGGTGCATGATGGAGATATTTTCATATATGGTGGAAAATTTTCTAGAAATTTTTATGGACGATTTCTCCATTTTTGGGGACTCCTTTGAGGACCGCCTTCGTAATATTGATGCGGTTCTTACCCGCTGTAAGGATAAGAACTTGACTTTGAATTGGGAAAAATGCCATTTTATGGTCCAAGAAGGTATTGTACTTGGACATATAATTTCACGAAAAGGCATTGAGGTTGACAGAGCTAAAATAGATGTCATTCAAAAACTCCCTCGTCCCAACTGCGTCAAAGATATACGATCCTTCATTGGTCATGCAGGATTTTATAGGAGATTTATTAAAGAATTTAGCAAAATTGCTAGACCCTTAACCCTTCTATTGGCCAAGGACACTACTTTTCACTTCGATTCGTATTGTGAGGCTGCTTTTGAATCGCTTAAAGAATCACTCACTACAGCCCCCGTTCTATCATCTCCGGATTGGAACCACCCGTTCGAGCTTATGTGTGATGCATCAGATTTTGCTATTGGTGTTGTCTTAGGACAGCACATTGGTAAGATGCCACATGTAATTTACTATGCAAGTAGGACCTTGAATGATGCACAAATAAATTACACAACTACCGAGAAAGAACTCTTGGCAGTTGTATTTGCATTAAAGAAATTCAGGCCCTTCTTGATTGGCTCGCCTATTGTGCTTTACACAGATCACTCCGCCCTACGACATCTTTTATCGAAGAAGGATGCGAAGGCCAGGCTAATACGTTGGATCCTATTGTTACAAGAATTCGATCGTGTCATCCGAGACAAGAGTGGATGTGAAAACGTTGTAGCCGACCATCTTTCACGCATCACTTCTTCACCAACTTTGACCGTGCCGATAAATGACTCATTTCCTGACGAACAG
The DNA here is from genome assembly GCA_030015575.1 of Agapanthus africanus. Lineage (NCBI taxonomy): Eukaryota > Viridiplantae > Streptophyta > Magnoliopsida > Asparagales > Amaryllidaceae > Agapanthus > Agapanthus africanus. Next base: position 271,253,416 of record JASDDO010000022.1, on the reverse strand, counting down.
CTCTTGACTGTATCCTACGAACCTTGGTTCGTGGATATCGTGAACTATCTTGCAACAGGACTTATTCCTAGTGATTGGTCGAAACAAGACAAATTTCGATTTCTATCCCAAGTAAAATATTTTTACTGGGATGAACCTTATCTATTCAAGTATTGTTCCGATCAAATCATTCGCAGGTGTGTCCCTAACGATGAATTCAAGAGCGTGTTATCATTTTGTCATGATCAGGCATGCGGCGGTCATTTTGGTCCTCGAAAAACGTCGGAGAAAGTTTTGCAAAGTGGCTTTTATTGGCCAACATTATTTAAAGATGCATATGAACATTGCAAAACTTGTCCGCGATGTCAGCATTTGGGTCGGATTTTGTAAGTCCATGCTACCTCTCCCGGTACTTTCGGGAATGCGGAATTTGGTAAAAAACAATTTTTACGGAGGTGGTAATATGGACCTATAACCCGGATCTTGGTTAAACATCTATCTAACAACCTAACTTGAGTTTCTAGCTACTCGGTTAGGGGGTTATACCTTGCTTGTCTTGAACTCCTTCATCTTCAAACTCCGATGGTGGTCCGATGGCTTCTTCTCGTCATCTCCGTACGCCGAAGATAGATCCACCTAAAAGCTCCAACCTTTAGCTCTTTCTTCGTTCTTTGAAGAAACTAGTTCACTTGGTTTGCTAAACCTAGTGAACTAGAATGAGTAGAGAAGAATTAGAATGGGATTTTATCTATGGTTCTTGATTCTCAACTCATGAGACAAGAGAACCATAGATTAAAGAGAGGGAAAAAGAGCAAGAGGGTGAGAGCAAAATGGAGAGCTCAAGAACAAGAGAGAGAATGAGCAAGAAAGAATGAGGCTCTCTTTTGTCTCTCACCCTCTCATAATCCAAAGTAATCATAACTCATCATATCAAAAAAGTCTTATGTGATGGTTGAAGCAACCATAACCATATCATATCATGCACTCATTTTACACAAGTGAGCAAGCAAGTAAAAGTCTTTGGCATGAAATGATAGCCATGGTTATCATGATGGTCAACTAGTCAAGCCTAGTCAACCGGTCAACAAAGTCAACAAGTCAACAAAAGTCAACAAGTCAACAAAGTCAACAAAAGTCAACAACCAAGTCACCATAATACTTAATTAATATAATAGTTAATCACATATCATATTCTCATTAGGGTTGAGCAAAAAGTCAAATAGTCAACGGTCAACTGTCAACAACCCTAATGAGAATCCGCTGCCTCTGCCTCCCTGTCAACTGTGCATACACACCCGCATCCGCGTTCTGAGGAACACAAATGCAAACTGGATAAATCCAATCCCATAAGGTACACTAGGATCCGGCTTAAACCAAAGCCCGCTAGTGTAAACTGTCCGGACACTGTACGTGCACAAGTACACGGATGTGACCGAACCCTGTCGCAAAACCATGCAACCTGTCGCAATACCATGCGACCTCTACTCTTTTGCCTAAAGGCGAAAAGCTTTCTGTGTGGGACTCTAAAGACTCGACACTACGCTGGCAGTGGGTTTAACCACAGACCGCAAGCGGCACTAGCTGTGCGTAACGGTCCCCAGGTAATGCCGATAAGAAGACCGACGAGGCGAAACCCATCTGAACTCCTACTGAGCCTGAGTGTGACATTCTCCGTACAGTCCGGTCTGTTCGTCTGATACATCGCATGGCGGGCCTAGGGGGCGGTAAACGTCAGTCCCCCAATAGCGGTACAAGTCGTGCCGGAGCGAAGCCCAAAACACCCTGAGATATCACTGGAAGCCTACCAGTATATCTCGTTTGCCGTGGCCAGGGACTACTCGTGTAATGGCTCTCCTAGACACAGCGCGATGTCAACCCCCAATACCGGGAGAGACGAATCCTGTCTAACCGTCACTGCCTCCAAGTGCTTCGGGACTGCACCCAACCACTACCTGTTTGCACGACTCCTTTGAGCCGTGGTAGGGTAGTGATCAAAGTACAGTGGGAACACACTCGAGGCGAAGTGACAGTGTCAAGTTAGCGGACTAAGCTGTACTCATGTCACCTGGGAACTGATAACTGACGATAGGCATAATACCAACTAGTCAGTTCCCGACGAGTCCTGTCCAGTGTACCCGTAACCTAACGAACACCCGCATACTATCTCAAGTACGACGTACTGACGGCTGTGGGACAGACCGTCTCCCACACTGGGATGAGAAGTGCATGCGCTGGTCTACTCCGGAGTATCGATGCCCTGTCTCGATAGTCCTGCGACCAGGGACCTGCATAAGGATGTGCTTATAGATTACCCAGCCCCACTAGTGTGACGGCCATCACATCGCTGGTAATCAAGCAAAGATCCTAAGGGCTCCACTAATGTGTATAGGCGATATACAAAAATAAACACATGTACACATTGAAGTATAAACAAACCAAGTAGCATACTACTATTTTGAGCAAGATTGTATATACAAGGTGAATATCCCAAGCATCCATTAAGTAATATACAAACTAGTATGATACAGTAATGGCCTCTAGGGCATATACACTGACAATCTCCCACTTGCACTAAGGCCATGTACTGGCGTATCGAAGACCTATCATCTCGTTCAGCCGCTCGAACGGAGTCTGGAGCAGGGCCTTGGTGAATGGATCTGCAGTGTTATCTTCTGAAGCGACTCTCCGAACCTCGATCTCCTGGCGATCCACGATCTCCCTGATCAGGTGATACCGCCTCAAGATGTGCCTGGATCTCTGATGGGACCTGGGTTCCTTCGCTAAAGCTATAGCCCCGTTGTTGTCGCAATACAGAGGTATTGGATTAACAATGGACGGAACCACCTGAAGTTCTTTCACGAACTTCCTCATCCAGACAGCTTCTTTTGCGGCATCAGATGCAGCGATGTATTCCGCTTCCATCGTCGAGTCTGCAACGGTTTCCTGTTTGGAGCTCTTCCAACACACCACCCCTCCATTGAGGGTGAAGACAAAACCCGACATGGACTTGGAATCATCCTTGTCACTCTGGAAGCTGGAGTCAGCAAAGGCCTCGATCTGGAGGTCTTTTCCGCCATACACCAAGAACATCTCCTTAGTCCTTCTCAGGTACTTGAGAATGTTCTTTACCGCTATCCAGTGTTTCTCCCCAGGGTTTGACTGATACCGGCTTACCACACTCAGTGCATAAGCTCCATCTGGTCTGGTACACAACATCGCATACATTATAAAGCCTACCGCAGAAGCGTAGGGTATAATAGACATGCGATCCCTCTCCAAATCAGTCTTGGGAGACATCTCTTTAGAGAGGGTGATCCCGTGACAAGCCGGTAGGTTACCGCGCTTGGAATCTTCCATACTGAATCTCTTCAGTATGGTGTCGATGTACTTGGACTGTGAAAGTCCTAATATCCTCTTGGATCTGTCACGGTAGATCCGGATACCCAGAATGTACGAGGCATCACCCAGGTCTTTCATGAAGAACCTGTGTGACAAGAACCCCTTGACAGATTGTAGCATATGAATGTCATTTCCTATTAAGAGAATGTCATCCACGTATAAAACGAGGAATACCACAGTTCTCGCTACAAATCTACTATAGATGCATGGTTCATCTGGATTTTTGATAAAGCCAAATTCTTTGACCGTCTCATCAAAGCAGAGGTTCCAACTCCGCGATGCCTGCTTTAGTCCATAGATGGACTTAAGCAACTTGCACACCTTTCCGCTGCTCCCACTCTGAATGAAACCCTCTGGCTGGTCCATATAGACACACTCCTCTAAATTTCCATTTAGAAAAGTTGTCTTTACGTCCATTTGCCAAATCTCATAATCGTGGAAGGCAGCAATGGCAAGAAGGATCCGAATGGATTTCAGCATGGCTACTGGAGAGAAGGTTTCGTCATAGTCCAAGCCAGGTCTTTGACGAAAACCCTTTGCTACCAGCCTAGCTTTATAGGTCTCAACCTGTCCATCTACACCAATCTTCCTTTTGAAGATGCACTTGCATCCTACGGGTTTTACCCCGTCTGGAGCAATGTCCAACGTCCATACCTTGTTGGTGTACATGGACTCCATTTCGGTCCGCATTGCATCCAGCCATTTCACTGAGTCAACGCTCTGAACGGCCTGCTGGAAGCTAGTAGGCTCATCATAATCTATGATGCAATCCTCTCTATCCCTGTCTATGAGAAAACCGTAGTATCTCTCGGGCGGATGAGTCTGCCTACTACTCCTGCGGAGCGGCGTAGGAATGTCATGTTCTTCCGAACCCTCTGGTTCCACTAAACTTTCAGTAATAGTCCGTGGTTCTGGAATTTCTTCCAGTTCTACTGCGCTCCCACTTATTTCCTTTTCTATGAACTGGTGTTCTAGAAAGTGGGCAAGACGAGAAACAAGAACTCTTTGTTCCTCTTCACAGTAGAAGAAATATCCCTTGGAATTCTTTGGATATCCCACAAACTTGCACAGTACTGAGCATGCCTCGAGCTTGTCCGCATGCTGGTTTTTGATAAAAGCTGGACTTCCCCATGTCTTAATGTGATTAAGATGGGGTCTCTTCCCACACCACATCTCAAATGGCGTAGTAGGCACAGTCTTAGTGGGAACTCGGTTCAAAAGGTATGCGGCTGATTCTAGCGCAAATCCCCAGAATGATCGCGGCAACTCAGCGTTACTCATCATGGACCGCACCATATCCAATAGGGTGCGGTTCCGTCTCTCCGAAACACCGTTATGTTGCGGGGTGTATGGAGGAGTAAGCTGAGAGAGAATTCCGTTCTCTTTTAAATAGTCCAGGAACTCGGCACTTAAGTATTCGCCACCTCGATCCGATCATAGAATCTTAATACTTTTGCCGGTCTGTTTCTCTACTTCATTCTTATACTCCTGGAATTTTCCAAAGGCCTCGGACTTATGTTTCATTAAGAAGACATAACCGTACCTTAAGAAGTCATCCGTAAAAGTAATGAAGTAAGAATGTCCGCTTCGGGCATGTGTAGACATTGGACCGCACACGTCACTGTGTACGAGTCCCAAGAGCTCGCTCGCTCTTACTCCATGTCCAGTAAACGGAGTCTTTGTCATCTTTCCTTTGAGACAGGATTGACAAGTGGCATACGACTGATATTCGAACGCATTCAAATACCCTTCTGTATGTAACTTCGTCAACCTTCTCTCATTGATGTGACCCAATCTACAATGCCATAAGAAAGTCTGATTTATTTCCGGAGACTTTCTTTTGTGTGTATTCTGGACATTAAAAATCTGTGGTTGGTTTAATACGTATATACCATTACTCAAAGTACCTGACCCAATCAGAACTTGATTAAGGTGAATGTTTACAACATTACTTACAAACGCAAATTCATAACCTTCTTTAGAAACTAAAGATACAGAAATGATATTACAAGTTGCGTTGGGTACAAAAAAGCAATTACACAAAACCAAAACATGTCCATCTGACATTCCCAGGTGATAGTCCCCCACGGCTTTAGCATCCATGCTAGCTCCGTTCGCAACTCTGAGGGTCATGTCACCTGCCTTCAAAACCTTACGGTTTCTCAACGCCTGCAAAGAATTACAGATATGAGATCCTGATCCGGTATCCAATACCCAGGAAGTAGAGTTTATTGAAAGACAGTTTTCAATAACATACACACCTGAAGCTGAAGCTGCAACCTGCTTCAATTCCTGTGTTCTGGCCTTCCAGGCCCTGCAATCATTCTTCCAGTGTCCTTTCTTATGACAATAGAAGCATTCTTCCTTATCCACAAGCTTCCCCGCTAACTTTGTTGCTTTTGCTTTTCCCTTCGTATCCACTTTATTAACACCGCCCCTTGGTTTGGCGGGGGCTTTCTTCTTCTTTCCCTTGGCTTTCGCCTTGGACCTAGAAGAAGATGATTCTCCTACAAACAAAGTGGATGTTTCCCTACCTTTCTGTAGGGTGCCCACTACGCTCCTCAGCATGTTGAGGAGCTCTGAAAGTTCAACCTCTTTTTCTTGTAAGTTGAAGTTCAGTATGAACTGGGCGTAAGTGGAAGGAAGGGACTGGAGAACTATATCCGTATAGAGTTCACCCTCCAATGTGATCCCTAGGTCTGCGAGCTCCTCAATGTAGCCGATCATCTTTAGCACGTGCTCGGCTACTGATGATCCGACGGCCATTCTTGTCGAAAATAACTTTTTCGACACTTCGTATCTTGCGATACGAGATTGCTCTCCATACAGTTCTTTTGTATGGAGCAATATGGATTCCATGTCCATATTCTCATGCCTCCTCTGATCTTTGTCACGACCCAAAAATGGCCCGTGACGACCCTAATACTGCGCAACGCCTAAAGACGCAACGTAGTAAAAGAAAGCCAAACCCAGAAATCTAAACCAAGAAAAATACGGAAAAGATAATACAAGTTTAGAAACAATTGAAATCGCAACCCAAATTCTTTAAAAGTCTCACTTTCTTTCTTTAAAATTTTAGCAACACCCCATTTTTTATAAAGACTAGTCAATATGAATACAACAGAAGAATAAGGGCAGTAGAGAAAAAGCTGCATATATAAAGACACCAAATCCACCATAATAGACATAACGTCCTCACCAAGTCTCTATGTCAATAATACAATAGTAGATGGAGAGTACAATACAACGAACGTACAAAATATAATACAGATAACCGTCTAACCCACCTATGCAAAATGGTACTGTGAGCTGATGCGGTATCTCTAGCAAAAGATGGTAGCTGGATAGCTGGATAGGGGAATAGCCTGCCTCGACTACTCTGGGGAATAACCTGAAACACCGGTGGCACAACGGGGGTGAGTTGCCAACTCGTGAATAGTATAAAACATATGCAGGTAATCGCAGGAATGTACGTACAGCATGAATCTAGGATATGCGATTACAATAATAATATACCCTGAAATGCTGAAATAGGGAGAGTACACTAGCATGTACAATCAATATATGAAGCAATGATGGCATGATAGTAGTATGCAATGTCTATGCAATAGAGATATGAGAAAGCAAATATGCAACTATCACAAGGGTACACTACCAGTACTACCAATGTATGAATCTGTGCATAAGATAGGTAATGGTGAGGTGTAGGGTGGAATATGTCACCTTCCACGGAAACCTGACGTCGTGACAGGATCACAATCCACTAAGATACTCCAATCCCAAATCCTCAAACCAGGCCCCACATTGGGCATTCACATCAAATAAGTCTCGCATCTCCTCAATGTACAATGTCGAGTAATCTCCTATATCCCGAATGTACAAGTCACCAATCACATAGGTATATCCAATGTCCAAATCCCAATGAATCACCTAGTATCCCAAGTCCAATCTCAAGTAAGTTTCTAGCATCCTAAAGGTAAATATATGTACAGAAATAAATATGATGGGGGCAATACACATATATTAGCATCCCATTCCACTAATATTGGTGTAAGGGTATATATAACAACGGCTAAGTCCCCTGTTATATATACAAAAGGGGGTTAAAGAAATATCATGAAACCATGTGCCAAGCATCGGCACAGAAATCCTCGTATATGGGGCATCCGTCAGTCCGGATCAGCCCACGGGGTCCGTTTGCAGTGTCGGCCCTCGGCCTCGACAGTACAGGTCATCCCGCATCCATCTCTCTACTCTGGCCAGTAGCCTCCAGACAACTGCCAGGTCCAAACAATCACCGGTAGGCACTCGCCCGCCTCCAGGCTCAATCGGCAAACCCATCGATCTTCTTGCCGAGGGGAACCATACCGGGCCCCACCATGTACTCTCATACGGCAACCACACATCGTATGGAGCATAGAATCAGCACCGATAAAACCCATGGGGGACGCTCGAAATATCATATCAAGGAAACCGGGTTGTTCATGTATGCATAATTTCATGAACTCCCGCGGTTCCCAAATCCCGAAAACATCATATAAAATCCAGATAAACAATGCGTAATCCAAGAATAAATATATGAGCTATATCTGAATGCGAGCAGGTAAGCACAAGTATATAGCTGAACCAGATGTATGCGAAATCATGATAAGGTACAGCTAAGTAACATCAGTAAATGTGAATATGCGACAACAACTGAATATGTATCTAACATGCAGGTGTAGGAAAGTATAGGTATCTACCTATAGGAACTGATGTCGTATACCCCCCTGGGTATAAGTAACATATGTAGGAAATCCCTCCCAGTATAGGTAAAATATGTAGGAGGTATACCTGTAGCTGTATCTCAAGTGAAAATATACCTATCACTAATGGTATGATACACTATAGGTATACCGATAACTAGATGTCAAGTGTGGTAAGCAATGGTAGCTATAAGGGGTCGTGTGTGACATGGCAATTATTGACGGTGTGTGTGTAGCATGCAATCCGTGCTCGTGCAACATGAACCGTCAATAAAGTGTGCAGTGTCCTACGGCTGCTAGTCACAGTATATAGCTATATTTAGGAAATGCAGTAAGGCGCAATTCTACAATGGCGTAGAAAGTGCGACAGGTAAATGAATCCTAGCCCAGACGCATAACGCCATGCGGGCGATTCCCCTGTAGATGTTATATCTACTCACCTAAACTCCACGCGGGGTGAATCCTATCATCTGCTCCCCCTGTAGTGGTGTCTGTAGTCCCTGTCTGCAAATCTGCAAATAAGACATGGAAATCACATATAAGCCACATATCTCACGAAACGCGATATCGAATTGAAACGAGAAACTCGCGTCGCGAACTAAACGCGTGTGTCCACGATATGCTGAATCGTGTGTGTACGCGTCAAAAACCCATCGCGACACGCCGCGATACGCTGGATCACAGAACCCACTCACGTATCGCGCGTATCGCGCAAACACAACTAAACAAAAAAGCGACATATAGTCCCAGATTTTCCTACAGGTACAATATTACAAAACTAGACATGCCAATGATCTAGAAAACACTGCAGAGTACTCTACCCAAAACCCCAAGACCCATCTCCTCTTCCTGGCCGCAAATTGCGGCCAGAATCCCAAAATTGGCGGCCTGAACATGGGGTTTGGGGCTTGTGTTCATGTGGTGTTCTCTAGACCTAGGTAGAATGCCCCAGTTTTCTCAATTTTATTCTGGAAGGTCCGGGTCTATAGCAGATCCTAAAAGTCACAAATATCGCATTAAAACACCAATTTGCACAAAAGGGAAAACTTATGGTATTTTAGTGTAACCTGGGGATTTCTCAGAAGAAGTGTCCCTAATAACACTAAACTAACCTAAGGTAACTAACACAATTCATAAATTACCACCATTCCACTCAAACACCATAATTTAGCACAAATTAGCTAATTTAGCACTAATCGAATCAATCGACGCACAACCAAGCAAACCAAGCGAACTAGGGAAACAAGTTAGGAAGTATACCTCATACTTGACCCTAGGGAGCTGCAGGGAGGTGAAGAAGTGAAGGGGAGGGGCTGCACTTGGTGCTTGCTGTTGCTTCTGCTGCCTCTGCTGCTTCTGCTGTTGCTTCTTGCTGCTGCTTCTGCTATTGCTGCTGCTGGGGCAGCTGCTGCTGTTGCTAAAGATGTTGATGATGATGTTGTCGTAGCTGATGCTGTTGTTGTGTTGTTGTTGATGTGTTGTTGCTGCTCTTGCTGCTGATCCTCTTGCTGCTGCTGCAAATGATGCTGATGTGTTGGTGATGCTAGCTGCTGCTGCTGCTGGAGCTCTCTCTCTCTCTCTCTCTCTCAGGTGAGTGTGTGTGTGTGTGAGTGAGGGAATGAGAGAAAGGAAAAGGAATGAGAGGAGGAATGAGGGAACAAGGCCTAGACCCCCCTCTCTCTCACTTCCCTCATGATGAGGCATGGCTCACACCATACCTCCCATGCCCCCACCCTCACACAAAGTCAACCATCAAGAAAAGAAATAAAAACCCCCTTTTTCCAAATCATTTCCTAATAGAAACCATGCACCTAAACAAAACTAACAAGCTAAATTAAGAGAAAATGGTTAGTTAACCATATTGCTAAACATGGCTTAACTCCAAAAACAACCCTAGTTATCATGCACAAGTGTGTGTGTGCCTAACAAAATTATAATAAAATACTCATTAAATAAGATAAAATATTTAAAACTTAATCTGGTAAACTTTTTATTGAAAACCACATTTTAAAATATAATTAGCTACAAAACACATTCTAAGGTGTTACAATCTCCCTCCCTTAAAAGAAATTCGTCCCCGAATTTAAAAATATACCTTTACGTGTACCTTCAAAGAGAAGATTAAAATCCTCAAATCTCGCTCGCAGCCTCCCAAGTGACTATCTCACTACACGGCTACGCCCGAGAAAACCCTTCACAGATGGCAAGACCTTTGTCCGACGTTCCTCCACCTGTCGAGCCATTAACACACATGGCTGCGGGTGAACGAAAGATCGCGTCAAGCTAAATGGTCTGGTGCCAAAACATGTGAGAAAGGTCATGAAGGTAATTGTAAAGTATCATCAAAAGGAATACGGGGTGAAAATCCAATAATCTGGACGGAAGTGCCAAATTGAAGGCAACGAAACTAACTCGCTTATAGGATCTCAGAAGGACCTAAACCCTGGGATAAGCTTCCCAGAATCCAACACGTCATTCATCGGAAAGTCCATAGGAATCCATGACTTGCCACTGCGCACTCAAGCCTGCGACCAACACAGTCGCATAAAACATCTGTTTGCAATGGACAGTTCTCATCCTGACCTGAACACAACTGGACTATCTCCGAATTCTCTAGACATAGCTGGGGTCCAAAATCCTACCTACGCAGAGTCAGAAACAACAGGCTGGCGATCGACACGACCTAACCCCTAAGCCTAAGGGTGGCCAATTAGAGCGTCTCCTGATAACAGCTATCGTAGGAGAACCCTAACGATGGCGAGTGACGATCCCCAGCTGCTGACGACCAAACAAAACAACAAACACACAAACTTAACAAAACAACTGAGCAAACTGAGTAAAACCGGATGACAAGAATCCGAATGGAGTCGCACCCTATCCAAACTTGGGTGGAAACCATAACGAAGTTTGTGGAGATCTGCTCCCATTCCTGCTTCGGAACGGTAAAAAGATTACAATTCTCCAGCCGGCCTCAGATGCTCGACCCAAAGCACACAACAAGACAGACACTTGAAACGAAACCTGAAACTTCTCCTTACATTCCTGTCCACTTGTAACTATCTCACAAGTCACGCCAAAGCTGGTGGAACTTGAATGCACAGTGGGAGTTGACAGATGTGCATGCTCTAGGATCTCACGTCTCTACCCGATGAAACCAGGTACACAAACGTGTCCCTAACTTAGCACATCATTGTCACAATCAAGGTCTCCGAATCATTACCCAGCCGAATATGCTCAAGTATCTCTAACGTACGAGCTTCGACGGGCAGTGTCTCGCGAAAACGACTTAAGAAAAGTGGTTGGGCGCGGACATGAGCAAGCTGTCCCCTCCGTAGAGACGAACTAAGCTATACTCGACGATCACACAAGAACTGTAAATCTGCAGAAGACCATCACAACAATCCAAATCTGCTGCAGGAAGATGTATATTAAGCTCTAGTGGTCCGTGGAGAATCTGACACGACTCTCAAGAAAGTAGTGTCTCCAAATATCCAACGCAAAACCACAGCGGCCATCTCCAGATCATGAGTGGGATATCCTTCTCGTACTTCCTCCTAAGGTGGGGAAAGCAAAAGCGATATCTCTATAGTGTCACCTCAGTACACCCTCGAGCCCACTCAAGAAACATTACAGTCAAACAACAAGGTCGCCCGAACCAAAAGCAAAGGAAGAACTGATGCAGCTGTTAAATGAATCTTCAACTGCTGAAGACTCCGTACATGTGCCTCAGTTCAAAGAAAAGAAACCTCCTTTTTGGTCAATTCAGTCGACGGTGCAGCACTACTCTGGCAATCCTGCATGAAACGGCGGTAAAAACCCTGCTAAGCCCAAGAATCTGCGGATCTCCGTCCTGCACACAAGTCTGGGCCTAAGCTGTACGGCCACGATCTCCCTCGGAACCATACGGAACCGTTTCCCGTGACTACAAGACCTAGGAGTCAACACAAAGAAGCCTGAAGAAACACTCCGAGAATTTAGCAAACTGCTGGCGCTCTCCCAGCATCTGCATAACAATCCTCAAGTGTTACTCCTGTCCCTCAAGACACATTAAGTAGACCAGAGTGTCGTAAATAACACAACAAAAACTGGTCGAGGAACGGCCTGCAGAAATCTGGCTCATCATATCTACGAATGCTGCTAGGGCGACAGTGAATCCAACGACTCACAAAACACACAAGGCCCGTAGCACGCACAAGGCAGTCTTCGGAATGCCGTCACTCCGAATCCGCAATAATGATGACCTGATCCCAAGCACACTTAGAGAAATGTCTCGCACTCTGGAGCTGATCGAAGAAATCGTGACGGCGAGATGAAGGATACCTATCCGCACCGTAAGCCGGTTCAATTGACGATCCGTCGATACGCAACCCTAAACTGCCGTCTTTCTTCTTGACGAACAGAAATAGGAGCTTCCAAAAGCGAAACACTCAGACGCACAAAACTTCCCAAACCAAAACTCTGCAGCTGATCCTTAAGCTCCCTCAGCTTCGCCGGCTCATCAGGAACAACGTCGGAAAAACTCTCGCACGAAAAGAACCCGGTCCAACAATCCCATAGTGGCTCCGGTATCACGAAGGAACGTCAAGAATCCACGACATCTCCTCAGTAGCCGACTAGCTAAACAGGCTGAATTCAAGCTGTGAGAGGCGGCACAACTATCCACCTGCACAACAAGAACTGACTTGCCGGGGAAAACAAAACCTAACTTGTTTCCACACGGTAGTCCACAGATGCCTAACACGTAGCTGACCAGTCCGTGCCCAGGAGAACGTCAAATCCAACATCTCTAGAAGGATCAAAACGACGGACGAAATCTTTATCTCCTATCTGATTGGCACACAACTGAATACGTGCCGCGCAACCAAAGAATCGCTGACAGAAGTTAGCACAACAAGACTAATCTACCCAACCACAGTACAAGCATGAAACAACAAGTACACCAAGAGAAAATAAAAATAAAATATAACTCAAGGGTACCTGAAAACTCCACATTGGACGTCTGCGCGTCCCGATGAGTAGAAGCAAACTCCTGTGTCTGCCCTCTACTCGCAGCTGGATGAACTCCTCTGGTAGCCTGAGCCCTCTGAGCAAACCTTCCATGTCCACGGCCTCTCTGGAAGCGATCATGACGAGGTGCTAAGGAACAATCCCTGACGAAGTGCTGAAGGCTTCCGTATCGAAAACATCCACGTGCTGACTGCTGACCATCCTGGGGATGAGAGCTGAACGACTGTCCTCGTCCCAAGCCTCTGCTACTCCCGTAGTGGCCACGAAATCTGTTTCGACGACCGAACCTCTTTCTCTGGGCTGGTACGCTGGTACGAGTCCTCCACTGTCCTGGAATTCTCTGAGCCTCTGAAATATGTGCCTCGTCAACTGGAGCTGCAACCACTGGTGCTATGTAAGTGACGGACTGCTGCATGCTGATCGTAAGGGACAGCTGAGTAACAGGGGTGACAACCTCCTGTCGTAGCTCCCGAACGACATCGACCAAGGAACTCATCGTCTGGCGGAACTCCTGCATCTCTACCAAAAGTCTATCCATAGTATAGATGGTAGGCTGATCCGTCTGCACCTGTGCTACTAGAGTGCCATCCTAGTCAGTACTCGTCTCACCCGAGCTAACCCTGACCTCGGCTCTTGCTGCATCGCTCTGGGTCCCCATAGTCATCGGCGGCAAGGCTATAAATAGATATAAGATGAGATTCGATAAGAATGAGGAAATCGGATCTCAAGGATATGAATCATCAAGAAAGGAATGTCAAGCAATTTGTACTTAGGTCACTTAATGCAAGGTACCGCGCTGTTAGTATGCTGCAGACATACACACACTACGTTACTCTGCTTAAGCTACCTACTCCATCATACTAAGGTCATCCTACACTCCGAAAGGTAAAACCTAACGCTCTGATACCAACTTTGTCACGACCCAAAAATGGCCCATGACGGCCCTAATACTGCGCAACGCCTAAAGACGCAACGTAGTAAAAGAAAGACAAACCCAGAAATCTAAACCAAGAAAAATACGGAAAAGATAATACAAGTTTAGAAACAATTGAAATCGCAACCCAAATTCTTTAAAAGTCTCACTTTCTTTCTTTAAAATTTTAGCAACACCCCATTTTTTATAAAGACTAGTCAATATGAATACAACAGAAGAATAAGGGCAGTAGAGAAAAAGCTGCATATATAAAGACACCAAATCCACCATAATACACATAACGTCCTCACCAAGTCTCTATGTCAATAATACAACAGTAGATGGAGAGTACAATACAACGAAAGTACAAAATATAATACAGATAACCGTCTAACCCACCTATGCAAAATGGTACTGTGAGCTGATGCGGTATCTGTAGCAAAAGATGGTAGCTGGATAGCTGGATAGGGGAATAGCCTGCCTCGATAACTCTAGGGAATAACCTGAAACACCTGTGGCACAACGGGGGTGAGTTGCCAACTCGTGAATAGTATAAAACATATGCAGGTAATCGCAGGAATGTACGTACAGCATGAATCTAAGATATGCGATTACAATAATAATATACCCTGAAATGCTGAAATAGGGAGAGTGCACTAGCAGGTACAATCAATATATGAAGCAATGATGGCATGATAGTAGTATGCAATGTCTATGCAATAGAGATATGAGAAAGCAAATATGCAACTATCACAAGGGTACACTACAAGTACTACCAATGTATGAATCTGTGCATAAGATAGGTAATGGTGAGGTGTAGGGTGGAATATGTCACCTTCCACGGAAACCTGACGTCGTGGCAGGATCACAATCCACTAAGATACTCCAATCCCAAATCCTCAAACCAGGCCCCACATTGGGCATTCACATCAAATAAGTCTCGCATCTCCTCAAAGTACAATGTCGAGTAATCTCCTATATCCCGAATGTACAAGTCACCAATCACATAGGTATATCCAATGTCCAAATCCCAATGAATCACCTAGTATCCCAAGTCCAATCTCAAGTAAGTTTCTAGCATCCTAAAGGTAAATATATGTACAGAAATAAATATGATGGGGGCAATACACATATATTAGCGTCCCATTCCACTAATATTGGTGTAAGGGTATATATAACAACGGCTAAGTCCCCTGTTATATATACAAAAGGGGGTTAAAGAAATATCATGAAACCATGTGCCAAGCATCGGCACAGAAATCCTCGTATATGGGGCATCCGTCAGTCCGGATCAGCCCACGGGTTCCGTCTGCAGTGTCGGCCCTCGGCCTCGACAGTACAGGTCATCCCGCATCCATCTCTCTACTCTGGCCAGTAGCCTCCAGACAACTGCCAGGTCCAAACAATCACCGGTAGGTACTCGCCCGCCTCCAGGCTCAATCGGCAAACCCATCGATCTTCTTGCCGAGGGGAACCATACCGGGCCCCACCATGTACTCTCATACGGCAACCACACATCGTATGGAGCATAGAATCAGCACTGATAAAACCCATGGGGGACGCTCGAAATATCATATCAAGGAAACCGGGTTGTTCATGTATGCATAATTTCATGAACTCCTACGGTTCCCAAATCCTGAAAACATCATATAAAATCCAGATAAACAATGCGTAATCCAAGAATAAATATATGAGATATATCTGAATGCGAGCAGGTAAGCACAAGTATATAGCTGAACCAGATGTATGCGAAATCATGATAAGTACAGCTAAGTAACATCAGTAAATGTGAATATGCGACAACAACTGAATATGTATCTAACATGCAGGTGTAGGAAAGTATAGGTATCTACCTATAGGAACTGATGTCGTATACCCCCCTGGGTATAAGTAACATATATAGGAAATCCCTCCCAGTATAGGTAAAATATGTAGGAGGTATACCTGTAGCTGTATCTCAAGTGAAAATATACCTATCACTAAAGGTATGATACACTATAAGTATACCGATAACTAGATGTTAAGTGTGGTAAGCAATGGTAGCTATAAGGGGTAGTGTGTGACATGGCAATTATTGACGGTGTGTGTGTAGCATGCAATCCGTGCTCGTGCAACATGAACCGTCAATAAAGTGTGCAGTGTCCTACGGCTGCTAGTCACAGTATATAGCTATATCTAGGAAATGCAGTAAGGCGCAATTCTACAATGACGTAGAAAGTGCGACAGGTAAATGAATCCTAGCCCAGACGCATAACGCCATGCGGGCGATTCCCCTGTAGATGCTATATCTACTCACCTAAACTCCACGCGGGGTGAATCCTATCATCTGCTCCCCCTGTAGTGGTGTTTGTAGTCCCTGTCTGCAAACCTGCAAATAAGACATGGAAATCACATATAAGCCACATATCTCGCGAAACGCGATATCGAATCGAAACGAGAAACTCGCGTCGCGAACTAAACGCGCGTGTGCACGATACGCTGAATCGTGTGTGTACGCGTCAAAAACCCATCGCGACACGCCGCGATACGCTGGATCACAGAACCCACTCACGTATCGCGCGTATCGCGCAAACACAACTAAACAAAAAAGCGACATATAGTCCCAGATTTTCCTACAGGTACAATATTTCAAAACTAGACATGCCAATGATCTAGAAAACACTGCAGAGTACCCTACCCAAAACCCCAAGACCCATCTCCTCTTCCTGGCAGCAAATTGCGGCCAGAATCCCAAAATTGGCGGTCTGAACATGGGGTTTGGGGCTCGTGTTCATGTGGTGTTCTCTAGACCTAGGTAGAATGCCCCAGTTTTCTCAATTTTATTCTGGAAGGTCCGGGTCTATAGCAGATCCTAAAAGTCACAAATATCGCTTTAAAACACCAATTTGCACAAAAGGGAAAACTTATGGTATTTTAGTGTAACCTGGGGATTTCTCAGAAGAAGTGTCCCTAATAACACTAAACTAACCTAAGGTAACTAACACAATTCACAAATTACCACCATTCCACTCAAACACCATAATTTAGCACAAATTAGCTAATTTAGCACTAATCGAATCAATCGATGCACAACCAAGCAAACCAAGCGAACTAGGGAAACAAGTTTGGAAGTATACCTCATACTTGACCCTAGGGAGCTGCAGGGAGGTGAAGAAGTGAAGGGGAGGGGCTGCACTTGGTGCTTGCTGTTGCTTCTGCTGCCTCTGCTGCTTCTGCTGTTGCTTCTTGCTGCTGCTTCTGCTATTGCTGCTGCTGGGGCAGCTACTGCTGTTGCTAAAGTGGTGATGATGATGTTGTCGTAGCTGATGCTGTTGTTGTGTTGTTGTTGATGTGTTGCTGCTGCTCTTGCTGCTGATCCTCTTGCTGCTGCTGCAAATGATGCTGATGGTGTTGGTGATGCTAGCTGCTGCTGCTGCTGGAGCTCTCTCTCTCTCTCTCTCAGGTGAGTGTGTGTGTGTTTGTGAGTGAGGGAATGAGAGAAAGGAAAAGGAATGAGAGGAGGAATGAGGGAACAAGGCCTAGACCCCCCTCTCTCTCACTTCCCTCATGATGAGGCATGGCTCACACCATACCTCCTATGCCACCACCCTCACACAAAGTCAACCATCAAGAAAAGAAATAAAAACCCCTTTTTTCCAAATCATTTCCTAATAGCAACCATGCACCTAAACAAAACTAACAAGCTAAATTAAGAGAAAATGGTTAGTTAACCATATTGCTAAACATGGCTTAACTCCAAAAATAACCCTAGTTATCATGCACAAGTGTGTGTGTGCCTAACAAAATTATAATAAAATACTCATTAATTAAGATAAAATATTTAAAACTTAATTTGGTAAACTTTTTATTGAAAACCACATTTTAAAATATAATTAGCTACAAAACACATTCTAAGGTGTTACATGTTCGTTGTCCATCGAGGCAAGCAGGAGGCACTTGGCCTTCGCGCTATCAATCTCCCAAGTCTTGCGGATTTCCTTATCCGCGACGCTGGAAGTTGGACCAGGGACAGGGGGAGCTTTGGTGGTAAGAAGATACCCCAGCTTGTCATAAGTGATTGCTATCTTGACATTCCTGAGCCAATCTTTGTAGTTTGGCCCTGTCAGTTTGTTTTTATCTTGGAGTAACTTAAGTCCAGTCATGTTGATTGGTCGCTGCAATTAGGAGAGAGAAGAAGAAACACTCAGCATGATGCTCTTGCAAGTTTAGAGTGGTTTTTAGTTTGTCTAAACAGGATGGCTCCCACTGTTTCTCGAATCCCTCCTCAAACCATAAAGGAAGAATTAGTCAGGATCAATCCCACCGTACAATACTTGCTTAACCGTTCAGCCAGGCCGGTGTCGGTACTTCGAGGGTTCGCGAAGTTCCTTAATTATAGAACCTCTTTTCCCTGGGGGCGTAGCCCCGTTAACACCTTTCTAGGCACCTACTAGGTTTATAGCATTGATCGTTAAGTGAGAAATTTCCCGAGGAGTAGCATATACTCACAGTAGGATCGGGATGCAAATATCATCGCGTGACGAAACTGAAGGAATCCTACCAGAATCATCACACTCCAAATGGTATGCAAATCTAGCAAGTTTCAGTACTTATGAAACTCCCGATGTGGATTTTTGCCCCATGCTCTTATGAGCTTGACTTTGGCCAAAATATCATAAGTCACATGTCAAGTTCTACCCGTCATTATCCTGGTTAATTTGGATCCATCCGTACCTACCCTTGACTTTGGCCAAAATGGCAGTACGACTGTCCCAAACCAACGCATCTATCTATGCTACACATGAACACCCAATAGCTACCAATCACCGTGCCTTGACTTTGGCCAACATACACAGCTTGAATACTAATGACTATTCATGTGAAACGACGGAGGGCTACGAATGGTTTTGGCAAAACCGTGAACGTAGTGAACTTGATTTGGTCGATGGAACGAGATAGCTTTTAAAAGGAGTGGCTCAAGCTCCGTATTTAAAAGTTGGTTTTGAAAAGAACCGAGTGGTTTTTCGAAAGTGTTCCAACGACTTTAACTTGGTTTATTATCTTGCATTAGTTCTTTTAATGCGTGATATTCTTGCATTAGTTCTTTTAATGCGTCCCATCATTTAATCCTACCATTGCAGAAAACAACCAAAATATGGCGTACGCTTATGCCATTCGCATTCGCCAATGGGCCCCGTCATTACCCGTTAGGTTACTTAACTAACGACAGAGCGGGGCTGGGCTAGCGCGTCTGTAAAACATAAGCAACGCCTAAATAATATCATATATAGATATACTGCAAGGATAAACATTTCAGATCACAGATGAATACATTGGATATACTAGGAATCTGTAATTCGTACGAGCCTGTAACGAAAGACAAATTACACGGTCGCGGTGAATAGCCAATACCCCACCCAAGACCCCTACGGGTACGGCAAACTACCCGCCAAGTACTCGAAGCGTAGCAACCTCCCTCATCTCTATGAGTAGGCCACTCGACACTTCGGCATACCCGGTAGTTTGTGCACCCCCTCCATGGGTCTATCCTAGGAGCAAAAACAGTAAAAAGAAATTATACAATGACAGCTACAACCCTGACCCGGTTGTGCGGCCATACAAATAATTATTACATCAATTTACAAATTTACAAGAATTGAAAGAAAAGAAAACTCTCGTCTCACAACCCCCGGCTATTCACCCGCGACAATCCAACATATTCATATACACATTCCAGCACATTACAGATCACAGATTTGTATAACCCCCACTAATCGACATATAGCGATTAGTAGACGTTCAATACAAATATCACATTACAGAAAAACCCGTTAGCTTAAGTCTTTTAGAAGTTCGATAAAAAAAAATACGGATTTTCGGGACCCCAAAATAAAATTTTCGTTCTGGAAAATCTGGGCAGAAAATATATATTCTAAAAATCCCAAAATACCCCCATGAGCAAACTGCAGAAAAGAAAACCCCTGACCGAGTCAACTCGGCCGCGTTTCCGCGGCGGGAGCGTGCTCCCGCCGCGGAAACGCGGCGCTTTGATCGAGTCAGGGGCCTAAATTTTTGCAGTTTCTTTAAAAAAGCCTGAGTCGATTTTTGGTGTTTTTCAAAACAGTTTTCCAGCACTTTTAAAATCGACAGAAAGTTTAAAATTCCGGGGTTCGTTTCGGGACTTTTTCGTTGATCGATCTTCTAGTTACTTGCTAACATATTAGATAGAGTTTAACTAGGCTCTGATACCACTGTAAGTCCATGCTACCTCTCCCGGTACTTTCGGGACTGCGGAATTTGGTAAAAAACAATTTTTACGGAGGTGGTAACATGGACCTATAACCCGGATCTTGGTTAAACATCTATCTAACAACCTAACTTGAGTTTCTAGCTACTCGGTTAGGGGTTATACCTTGCTTGTCTTGAACTCCTTCGTCTTCAAACTCCGATGGTGGTCCGATGGCATCTTCTCGTCGTCGCCGTACGCCGAAGATAGATCCACCTGAAAGCTCCAACCTTTAGCTCCTTCTTCGTTCTTTGAAGAAACTAGTTCACTTGGTTTGCTAAACCTAGTGAACTAGAATGAGTAGAGAAGAATTAGAATGGGATTTTATCTATGGTTCTTGATTCTCAACTCATGAGACAAGAGAACCATAGATTAAAGAGAGGGAAAAAGAGCAAGAGGGTGAGAGCAAAATGGAGAGCTCAAGAACAAGAGAGAGAATGTGCAAGAAAGAATGAGGCTCTCTTTTGTCTCTCACCCTCTCATAATCCAAAGTAATCATAACTCATCATATCAAAAAAGTCTTATGTGATGGTTGAAGCAACCATAACCATATCATATCATGCACTCATTTTACACAAGTGAGCAAGCAAGTAAAAGTCTTTGGCATGAAATGATAGCCATGGTTATCATGATGGTCAACTAGTCAAGCCTAGTCAACCGGTCAACAAAGTCAACAAGTCAACAAAAGTCAACAAGTCCACAAAGTCAACAAAAGTCAACAACCAAGTCACCATAATACTTAATTAATATAATAGTTAATCACATATCATATTCTCATTATGGTTGAGCAAAAAGTCAAATAGTCAACGGTCAACTGTCAACAACCCTAATGGAAATCCGCTGCCTCTGCCTCCCTGTCAACTGTGCATACACACCCGCATCCGCGTTCCGAGGAACACGAATGCAAACTGGATAAATCCAATCCCATAAGGTACACTAGGATCCGGCTTAAACCAAAGCCCGCTAGTGTAAACTGTCCGGACACTGTACGTGCACAAGTACACGGATGTGACCGAACCCTGTCGCAAAACCATGCAACCTGTCGCAATACCATGCGACCTCTACTCTTTTGCCTAAAGGCGAAAAGCTTTCTGTGTGGGACTCTAAAGACTCGACACTACGTTGGCAGTGGGTTTAACCACAGACCGCAAGCGGCACTAGCTGTGCGTAACGGTCCCCAGGTAATGCCGATAAGAAGACCGACGAGGCGAAACCCATCTGAACTCCTACTGAGCCTGAGTGTGACATTCTCCGTACAGTCCGGTCTGTTCGTCTGATACATCGCATGGCGGGCCTAGGGGGCGGTAAACGTCAGTCCCCCAATAGCGGTACAAGTCGTGCCGGAGCGAAGCCCAAAACACCCTGAGATATCACTGGAAGCCTACCAGTATATCTCGTTTGCCCTGGCCAGGGACTACTCGTGTAATGGCTCTCCAAGACACAGCGCGATGTCAACCCCCAATACCGGGAGAGACGAATCCTGTCTAACCGTCACTGCCTCCAAGTGCTTCGGGACTCCACCCAACCACTACCTGTTTGCACGCCTCCTTTGAGCCGTTGTAGGGTAGTGATCAAAGTACAGTGGGAACACACTCGAGGCGAAGTGACTGTGTCAAGTCAGCGGACTAAGCTGTACTCATGTCACCTGGGAACTGATAACTGACGATAGGCATAATACCAACTAGTCAGTTCCCGACGAGTCCTGTCCAGTGTACCCGTAACCTAACGAACACCCGCATACTATCTCAAGTACGACGTACTGACGGCTGTAGGACAGACCGTCTCCCACACTGGGATGAGAAGCGCATGCGCTGGTCTACTCCGGAGTATCGATGCCCTGTCTCGATAGTCCTGCGACCAGGGACCTGCATAAGGATGTGCTTATAGATTACCCAGCCCCACTAGTGTGACGGCCATCACATCGCTGGTAATCAAGCAAAGATCCTAAGGGCTCCACTAATGTGTATAGGCGATATACAAAAATAAACACATGTACACATTGAAGTAGAAACAAACCAAGTAGCATACTACTATTTTGAGCAAGATTGTATATACAAGGTGAATATCCCAAGCATCCATTAAGTAATATACAAACTAGTATGATACAGTAATGGCCTCTAGGGCATATACACTAACAGATTTCACGAAGAAACGAGATGCCGCTCCAACCTATATTGGTTGTGGAAATATTCGATGTGTGGGGTATTGATTTTATGGGCCATTTTCCCAACTCCTATGGGAATCTATATATCTTGTCAGCGGTTGATTATGTCTCGAAATGGGTGGAATCTATACCGTTTCGCACTAATGACAACAAAGTTGTCATTAAGTTCCTTAAAGAAAATATCTTTTCGCGATTCGGACACCCTCGTGCTATAATTAGCGACAACGGGACACATTTCTGCAATAGGTCTTTCGAGGCCTTGATGCGAAAATATTCAATCACTCACAAGCTTTCTACGCCCTATCATCTCCAAACAAGCGGGCAGGCTGAGATCTCAAATAAGCAGATCAAACAGATATTGGAGAAGACGGTTTCGAAAAACCGTAAAGATTGGTCAACCAAATTGACGGATGCTCGTTGGGCATTCCGCACCGCTTATAAGACCGATCTTGGTATGTCTCCATACCGCCTTATGTTTGGGAAGGCATGCCACCTTCCTGTCGAGATCGAACATAAAGCAATGTGGGCTATTATAGAGCTTAATTTTGATCTTGATCATGCAGGCAGCTATCGGAAGCTGCAATTGAATGAGCTAAGCGAACTCCGCGATGAAGCTTACGATAATGCGGTGATAGTAAAAAACAGGACTAAAGTGTTCCACGATAAAAATCTTTTTAGAAAAACCTTCACATCGGGGCAACAAGTCCTTCTTTACGATTCCCGTCTCCATCTTCATCCGGGTAAGCTTAAATCTCGTTGGAAAGGACCTTTTGTGGTGCGGTATGTACACCCACACGGGGCAGCTGAAGTCGAAAACTTGTAAAACGGGTCAATTTTTAAAGTAAATGGGCATAAATTAAAACTGTATTTTTCTGCTGACCCCACGGAGGAGCTCCTGTTTTTACAGGAGCCGCTTTATCAAAACTAAATTTTCTCCGCCTCACCTGCATGTTTTTGTAACATTTTCTCATTTTAAGAATGGAGGTGAGTGAAAATGGTTTTAATTGAATATCTGTGCTTGCCAAAGAACAAGTTTGGGGGTAGTTTTCATTTAACTATTATTTTACCCCTTGTATCTCTCCCATAGTATACAGGTCCTTGTTCTCAAAAGGCTACATCAGTGAGGACACTGCTGAAAAAAGGTTCGGGGGGGGGGGGTTGTATTCACTGAATTATCTTTGACACTGGGCATTAAATTTTTTTTTATAACAAAGGAGTTGAAGTGAAAAATTACATCCAAAAGATAGGAATAGTTTAAGAAAACCAAGAAAATTAGATGTTTTCTTAAACGAACTAGTAATAAGTAGTTATGAGCTGTTGTCCTAAGGGTTAGTAAGATTAAGGAAGTCACTAATCTAAGGATAAAAATAAGTCTGAAAAATAGTTTCTATTCTGGAAGCCAAACTTTTGAATGTTGATACCCTATTATATGCACTTACACACGTCTTGAAACTCGGGATATTAGATGATACCTTGAAATGCTCTTGTCTAAAAGCCAAAGTATGAAGAAAATAAAAAAATGAAGAAAATATAAATGGTGAAAAGAAAAAAAATTAACACTGGTTTTGTCATTGCCAAGGCAGCAATAAAAAAATATAGCAAGGGTGCTTCATTACCTAGTGCCCTAAGGCCAACTGGTCTAGGAGTCAGTGCTAAGCCTTAGGTGGTGCAAGACGAGGAATATATTATCATCTAATCAGCAAGCACATGAGTAATCGGTCGGTTAGTTCCTCAAGAAGTATTAACGGTCGCATGAAAATGTGTGAGTAAATCTAAATATCCATCAAGTTAAAAAGGACTGAGGTAGATGGACAAGAGTATGATAGCTTGAATTGAATTCTCCGAGTGTAGGGATGTCATTTCACACACGTAGGGGTATATGATCGATGTTTGGATGAAAGATAAGAATGAAGAATAAAGACGATGTTTTATAGAGGGATGATGTGATTTCTAACATTTTTCATGACTATTAAGATAGGGCTCATGACAACTGAAAAGCTAGTGTAGTTGGAAACTCTTATTTTCAAAGTCTTCCCTTTATGGTTCTTATCCTTATATGTAAATTTCACCATCTCTCTTTTGTTATAGGATTTTGTGGGTGTAATCCGCTGAAAACCCTCAGGAGACAACACTCCTCCTACTAGGGACACCTAGAGGTTTAACGGCTTGTTGCACGTGCTCAGTGCAATCTTGTTTGCCTACGAAAGTGTGCTTAGTTTTCTCCTTTCTTTTTTCTCCTTCTCTTGAATAAACTACTTTGCTCGGGACGATCAAAGATAAGTTTGGGGGTATTTGTTCAGTTGATAAAACTGCACTTTTGTTATTACATTTTTCCTACAATTTTCATATTAAAAAAGGTCTTTATTATAATATATCATACATATGAGGGTTTATGTGTAAAAATACTATTTTCCATGTGTTGATATATTATAATTAGCATTTGGTAGGAAAATGTATGCAAATAATATCATTAACCAAATCCTAATAGAACAAAGTCTACTAAATATTATTTAAGTTGTTGTGCAGAATTTTTCCAAGACTAAAATCAAGGAAATCAAGTTGTTAAAGGAAACTTGCCTAATTAATAAAGCAAAGCTTGGAGACCAAGTCTGGCAGCAACCACGAGAAGATTTTCAAGTTCTAAAGCCTCCAGAGATAGCCAAATGTCACAACGAGCCAGCCCCAGAAATTTGATCAACGGACCTAATCATCTGGCCGCGGATCCGCGGCCAGAGCCCCTTGTGGCTGCGGATCCGCCGCGTGGAAGTGGAATTAGGGGCTGGCATTTTTCTGGTGGGATTTTAACTACCATTCCCCAATTTATGCATCTAAATTTCTGGCTTTGGGACTATAAATAAAGACCGAGTGCCTCTTGGAAAAATCATCAAGTCGACGAGATCACGAAGTCCAAGACGGCTCACGCATCCAGACTGATCATCAACGGTTCATCAACCTCCTTAGAAGAGATCGAGAAGCAAACTAGTATTTGTAATCATTTTCTAAGGAATCAAAGTGTAATGAATATTGTAGATTAATAAAGGTAGCCCTTTATCCTATTCTATTTCTCTGTAGTTTAATTATGCATTTTCTCTCCATCTCTTTTTCTCCCAACATGCGCGAGTAATTCTCCGCTTGTTAGGGATCGTAGGATTAGGGTAGGCTAATGGATGATAAACACCTCTAAACCTTTTTTAAGTCCTATAAAGTTTATAAACATTATCAAAAGAATCTTTAACATCCTAATCGGGCGCGCTAACAATTCTTTGTTACTCCCGACCGCCATTAGAGATTAGATTAATGATTGTTTTGGTAAAGGCTAGTTATGAACGGAGTTCCGTGTCGAGATAAGGGTTAAGAGTGGGATTTCTTTTCCCTCCAAAAACCCTAATCTACACGCATCACCGTCGTTCTAGTTTTAAATCTATTAAAGGATAAAAAGAGTAACTTTTAATTAATCATCCATAACTACTAAATCCTAACGAACCCTACAAGCCCTCTTCTTATATAAACTTACATCTGTAGTTGATCTAGATCTATATTTTGCATTCTTGTTTAATGTAGATCTAGATCCTACAACCATTTTACAATATTCTTTATCCTTCCTCCTCTCCTTTCTCAACACATCTAAAGTAAGAGTAAAATATTCAACGTTTTCCTGAGGACGACCCGTATTCATCTCGGTCTAGCTACGCGCGACACCGTTCTGATTGCGGTTATTCTACAAAAAGTCTACCTCTTTGGAAGAGATCGAGAAGCAAACTAGTCTTTGTAATCATTTTCTAAGGAATCAAAGTGGAATGAATATTGTTGATTAATAAAGGTAGCTTTCCTTTTCTTATTCTATTTCTTCGTAGTTTAATTATGCATTTTCTCTCCATCTCTTTTTCTCCCAACATGCGCGAGTAATTCTCCGCTTGTTAGGGTTCGTAGGATTAGGGTAGGCTAATGGATCATGAACATCTCTGAACCCTTTTTAAGTCCTATAAAGTTTATAAACTTTATCAAAAGAATCATTAACATTCTAATCGGGCGCGCTAACAATTCATTGTTAGTCCCGACCGCGATTAGAGATTATATTAATGATTGTTTTAGAATATGCTAGATATGAACGGAGTTCCGTGTCAAGATAGGGGTCTAGAGTGGGATTCCTTTTCCCTCCAGAAACCCTAATCTACACGCATCACTGTCGTTCAAGTTTTAAATCTATTAAAGGATAGAAAGAGTAATTTTTAATTAATCATCCATAAATACTAAATCCTAATGAACCCTACAAGCCCTCTTCTTATATAAACTTACATTCGTAGTTAATCTAGATCTATATTTTGCATTCTTGTTTACGTAGATCTAGATCCTACAACCATTCTACAACATTCTTATCCCTCCTCTCTCTCTCAACACATCTAAAGTAAGAGTAAAATATTCAATGTTTCCCTGAGGACGACCCGTACTCACCTCGGTCTAGCTACACGCGACACCGTTCTGATTGCGGTTAACTACAAACACACTCTTTCAAACCAATCAGCACCCGCGCAAGCCCAGTCCTCGCTCTGTCGTTAGTTAAGTAACCTAACGGGTGATGACGGGACCCTGTGGCGAATGCGGATGGCATATACGTACATTTTATTTTCGTTCTTTTCCGGTGTGATTAATTGATGGGACTGCATAGATTCTTATTAATGCAAGGATAAAACAAACCTATATACGATTTGTTGGAACCAAGTTTTTCAAAAAAACAGACAGTACAGACGTTTTCTTTTGCTTTGCATCGTGGTATTCATTTGGAATATCCTGCACCTCATTCGACGAGGCAAGGGCCGAGATCCCTTCATCGGGAGTGACCCCTTGAGTAAAAGTTTACGTCAACATAATAACTTCACTATAGTCGATTATTTTTGCTTTGCATCATGGTATTCAGTTTGAAATATCCTGCACCCCATTCGATGGGGAAAGAGCCGAGATCCATTCACCGAGAGTGACCTCTTTAGCAAACGTTTTCGCCACTATATATTTATAAAAACCACTTGGATTCCTTCAATGATATCAAGTTCATTACGTAAAGGTTTTTCGCCAAAAACCAGCCGTAGCCCTCCGTCGTTTCTTTCAGGTGGTACCTAGTTTTCGTGCTGCGTTTGTTGGCTTTTGTCAAGGCGTAGTGTGCGGTAGCTAGATATTGCTTGTCTGTTGCATTGAGTTGCGATTATCTAGGACAGTCGTATAACCTTGTTGGCCTTTGTCAAGAGTTTGTACGAGTGGGTCTAGAGTAATCCAGGATAATGACGGATTGAACTTGACTTGTGGTTTATGATTTGTTAGCCTTTGTCAAGGTCATAAACCGCTTGGGGTAAAAATCACATCGGGAGTTTCAAACATACAGGAAACTTGCCAGGTTTGCGCATACCTTCTGGAGTGTGGTGACTTGAGAGGCTTCCATCAAGTTATCATGCGATGATAGTTGGATCCCGATTCCTACTGATGAGTAAGATTACTCCTCGGGTGATTCCGACTAATTCTCCTTTTAGGTTTGGAGGAGAATTCAAGGAAACAATGGGAGACATCCAGATTAGATAAAATGATTAACCATTCTGATCTAGGTTAGAGTGCACGCTGAGTATTTCTTCTCTCTCTCTATGGCTACGACTATGACCCGACCTTTGACTAAAACTCATGAACCAAGTTTACCGAACCATCTTATAACACTTTGGCTTTTGGAATGTCACGGTGTCGCATACATCATTGCCAGTTCTAAATCACCTTTGCATTTCTCCAGGACAACCCGTATTACTACGGATATCCACTTCCATCGGATAAATCCATCGTATAGTTACATACGAACTCGAAGGAACTTTTTCGAGGATGGATTCTGGTCTGGAGAGATTGAATAGAATTATTCGGTTGTCTTTTCTCTTTTCCTTCTCTCAGGTTGTGAGGGCTCCTAGGATTAGGAGAGGGTACGCCTATTGAGCTTATTGGATAGTCTTCCTCCAAACCATAGGCAGGTGCCGAACGGTAGGGAAAGAAGAAAACCAACAAGCTTAACTGTGGTGTACAGAAGGTAATAAGTAAAGACATATAAAGGGATTAGAATAATGGCAAAGAAAATTGCGATCACCATTATTCACGACAAAGACCGTGTATACCCCTGCCACTCCTACATTGACTTTGCTTTTCTCTAGAACACTCCGTATCACTACGGATATCCACTTCCATTGGATAAATCCATCGTATAGTTACATACGAACTCGAAGGAACTTTTTCGAGGATGGATTCTAGTTCAGGAGAAAAAGAATAGGATTATTCAGATGTCTTTTCTCTTTACCTTCTCTCAGGTTGCGAGGGCTCCTAAGATTAGGAGAGTACACCTATTACACTTATTGGATAGTCTTCTTCCAAACCTTAGGCTGGTGCTGAAGGGTAGGGAATGAAGAAAACCAATTAGCGTAAAAGAGGTGTACAGAAGGTAATAAGTAATGACATAATAAAGGGATTGCAGAGAGGGCAGGCAAGTATATGGTTACTGTCGTGATTCAGGATAGTGGAAGAGGCGTTACTAGGAATACCAGTTAACCCATTTTGAAACATTTTCATGTTTCAGTTTTACTATGCGATGTTAATTGAAAACTGTTTTCCCAATAAGAATCTAACTCCAGGGTATGTATTTACCAGATCAGTTTCTCACATCTGTATGTTATTACAGATGTTGAGTGGGAGTAAGATATTGGGAATTGGGTGATTAGATCCTCATTATATCGGAATTCGCTGTAATTGGTGATATTTGAAGAAATCATCTGGATTTGGCTGGATGGCAAATATTTGGTTTTGAATATCCGTTGTTATGCACCAATTTCAAACTGATATATCTGTATATTTATTTTATAAAGTGAGATATAACTTTTTGATATTGTGTCTATGACATTTACCTATATTAGTTGGTGATTAGGTAAGGTGCATTCAACAGCGGTGTAATCTTCTGAACCATAGTACAATTTTTCAACCTACGACGCACAGGGTTTGAGTTATTGAACTCAGGGGACTTGTACAAAGTATTGTAAGTTGTCCAGAGTCCATTAGGACAATAGGGTTGGTACTCATACTATATTCTTTTTACTTGCGACTTCTCCAGTTCTGGACAAGTATTTCGTAGAAATGCAAAGTCCAGATATTGAGAAGTTATAGGTATAAGAATAAAGTAGAGAACCATTTGTTGGAAGTATCAGGATTCTTCGATGAAGTCGAAGATGTAGATACTTGTGTTTGGTATTCAGTTAATAGTAATGGTTTTGAGAACTTGCTTCTCTTTCAGGTTACTCATATATGGATGCATTCCTAAATAAGTAATGCTGATTGACCTCATTCCATTTGGTTGACATGCGTTGCAGACAGCTGCATGATTTTGAATCTGGTTCAAATTAGATTAGGGCTTTTGTTTCTATATAAGATTTATATAGAATCAATTTATATCTTAACGATGTTAAGATATAGGGAGTTGTCCGGCTGATGCTTAAAACCAGAATCTGGATAAACTCGAGGCACGCTTCAGTAATGGCTGTTTATGGGTTATCCCGGGCTTTGACGATTGATAACATTCTACCATCAGAAAGATCAATATTCATATTGTTCTTGACTCGCCGCAGTTTTAGTAAAATGGATTTTGTTCAGAAAACAATAGTGGGAGTATGGTAGAACTGGAAGTGATTCCATAACCACAAACGATCACTGATGATTTAATAGAACCTAACGATTCAATTAGTTTCGACGTTCTATTATCCACTCCGCAGATTTTGGTGGGAAACCTCAGGCACCCGAGTGGTACTTCGGTCTTCTTAGTAACGGTGAAAGAGAGGTTCTTGTTTACCCAGACTTGCCATTGCTGCAGTTCTAGACTATAAGACCCGGCAGGAGGATGAGTATAGCATCGTTCTAAACTAGGTTTAGAAGTACACGTGTATATGACTCTGCCAGAGGGTTGTTGTAGTCAGTGGGAGTAGCGGAAGCATAGTGGGCAAGTAGCTTATGTCTATTTGTAGACTAAAGCAGGTATAGCGGATATAGATCATCTATTTTTGATGTGACAGTCATAGGTCTTGACCTCATCTGAATAGGAGATGGATCTGGTAAGAAGGTAGTAGAAAGTGATTTCCAGGTATTGGGAGGACATGCACTTAATAGAAAGAGATATTCCTATACTACGATCGGTTATACTGTGGTTGTCACACAGTTGTTTCTCCACATAGGATATGGATATAATATCAGGTTTTCTGGTTAATAGATCTATGGTTTTAGATCTGGATTTAGGAAGTATCCTAATCCGGGTACTTTGACATTATTCTAAAAAGTATTTTAGAATGAACGACTCCTGGCATGGTAGTGTACCTGCAGGTGATAGGGTCACCCTCTCTAATGGTGTCTTATAGAATAAAGGGGAGAGGGATCTGCATGATTAACATATAACTTGCTTAGGCAATTGAGTTAATCATGAAATGTCAAGTACCACACTGGATATTGCTTTTGCACTAGATACAATATGCAGATATATTAATCCAATCCTGGAGAAACATTGGGAAGCAGTTATTGAACATAAATGAATGTTCTAGGTAAATGATTACGGCAGCCTCCTTCAGGAGACGGTTATCATTTCAGGCTTCCAAGGTGACCTGGATGACAGAGTGACTGTCAGAGTTATAGTTTTTCCCTCATTTGAGGGACAGTATGTTGGACAGGTGGTTCAAGCGGATACTGAGGAAAGGCATGGCGTAGAATACTGATTAAATTCAGTGGACGATATAGTCTAAGTAGTTTGCTGGATTTGGAGTTCGTTTATGAACTGGGTCCCATCAGATATCCAGACAAATTCTAAGACAAGTATTGCTCATTTTGGGAGATAGTTTTCTCCGCGAAGTTGAGATACAGAGTGATACAGAAAGAACATTGGAGCGAATCAACTCACTGAGGCAATTTCTCGAATGCAATCATTTTCGTAAACGGGCTTTGCGAAACTGATTAGTAGAGAAGTTGGGTGTTCGGTATCACACGGGCTATGAGTATACGACATCGCAATAATTGGCCTTAAGTGCAAGTGGGAGATTGTTGGCTATAGTGCCCTCAAGGAAATTATCATAGTCGCGGACTTGTGATTATGATGATTGAGGAAGGACCTATACCGATAAAACAGTCTTACTCAAGATGATAGTATGGTATCTAGTTTGTCTTTATCAACATGTTGATAGAGCCCATAGGATTTTTACTTGACTGCGAGCAATATGATGGCGATCATATATGTGGGAGCTGGGATCTATAAGCACATTCTTAAATGTCCCTAGTCGTAGGAGTATCGAGACCGGGCATCGATACTCCAGTGTAGACTAGTGTATACTGATCGAGACCCCGACGAGGGGCGGTGGACAGGTCTCACAAGCCATTGGTGTTAGTTTGTTCACCTAAGATAGTATGCAGGTGCTCATTGGGTTATGAGTACACCGGACGGACTCGCCGGGAACCTGCTAGTTGGTATTATACCTATTGTCCGATAGCAGTTCCCAGGTGACATGTGTACAGGTTAGTCTGTCGACCTGAGATCGTCATTTTTCTCGTGTGAGTTCGCACCATACTTTGATTACTAACCTACCACGGCTTAAAGGATTTGTATAAACATGTTTTAGTTGGGTACAGTCCCAAGCCACATGGAGGCAGTGATCGGATCGTCGGGGATTCGTCTCTCCCGGTATTGGGGGTTGATGTCATGTTGTGTTCGGGTGGCCATCACCACAAATCCATGGCCATGGTAGACGAGGATTACCGATCGAGGATCGATAGTTTCTCCGGAGGTGATGGGTATCACGCCGACACTAAATATCGCGTTGTTAGGGGTCTGACTTTATCCACCCCCTAGACTCGATATACGATACTCTTAGATGAACAGACCGGACTGTACGGATATTATCACTGTCAGGCTCAGTAGGGGTTCAGGATGAGTTTGCTCGCCGGCCTCCCTTTCTCTCTATACCTGGGTAGCCGTTACGTACAGCTAGTGCCGCTGACGTGCTTGTGGTTAAACCCACTGCCAACGTATTTACGAGTCTTTAGAGTCCCACACAGAGGGTTTTCACGGTTCAGGTGATATGGTGTACATGTTGTATGTTGGTGCATACAGGTGTCCGGTTAAATATGTGCACACGCTGCACAGACTTTAATCGGACGGTTGATAATACTAGAGGCTTAGGATTAAGCCAGATTATTAAATCAGGTTTTGATTTAATAATTTACATATGTATTTATATATATGTATTCTAGTATTATTGTTCACTATTTGTTTTCTCTCTCGGCTATTCGTATTTTTATACAAATACGCGTATATGTATTTCGATACATGTACCGGGAAGTATTCCGTATTCTATACGGAATAGCTTCTAGAAGTTTTGCCACCTCATTATTTGATTTTCCATTTATGGAAATTCATTTGTTTAATGATGAGGTGGTGGGTGTGAGGTGGCATGAACATGGAACAAGGTATGGGTTTTGGGTATGGTTCATTTGTTTATTGTAATTTGACATTGGAAAAGATTTTCTTTTGGTGATGGGAGAGAGATGGGGCCGGCCACTATCTTTTGAGCATGGGGTTAATTTCATTTGGCCACATTACACATTATGCAAGCCTCCTCGCTCTCTCACTCTAATCCACACAAAACACTTAGTATTATTCTTGCTCATGCCAAAGTTCATCTCCTCATCTTCTATGGTTGCTCCATGAGCATTTTAGTTGAGAGATAATTGTAGTGACATTTCTATACACCCCCACTCTCCATAGCTAGCGACTTTGGAGTGTCGGTTACCTCGTTCGTCGAGGTTGGAGCTTGCGCCATTTCCCTCAGGCGGATCATCGAAGATGGAGGAAGACCGGCGACCAAACCACATCAAGGAGCCGCTAGGAGCTTGGAATGAAGACCGAAGGACTCGGATCATCTCGGTATAACCTTTCTAACTCTTAGTTACTTTGCTAGTTTAGGGTTTAAGGTCGATCCGTAGATCGGGTAGCAATAGCTCCAGTTTAGAAAAATTTTGTTCCGCATTTTGGCCGCGTTTTGATGGCCGGGGCGCTGCCGTGACCCTTCAGAGGCAGTATCACCGGATCCAGCAGATAGTTGATCGCCGGGAGATCGAGTTCAGGAGAGTTAACACGAAGAACAACACGGCGGATCCACTCACGAAGGCTATACCCAAGATACAATTTGAGAGACTCTTCAAGATGTTGGATATGAGATACTACAACAACTGGCCTTAGTGCTATTGGGAGATTGTTAGTTATGTATATGCCCTAGAGGCCACTATTGTACATATGATGTATATTATACTGGATGCTTGGACATATATAGAGAGGACTTTCTTGCTCGACGTGATAGTATGCTATCTGGTTGCACTTTGTCTTAACATGTAGACTTGTATTGTGATACTGTCTTGCTCTCACATGTTGATAAAGACCTTAAGTTGTGTACTTGACAACTAGGACTATGATGGAGATCATACTAGTGGGGCCAGGGTAGTCCACAAGTACATCCTATAATTGTTCTTAGTTGAAGGTGTATCGAGACAGGGCATCGATACTCCAGAGTAAACTAGCGTATACGCTTCTTGACCCATATGATGGGAGATGGATGATCCCACATCCATTGGTGTTTGACATCAAAAATGGTATACGAGTGCTCGGTGGAGACTAGGTACACTGAACGGACTAGCCAAGAACTCCTAGTTGGTATTATACCTATCGTCAGATAGCGGTTCTCTGGTGAAACTGGTACAGGTTAGTTTGTAGACCCGAGATCGTCATAGAGTCTTGTGTGATTACCACTGTTCTTTGATTTCCAGCTTACCGCGTTCAAGAGAACGTGCCAAACGATGGCTTTTGGGAACAGTCCCGAATCACATGGTGGCAATGAGCGATAGGAAGGGTTTCGTCTCTCCCGGTATTGGGGGTTGATGTTGCGCTGTGCTCGATTGGCTATAACAGGAAGTCCCTGGCCAGGGATAATACGGAGATCTACTGGTGAGTGTAATTAGTAGTTTCTCGACCCGTTATAAGCCTCACATCGGCACGACTTATCGGTTACTGGGTTCTGACGTTTACCACCCCTAGACTGGATATGAGACATATCAGACGAAGAGACCGGACTGTACGGTAGTGTTACTGACAGGCTATACAGGAGTATGAGCAGGCTTGCTTGTTGGTCTTCTGATCGCTCAATACCCGGGTAGCCGTTACGTCCAGCTAGTACCACTGACGGCTTGTTGGTGCTTGATATGATCATCACCTACTGTCGGCGTATTGTCGAGTCTTTAGAGTCCTACAAAGAGGTTTACTGGCTCAAAAAAAACGAAGTAGGAGCACATAAGTGATATGTGCGGAATCGAGATTAATACGAGTATGTGATACCGTATTCTATTCTCGCGATATAGGTATCAGTCGGTTATACGTGATATTGCCTGGTTATCGAATCAAATGTTGATTCGATAAGTTGATACATATGATATTAGTCGGTTATATGTGATATAGCCAGATTATTAAATCAAGTGTTGATTTGATAATTTAATAATTGTATATTTGATATACTAGTTTACATTAACTAATATTAGCTCACTTGTACATTTCTTTTAATTACTATTGAACACTTAATATATATGTGATATATATTATTGTGTCATGCTTGATTATGCATGCAATATGGGTGTATGGGACTTACACCATACTTGAGATAATATTAAGGTTTTTATTTATTTAAGTAATTCAAAATTGAGTTGAATTTTGTCATGGTTAGAAGCTTGGAGAAGCTTGTGATGACCATTTACTTTGTCCACCAATTTAGTTTTTCCTTAGATATTTATTAACCTAACCATTATCTAGAACCATGGTTATGTCTCTACATGGGTTAATATGAGATATTATCTCACCCATGGTTGCTATTCTCACACATAACATTATTCACATTATCTTCTTCATCTTCATCTTCATCAAGAGCCAAGCTCTCTAGCTTTTGAGGAAGTGAAGAAAAATAGTGAGAAAAAGAATTCTAAATTGAGCAAAATTCCTACTTCTTCATCCTCTACTAGATTAGTCATTTAGTTTAGTGTGTTAGCTTCACTAATCCCTAATTAGTAAAAAGGTAGCTTGAGTTGGTGTCTCCTCAAAGTAGATCATCTTCGGCCTCGACGATCAATGTGCAAGCTCGTTCATTTCGACTAATGGAGCCTACGGAGAGTCCAGATCACCACTACTTAGAGCGAAGGGACTTCTACACGGAGCAATTGAAGTGAAGGACCGGTCTACAAATGTTGTATTCCATATTCACTTAGATGTTAAGTTGTTTTCATATTGTATTTTCTAATTCTCAAGTTAAGATTCTAGGGTTAGGGTTAAGTAGCATGGCAAATTTTTGAAAATGGCATGGACGATGACTCCCGAAACCTTGCTGTCGTGCTAGGTGTATGGTTTCTAGGCACACCCATGAGGTTCTACAAGTGATCAAACATGGCCAATTCAAAAATTTCCTATGTGCCACGTAACCCTAAGCAAGATCGTAACTAGAGGATAAGCGATGCAAGCAAGTAAACAACTTTATTGCTAAAGGAAAGTGACTACAACCTTTGTAGATCCGGTGCTCCACTTCCATGGCTCCGTGATGACGTCCCACCGCTGTACCCATCGGAATCCTAGACTCTCGCGGTGGTTTCATCGGAGAAAAGATCGGGCTAGGTCGTCGACTTCGATGCCGAAGATGATCTACGTCGAGGCAACTCAAGATCAAGCTCCAACTTCACCAAGTCATGAAACTTGTGAAGAAAACACCCTATACTACATGGCAAGTGGTAGAGGATGAAGAAATAGGAAGTGGGTTCACTTTGGATTTGGATTTCTCACTCTTTTTCTCAAGTCACCATTGAAGGTAGCAAAGGTTTTCTTCATCATGAAGAAGAAGAAGAAGAAGAAAAGAATATGATAAGAATTATCAATAATAGAAAATAAAATCATTCTTATCATAATTCAACCTTGGGTTAGTTTAACATGTGCAGAGAATAAACTAGAGTTTAGTTGAATGGTTAGGGTTAAGGAAAAAACAAAGTGGTGAAAACTTCATGAAACTTCAAGATAAAAACAAAAGAAGTCACCATTTTGTTTCTTGCCCAAAATGAATTAATAAATAAAAGAACAAGTAAATAAAGCAAATATAACAAAACCCTAACCATTCACTTAAACATGGTTTAAAGTAAACACAAACCCAAGTTTGCATGTATCATCAAACATGATACAAACAAGTGCACAAAAATATATCACATATACAATGTGCACATCAAGTGAGAAAATCCATTTTAAGTGAACCAATACTAGTTAATGCAAAGTAATATATCAAATATATAATTATGCATTAAATCATTAAATCAACACTTGATTTAATAATCCGGTCATACTGCATATAACCGACTAATATCAAGTGTATCAATGTATCGAATCAACATTTGATTCGGTAGCCCGGCTATATCACATATAACCGTCCCATGATACATATCACGAGAATAGAATACAGTATCACATACTGGTATTATTCTTGGTCCCGCACATATCTCATATGTGCTCCTATTTCGTTTCGCTTGAGCCAGGAAACCTCTGTGTAGGACTCTAAAGACTCATCAATATGCCGGCAGCAGGTGATGATCATATCAAACACCCACAAGCCGCAAGCGGTCTGCTAAACGTAACGGCCACTCGGGTATTGAGCGATCAGAAGATCGACGAGCAAGCCCGGTCACACTCCTGTGAATCCAACCAGTAACACTTACTGTACAGTCCGGTCAGTTCGTTTGATATGTAACATATCTCGCCTAGGGGTGGTAAACGTCAGACCCCAATAGCTCGATAAGGTATGCCGGCGTGAGGTCCATAACAATCGTGAAACTACTGATAACTCTTACCAGTATATCACTGCAACCCTGGCCAGGGATTTCCAGTTATGGCCAATCGTGCATAGCGCAACATCAACCCCCAATACCGGGAGAGACGAATCCCCTCCTATCGCTCATTGCCTCCATGTGAATCGGGACTGTACCCAAAAACCACCTGTTTGCACGACTCAGTAGAGCCGTGGTAGGGTGGAAATCAAAGCACAGTGGGAGACACACAAGACTCTATGAAGATCTCCGGTCAACAGACTAAGCTGTACCAGTATAACCAGAGAACTGCCATCTGACGTGAGGTATAATACCATCTGGGAGTTCTCGGCGAGTCCGTTCAGTGTACCCAGTCATCACTAAGCACCCGCATACCATCTCTGATGTCAAACACCAATGGATATGGGATCATCCATCACCCATCACATGGGTCGAGAAGATATATGCTAGTCTACTCTGGAATATCGATGCCCCGTCTCGATATTCCCACGACTAGGAACAATGAAGGATGTACTCATTGACTACCCAGGCCCCACTAGTATGATCTACATCATATTCCTGGAAGTCGAGTACACATCCTAAAGGCTTTATCAACATGCAACAGAGAGACAAAAAGTTTACATGTTAAGATAAAGAGCAACCAGATAGCATACTATCATGTCGAGCAAAAAAGTCCTACCTATATATGTCCCAGCATCCACTACAATATACATCCAATGTACAGTAATGGCCTCTAGGGCATACATATAACTAACAATCTCCCACTTGCACTAGGGCCATCCATAGCAGTGGTTGCAGTATCACATACTCAACCATCCCATATAAGTCTCTCTTTGGGAAAAAGTCTTTGTGAGTGGATCCGCCGTGTTGTCCTCTAAGTCTACTCTCCTAACCTCGATCACCCTGGAGATCAACTATCTCCATGATCAGGTGATGGTGCCTCAGAATATGTCTGGGTCACTGATGGGATCGGGGTTCCTGGGCCAAAGCCATACTTCCATTGTCACACAATGGTAAGAACCTAGTTCTTCTCATGAACAAATATACAACCAAACTGCCTCTTTGGCAGTATCTTTAATAGCGATGTTACCAGCCTTTATCGTCTAGTCTGCCACGGTATCTCTCTTGGAACTCTTCCAACATACCGTCCCTCCACTGAGGGTAAAGACAATGCCTGGGACCGACATTCAGTCGTCCTTATCACCCTGGAACTTTTCGAGTGATTCTCCCCAGGATCGATTGATACCATCTCACTACAACTAGTGAGAATCCTAACATCCATTTAGATCTATCTCATAGATCCAAATCCCAGGATTTAGAAGGTATCACTTTGATCCTGTATGGAGAATCCTTGTGATAAGCGGAGATTGACCGAGCGTAGCATAGGAAACTCCTTTCCTATCAAGAGTATGTCATCCACGTACTCTACGAGGATCAAAACCATACTCCATACTACCTTTTTGTATATACAAGGTTCATGTACCATTTTGATGACGTCAAACTCTTTGACTACCACATCAAAACAGACGTCCCATCTCCGCGATGCCTCCTTTATTCTGTAAAGCAACTTGCACACGTTTCCGCTGATCCCACTGTTTACGAAGCCCTCTGGCTGTGTTCTTATAGACGTTCTCTTCCAAATCATTATTTAGAAAAGTAGTCATGGCACCCAACCTCCAGATATCGTAGTCATGGTATGTAGCAATGGCAAGTAGGATCTGGATGGACTTAAGCATAGTCCCTGGAAAAGGTTTCATCATTATCCAAGCCTGGTCGATGACTAAAGCCTTTAACAAGTCTAGCTTTGAAAGTCTCAACATTTCCATCTACACCAAGTAATCTTCTCAAGATATACTTGCTCCTGATGGGGATTTAACCCTTCAGATATAGCAACCAAAGTCCATACTTTGTTGGTGTATAAGGATTCCATCTCAGATTGCTAAGCATCCAACCATTCTTACAGAGTCACGCTCTTGATGGCCAGCTCGAAACTAGTTGGGTCATCATCTCATGACGCAATCCTCGCTCCCACTGTCATCGAGAAACCGAAGTATCTCTCAGGCAGGTGAGGAACCCTGCTAGATCGGCGGAGAGGCTGAGGTTCGTCGGGGACTGTTGAATCCTCTGGTTCTGTCAAATCAGCTGCAGTTTTGTATAGTTGGAACCTTTCCAGTTCTACAGAACCGACCTTGCCTCGATCTTGTCCGGATTTTGCTTTTGACATAGGCCGGACAATCCCAAATCTTAACTTTCTTAAGAGATGGGTTCTTCCCATACCATATCTTATATGGAGTGGTAGGCATTGATTTGAATCGAACCCTATTCAATAGGTATGCAACTTCATAGGTGCATAACTCCCTAAAAGAAACAGGTAACTCAGTAATACTCATCATAGAGCACACCATGTCACATAGGGTGCTACTGCTACGCCCTGATACATCGTTGTGCTGTGGTATAATTAGAGGAGTAATACCGAGAGAGAATCTCATTCTCCTTTAGAACAATCCAGGAATTCTATGCACAAGTATTCTCCTCCCTGATCACATCAAAGGACATAATACTTATACCCGTATTGGTTCCCTACTTCTAGCTTATATTCTGTGAATATCTCAAAAGGTTCGGACTTGTGTTTCAACAGGAACATATGTTTGAATCTTGAAAGATCATCAGAGAACGTAATGAAGTATAAAGAACCGGTCCTGGCATGTGTAGACAGGAGA
The DNA here is from genome assembly GCA_030015575.1 of Agapanthus africanus. Lineage (NCBI taxonomy): Eukaryota > Viridiplantae > Streptophyta > Magnoliopsida > Asparagales > Amaryllidaceae > Agapanthus > Agapanthus africanus. Next base: position 271,213,296 of record JASDDO010000022.1, on the reverse strand, counting down.
CCTTACATACATCATCATGTATCAGTCCCAAGAGTTCACTAACTCTTTCTCTGTTTCCAATAAACAGAGCTATGGTCATTTTATCTTTGTGACATGACTGGCAAGTTTCACAAGATGTAAATTCAAACAGATTTAAATATGCATCTAAAATGTAACTTAAGCTAGTCGGGTCACATTGATATGACCTAGTCTACAATACCTCAAGAAGGAATCGTTCATATCTGAACTCGTCCTCTTGTGTGTGTTCTGTATACTAGGAACTGTAGTTTGATTTAGAACGTCAATGCTTTTAGATAACGTGCCTGAACCGATCAACTTTTGATATAGGAAATGTTCAAAACAATATCCAACAATACAAAATTACATCCTTCTTTACTAATAAAGAGACTGATATGATTTTGTATATCAGGTTCGGTATCTAATAACATTCGTTCAGAATTAATGTACTGGTAATACAGGATGACACTGACAAACAGACTTGGCTGCAACACTTGCCCGTTTTCTGTCTCATGAAACTTATCACCCGTTCTCAGTTCTCTACCTTTCTGTAGCCCTATGTAACAGATTACATATCTGGGATCCTGATCCGGCATCAAATACCCAGGATTCAGAGGATACAGAGAAACATTTCTTTATAATGAACACACCCGAAGGAGATGCATCTCATGCACTTTCTTCGTTTGGGCGGCATGAGAATCCTGGTATTCCCCTATTTCCTGCTCTGTCTTATAACAATTATAAGTTGGAGCGGGACCAACGTTCCCCAGCTCAGTATAACAAGCGGGTTCGGTCAATACATCCATATTATTATCTTGATTAAGGCGTGATATGGTCGCTACCTAGAGAGAGAGAAAAGAAAACACTCTGCGTGCGCTCTTGCAAGATTAGATTGGTTATTTATTTTATCTAATCAGGATGGCTCCCACTGTTTTTATCAAATCTTCCTTCAAACCCTAAAAGGAAAGACTAGCCGGGATTAATTACACTCTATAAGTTCGCCAATCTTTTGTTGGAGATAGTGCCCTCAGAGTCAATTATTGGATCACAGGCACGTGATTGCAATGATTGTGGGAGGACCTGTCCCAGTAGGATAGTCTTACTCAAGATGATAGTATGCTATCTGGTATATCTTTATCATCGTGTACTGGTTTAGGTGACCTCACGAGTCACTATTGCACGTTGATAGAGCCCCTAGGATTCTTGCTTGACTACCAGCAGTATGAGGGCGATCATATACGTGGGAGCTGGGGTCTATAAGCACATCCTTAAAAGGTCCCTAGTCGTGGGAGTTTCGAGACAGGGCATCGATACTCCGGAGTAGACTAGTGTATACAGTCGAGACCACGACGAGGGGCGGTGGCCAGTCTCAGAAGCCACTAGTGTCAGTTGGTTCACCAAAGATGTATACAGGTGCTCATTGGGTTATGAGTACACCGGACAGGACTCGCCGGGAACCTGCTAGTTGGTATTATACCTGACGTCCGATAGCAGTTCCCTGGTGACATGTGTACAGGTCAGTTCATCGAACTGAGATCGTCATTTGTCTCGTGTGAGTTCCCACTGTGCTTTGATTACTACCCTACCACGGCTCAAAGGAGTCGTGCAAACAGGTTTTAGTTGGGTACAGTCCCGAGCCACATGGAGGCAGTGAGCGGATCTGCAGGGGTTCGTCTCTCCCGGTATTGGGGATGAGGTCGCGCTGTGTCTAGGAGAGCCAGAACATGAAAAGTCCTTGGCCAAGGCAGGAGATTTACTGGTAGGTATTCCAGTAGTATCTCAGGGTGTTCTGGGCTACACTCCGACACGACTTGTATCGCTTTTGGGGGTTTGACTTTCACCAACCCCATAGGCCCGCCATGCGATGCTCATAGACGAACGGACCGGACTGTACGGATATTGTCACTGCTAGGCTCAGTAGGATGTCTGGATGAGTTCGCTTATCGACGTCCCTTTTAGTCAGTACCTGGTAGCCCGTTACGTATTGGCTTATACTTCTGACGTGCTAGTGGTTAAATCCACAACCAAAGTATTGACGAGTCTTTAGAGTCCCCCACAGACCAGTTTCTCAAGTTTCGGGCGAAACGCTGTAGAGGTCGTATGGAGATATGGCAGGGTTCGATCAGATACGCGCGGTATTGCACGGATCGTAATTGGACGGATTTTACTAGCCGGCTTTGGTTTAAGCCGGATCCTAGTATTTTACAGTGTAGATTTTGTCTCTTTGCATTTGTATTCAGTGGGAATACAAATGCGGGCATGTATATACAGTCGCGGGGTTTTCCTGTAATTTATTACAGGATCAGTTTTCTGAAGTTTCCAGTTTCCATTCCGTTCTGGCCAGTTTTCCTTTGTTCCTTCCCGGCTGGATTTTTCCGATGGAGGGTTTTTTTTGCAGTTGTGCAAATTATCTTTGTGGAGGGTGTTATTTGTATTTGTGGCATTATGAAAGGTTAAGCATCTTTGCTTTTTCATGATGGCTTGCTTTAATGAGATTAGATTAGATTTGAAATGGAAATGACATTGTTATCATCATATTTGGTGTGGTCACCACTTTGGTTTTACTACTATCACCTCCCTTCTTGGTTTGAGTTTTTTCTCTCCTCATTCTTACAAAAGGGGCTGGCCACTTTGAGGGAAAGGAGAGCTTCATTTTTGCATGAGTGAAAATCTATCATCTCATTTTTAGCTTGCTTTCAAAATTCCTAACACATCTCCAAAAGCTCATTGTTTCATTCCTCCATCATGGCAACTTCACAACCCCAAGAGACAAAGTTTCTACACTAGTCTACAGCATTCCTTGGACGCGTCAGCTAGCCAACTTCGCGCCCGAGTTGCCTCGGTCCAGAGGTGGGAGCCCGTAAAAGAATCCGGCTACGTGGTGCCCTTTCCGACGAGGAGGTGGCGGACGGAGATTCCGAGGGAGATCGGAGTGGAGACGAAGACCGAAGGACACGGATCGCTTGGTATACTTCTCTACTCCTTTTCTTGTTAGCTAGTAGCTAGGTTAATGGCCCGATCCGGGTTAAAAGTGCGCGGTGGTGCCGGTTTGCAAGTTTCGCAAAGTTTTACGTTTCCGCGTTTCCGGCGTCGGATCGACGGCCGGGTCGCCACCGTGCACTTACAATGGTATCAGAGCCAGGTTGTTAACCTAGTCTAGCTTGCTCTAGTATGTTTAAAACACGATCGAACAAAAATGCCAAAAACCGTATTTTCAGTGCACTGGTTTCTGTTGAAATTTTTTTAGCTCTAAAAATTTTTCAGGTCGCTGCAGAAACAAAAGAAAGCAATTATAAGAATTCCGGGAAAATTCGATGCAGTGATCTTTTAGTACGACTGCGGAAATGGGGCCAAACCCCTAGTTTGGCCGCGGTTCCGCGGTGGGAAAGTGTCCTCATTGTACCAAATTTTTCCAGTGGGCTTTTGACTAGAAAATAGGGATTTTGGGATATTCTTTTTGGGCCCAGATTTTCTGTGAGTGCTACAGTACTGCTTGGGGCCCACTTAGGTAATTTTGATCGATCGGAAAAGTTTAAACATGTTAGTTCACAGTATTTACATTATATCTGCGATAGTGAATGTCACTCGATCGGTAAATCCAGTCTATCTGATATAGCCCTTTTAGACGGATTTGCGAACGTGACATTCACGTTGATGTTCTGTGTTGTGCTGTGATATTGCAGACTGGTCGTGGGGGATAGCCAGGATGCAATGTTAGTACAGTTTTGTTTTATGTGTACATTTGATATTTCGGGGCAAGCGTCCGACATGTGGACTGCCGTCACTGCCTGTTTGTATTATTCTTTTGGGGCACGACCGGGTCGAGGTCGATGTACCCGTTGTATGTATATTTTACTTTCTGTACTAGGATTACCCCGTGGAGGGGTGCACGGATAGCCGGGTTCTAGAGGGCAACGGGCCCGCATCTCATGGGTTTGAGATGGATGAGGCTTTACTCTTGAATTGGCGGGCTATTCGCCGCACTCGTAGGGGGTACAGGTTGACCCAAGGAGGGGTGCCCAAGTTACCGGATTCCGTGAAGTGCTGGGTGGTCCATTCACGTTGCTGAAGGAGGCTTCCTCGCTTCAGGTTTTGGCAGGTAACTTGCCGCGCCCGTAGGGGTCTAGGGTTTCATTGCACAGGCTATCCACACGACCAGGGGAACGTCGGGTTTCATTAGCGGCTCTATGAAACCCGGGGATCCCAGATATCTGTATTGTTCTGTGATGCTGATTACATTTCTGTGATGTTGCATTTTATCACGCCTTGATCGAAATATTATATATTGATATATATACTAGTAGTTGTTGTATATGTTTTGCATCCGCGCTAGTCCAGTCCCCGCTCTGTCGTTAGTTAAGTAACCTAACGAGTGATGACGGGACCCAGTGGCGAATGCGGATGGCATATACGTACATCATTATTTTCGTTCTTTATTGGTGTGATCAATTGATGGGACTGCGTTGATTCAGATCAATGCAAGCTAAACAAACCTATTCTGATGTTGTTGGAACATTTTTCAAAAAGCTGTTATTGCAAGGACGTTCACTTTTGTTTTGCACAGTGGTATTCAGTTGGAATATCCTGCTCCTCAGTCGACGAGGCAAGGGTCGAGATCCCTTCACCGGGAGTGACCCCTTGGACAGAAGTTTGCGTCAGTGCAATAACTTCACTATAGTCGTTTACTTTTGCTTTGCATCGTGGTATTCAGTTGGAATATCCTGCACCTCATTCTACGGGGAAAGAGCCGAGATCCCTTCTCCGGGAGTGACCTCTTAAGCAAAGGTTTTCGCCACTATTTTTTAAAGCTATCCGGTTCCTTCAACGATATCAAGTTCATTACGTTAAAGGTTTTCTCCAGAAACCATTCGTAGCCCTCCGTCATTTCAGACGGGTAGCACGTAGTATTCATGCTATATTTGTTGGCCTTCGTCAAGGCATAGTGTATGGTAGCTGCTTGTTACCTTTCTACTGCATAGATAGATGCATTGGTTTGGGACAGTTGTATAGCCTTGTTGGCCTTCGTCAAGGGCTTGTACGGGTGGGTTCAAATTAACCTGGACAATGACGAGTAGAACTTGACATGTGACTTATGATTTGTTGGCCTTCGTCAAGGTCATAAGAGCATGGGGCAAAAATCCACATCGGGAGTTTCTAAAGAAACCGAAACTTGCCAGATATGCGCATACCTTCTGGAGTGTGATAACGTGAGCGGATTCCGTCACGTTATCATGCGATGATAGTTGGATCCCGATTCCCACTGATGAGTTGGTTTACTCCTCCGGTGATCCCGACTAATTCTTCTTTTGGGTTTGGAGAACAATTTGAGGTTACAGTGGGAGGTTTCCTGATTAGATAAAGTGATAACCATTTTGATCTAGGTTAGAGTGCACGCTGAGTGTTTCTTTTCTCTCTCTCTTTGGCAGCGAGCATTGACCCGATCCTAGACTATGACTCAGTGACCAAGTTGACCGAACCTTCTTAACACTGGCTTTTGGATTGTCAGAGTTGCAAACCTCTTTGCCACTCCTACTTTTACCCTTTTTCTCCAGGACACCCCGTATTACTACGAACGTCCACTTCCATTGGACAAAACCATCGTATGGTTATATACGAACTCGAAGGAATTCAAGGATGGTTTCTGGTTCTGGAGAAAACGAATTGGACTATTCAGTTGACTTATCCTTTTACCTTCTCTCAGGTTGCGAGTACTCCTTGGTTTAGGAGATAATACACCTATTTCGCAAATTGGATAGTCTTCTTCCAAACCATAGGCAGGTGCCGATCGGTAGGGAATGATGAAAACAAATTAGCCTAAACGGTGTACAGAAGGTATTAAGTTAAGACAAAGAAAGGGATAGTAAAAGGGCAAAGTAAATTGCGACTGCTATTCACGACCAAACCAAGTGTTTCTTCGCCAATCCTAAATCACCTATGTATTTCTCCAGGACACTCCGTATCACTACGAAGATCCACAGTTTATTTGGATACTCCATCGTATGGTTATATACGAACTCGAAAGGAACTTGTTCCAGTTCGGGGATGGATTCTGGTTCAGGAGAAATAGGAATAAGGTTTATTCGGTTGTCTTTTATCTTCACCTTCTCTCGCTTTGCGAGTGCTCCTAGGATTAGGACAGTATACCCATTATACTTATTGGATAGTCTCCTTCCAAACCATAGGTTGGTGCCGAACGGTAGGGAAGGAAGAAAACCATTTGGCCTAAAGGGGTGTACAGAAGGAAATGACTAAAGACATATATGTTGGAGATAGTGCCCTCAGAGTCAATTATTAGGTCACAGATACGTGATTGTAATGATTGATGGAGGACCTATCCCGGTAGGACAATCTTACTCGAGATGATAGTATGCTATCTGGTTTATCTTTATCATCGTGTACTGCTTTAGGTGACCTGACAGGTCACTATTGCACGTTGATAGAGCCCCTAAGATTCTTGCTTGACCACCAGCAGTATGAGGGCGATCATATACGTGGGAGCTGGTAGTCTATAAGCACATCCTTAAATGGTCCCTAGTCGTGTGAGTTTCGATATAGGGCATCGATACTCCAGAGTAGACTAGTGTGTACATTCGAGAACCCGACGAGGGGCGGTGGCCGGTCTCACAAGCCACTGGTGTCAGTTGGTTCACCTAAGATGTATACAGGTGCTCATTGGGTTATGAGTACACCGGACAAGACTCGCTGGGAACATGCCAGTTGGTCATATACCAGACGTCAGATGGCAGTTCCCTGGTGACATGTGTGCATGTTAGTTCATCGACCTGGGGATCGTCATTTGTCTTGTGTGAGTTCCCACTGTACTTTGAATACTACCCTACCACAGCTCAAAGGAGTCGTGCAAACAGGTTTTAGTTGGGTACAGTCCCGAGCCACATGGAGGCAGTGAGCGTATCTTCAGGGGTTCGTCTCTCTCGGTATTGTGGGTGAGGTCGTGCTGTGTCTAGGAGAGCCATTACACGAAGCCCTCGGCCGAGGCAAGGAGATTTACTGGTAGGTATTCCAGTAGTATCTCAGGGTGTTCTGGGCTACACTCCGACACGACTTGTACCGCTTTTGGGGGTCTGACTTTTACCAACCCCGTAGGCCCGCCATGCGATACTCATAGACGAACGGACCGGACTGTACGGATATTGTCACTGACAGGCTCAGTAGGGTTGTCAGGCTGAGTTCGCTCACCGACGTCCCTTTTAGTCAATACCTGGTAGCCCGTTACGTATTGGCTTATACCTCTGACGTCCTAGTGGTTAAATACACAACCAAGGTGTTGACGAGTCTTTAGAGTCCCCCACATTCAGTTACTCAGTTTTCGGGCGAAAAGTTGTAGAGACCGTATGGAGATAAGGCAAGGTTCGATCAGATACGTGCGGTATTGCACGGATCAGGATCGGACAGTTTGTACTATAGGCTGTATGGCTATATGGTAGGGTTCGATCAGATACGTGCGGTATTGCGCGGATCAGGATCGAACGGATTTTACTAGCCGGTTTTGGTTTAAGCCGGATCCTAGTATAGTACAGTGTAGATTTTGTCTCATTGCATTTGTATTTCGGTCGGAATACAAATGCGGGTGTGTATGCACAGTATCGGGGTTTTCCTGTAATTTATTACGGGACCAGTTTTCTGGAGTTGCCAGTTTGCTTTCCGTTTCGGCCATTTTCCATTGTATCATTCATAGGCCAAAGATTGGTGGAGCAGGGCTTATTTGCATTGTTGCAAATAAGTATTAGTGGAGCGGGTCTTTACATATTTCCTTGTATCATGATGGTGCACCATCCATTGACTTGACTTTTTGCTTCATGGTAGTGTCATGATGGCTTGACCCTTGTTATGAGGTGATGGTTTCTTTGGAGTGTTGGGTTTTGTGGTGATCATTTGATTTTTCATCATCACTCTCTTTCCACCAACCCCCTTGTCTTTGCTCTCTCTCTCCAATCATACAAAAGGGAGGGGCCGGCCATTCCTTGGGAGGAATGGGATTCATTTCATGAGGTATGGCATTTTGGTTCTCATGGTGCTAAGAAAAGCTCTCTAGTTCATCTCAAAAATCAATTCCTCCACCATCTCAAAAGGCAACATCTACAACCCCAAATTGAGACACAAGTTCTACTACACATTCTACAGAAAATCTTGGGCACGTCGATTAGCCAGCTTCGTGCCCGAGTTGCCTCGGCATTGAGGTGGGAGCCCGTATAAGAAGTAGGCGATGTGGTGCACTTCCGGCGACGAGGTGGAGACCGGAGCTTCCGCAGGAGATCAGGACGACGACGAGAAGACCGGAGGACTTGGATCAGTCGGTATATCTCTCTTCCCCATCTTGTAGTTAGCTAGGACTAGTTAATGGTTCGATCCGGGTATTAGTGCGCGGCGGTTTGCCAGTTCAAGAAAAATTAAAGTTTATCACTGCTTCCGCATTTGGCCGTCAGATTGACGGCCGGGGCGTCGCCGTGCACTTACAGTGGTATCAGAGCCTCACCATTAACTTAGTCTAGCTTTGTTTAATGTGTTTTGCATTTCCGATCGACCAAAACTCCAAAATCTGCATTTTTGTTCACATCAGTTTTCTGTTGGAATTTTTTGGTGTCGAAAATTTTTTCAGGTTCCAGAAAAGTGATCTACTAGAAAATATAAGAGTTCTGTAAAAATTCGATGCAACAACTCTACAGTAGGAGCGTGGAACCGCGGCCAAACCCCCTTTGGGCCGCGGTTCCGAGGCACACTGTTGGGTTCCCTGCACCAAATTTCTACAGTATCTTTCTGGGGTTAAAATTGGGGTTTTGGAATAATAACATTGGGCCCAGAATTTCTTGATCTGCTACAGTAATGCTTGGGGGCCCACTTGTTAAAATTTGATCGATCGGATATTTTAAACACATTATTTCACAGTATTTACATTATATCTGCGACCGTGAATGTCACTTGATCGGTAAATCCGGTCTAACTGCTATAGCCCGGTTAGACGGATTTGCGAACGTGACTTTCACGTTGATGTTCAGTTTTTGCTGTGATGTTGCGGATCGGTCGTGGGGATAGCCTGGATGCAATGCTAGTACAATTTTGTTGTATTATGTACATTTGATATTGCGGGGCGAGCGTCCGACATGTGGACTGCCTGATTGTATTATTATTTTGGGGCACGACCTGGTTGCGGTCGATGTACCCGTTGTATGTATATTTTACTTTCTGTACTAGGATTACCCCGCGGTGGGGTGCACGGATAGCCGGTTTCCAGAGGGCAACGGGCCCGCATCTCATGGCATTGAGACGAAGGGGGCCTCACTCTAGGATTGGCGGGCTATTCGCCGCACTCGTAGGGGGTACAGGTTGACCCAGGAGGGGTGCCCAAGTTGCCGGATTCCGTGAAGTGCTGGGTGGTCCATTCACGGTACTGAAGGGGGCTGCCTCGCTTCAGGTTTTGGCGGGTGACTTACCGCGCCCGTAGGGGTCTAGGATTTCATTGCACAGGCTATCCACACGACCAGGGGAACGTCGGGTTTCAGTAGTGGCTCTGTGAAACCCGGGGATCCCAGATATCTGTATTGTTCTGTGATGCTGTACATTTCTGTGATGTTGCATTTTTTTTCACGCCTTGAGCGAATATAATATATTGGTATATATATTAGTAGATGTTGTATATGTTTTACATCCGCGCTAGTCCAGTCCCCGCTCTGTCGTTAGTTAGCTAACCTAACGGGTAATGACGGGACCCAGTGGCGAATGCGGATTTCATATACGTACATCAGTATATTTTCGTTCTTTTTGGTGTGATCAATTGATGGGACTGCATTGATTCTGTAAGTCTACGCTAGCGCCCCGGCAGTCTACAGACGCCAAATGCGAAACAAAAACTTTTAACTTGGCGCTATCGTATACTTTAACCCGGATCTGCCATTATTGCTAAACTAACAAACTGTAAAGAGTGTAGAATGGTTATACCGAACGATCCGAGTCCTTCGTTCTTCAACCATCATCCCACGCTCCGTTGCGGCTGCTCCGATCTCGTCGATCTCCGATGTCCTCGTCGAAGTGGCACCACATGATCGGTTCTTTAAACGGGCTCCCGCCTCTGACTCGAGGCAACTCGATCGTCAAGTTTGCTAAAAGAGACGACCAAGATTGATGTAGAGAATGAGTAGATGACTTTGTCTCACTTCGTCCAAATCCGTGGACGATCGGTTATTGAAGTTGCCGTGGAAATCGGGTGATGGAATGAAATGGACTGTGAAATTCCATACACCGATAAAACCTATCATAATCTTTTCTCTCTTGAATCAAGTGTATGAATGAGAGAGAGAGAGAGGAGGCTATATATATCAAAGGAGGGAGGTGAGTGTAGGAGGGTTCAAGTGGTGACCATAAACCTTGATAGTTATCATAACCATTAAGAAAGAATGAATCATTAATTTGAACCAATAAGAACAAACCTAGTCATCTTTGCATTAATGACACCATTAATGCAACCAATGAAATCTTAACACCAATTAATCCTAGTCACCTCATCTAGAACCTTCTAGAAGCTTCTAGAAGCATGACTCATCATATCTGAAGAAAAGATAAATCCGTCTTTAACAGAATGTTAAAAGACGGTTGATAGAAAACTGGAAACTGGCAACTTCCAAAAGTGATCCTGAAATGAATTTCAGGACAACCCCGAAACAGTATAAATATACCCGCATTTGTATTACGACCGAATACAAATGCAACTGAGACAAAGATATTATACCTACTCAATATAATACTCGGATCCGGCTTAAACCAAAGCCGACCAGTATCATCTGTCCGAAAATCGACACGTGCGTAAACGCACGTGCATTTTCCGAACCCTGCCATAAAACCATACGGCCTCTACAACGTTTCGCCCGAACTTGGGAAACTGTCTATGGGGGACTCTAATGACTCGTCAGCACCCTGGCAGTGGGTTTAACCACAAACCGTCAGCGGCACTAGCTATGCGTAACGGCTGCCCATGGACTGACCTCAAGGGTGGCCGAGGAGCGAACTCAAGGGAGACCGATGAGCGAACTCCTCCGAAAACCCTACTGAGCCTAACAGTGACAATGTATATACAGTCCGGTCCGTTCGTCAATGAGTATCGCATATCCGCCTAGGGGGCTAGCAACGTCAGACCCCCAATAGCAGTATAAGTCGTGTCGGAGTGAAGCCCAATAACACCCTGAGATACTACTGGAGTACCTACCAGTAAATCTCCTGCCTCGGCCGAGGGCTTTGCGTAATGGCTCTCCTAGACACAGCACGATCTCACCCCCAATACCGGGAGAGACGAATCCCCTGCCGATCCGCTCACGTGCCTCCATATGGCTCGGGACTGTACCCAAAAGCTACCTGTTTGCACGACTCCTTTGAGCCGTGGTAGGGTAGAAATCAAAGCACAGTGGGAACTCACACGAGACAAATGACGACCTCAGGTCGATGAACTAACCTGTACACATGTCACCAGGGAACTGCTATCTGACAATAGGTATAGTACTAACTAGCAGATTCCCAGCGAGTCCTGTCCGGTGTACTCATAACCCAATGAGCACCTGTATACATCTTAGGTGATCCAACTGACACCAGTGGCTTGTGAGACCGGCCACCGCCCCTCGTCGGGGTCTCGACTGTACACACTAGTCTACTCCGGAGTATCGATGCCCTGTCTCGAAACTCCCACGACTAGGGACCACAATTAAGGATATGCATATAAACTACCCAACACTCACGTATATGATCGCCCTCATACTGTTGGTAGTAAAGCAAGATCCTAAGGGCTCTATCAAAGTGTAACATGCAATCAGTCACCTGATCATGTACACGACTGATAAAGTCAAACCAGATAGCATACTATCATTTCGAGTAAGACTGTCCTACCGGGATAGGTCCTCCGCAATCATTGCAATCACGTACCTGCGATCCAATAATTGACTATGAGGGCACTATCTCCAACAATCTCCCACTTGCACTCAAGGATAATATTGCGATGTCGACTACTCACAGCCCGTGTGAAACCGAACATCCAACTCCTCTACTAATCAGTTTCACAAAGCCCGTTTGTAAAACTATTGTGTTCGAGAAATAGCATCGGTGAGTGGATCCGCCTAGAAGTTTCTTTCTGTATCTCTCTTAATCTCAAGTTCGCGGAGAAAGCCATCTCCCGAATTGAGTAGTACCTGTCTTAGAACATGTCTGGATATCTGATGGGACCTTAGTTCATAAATGAACTCCATATCCAAACTTCTTAGACTGAATCGATCACTGAACCTAATCAGTATCGGGCACCTTGCTTTCCACAGTATCCCATTGGACCACCTGTCCACAATACTGTCCCTCGTCAGAGGGAAAACTAAAACTCTGACAAACACTCTGTCATCCATGTCACCTTTGAAGCCTGGAATGATAACCGTCTCCCGAAAGAGGCTGCCGTTATCAAATCCGCAGAACATGTACCAATGTTCTAAAACTGCTTCCTTATGTTTCTCCAGGATTGGATTAATACAAACTTATTGCATCTAGTGCAAAACCAACATTTGGTGTGGTACTTGACATCTCATGATTGACTCAATTGCCTAAGCAAGTGATCTGCCAATCATGCACTTCCCTCTCCCCTTTAGTCTATACGACACCTTTAGAGAGGGTGACTCCATCACCTGCAGGTACACTACCATGCTAGGAGTCAACTATTCTAAAAACCATTAGAATATCTGTCAAAGTACCCACATTGGGAAACTACCCAAATACAGATCTAAAATCATAGATCTAGAGACCAGAATGTCAAATATTATATCCATATCCTGTCTGGAGAAACAACTGTGTGACGACCACAGTACAACCGATCGTAGTATAGGAATTTTACTTCCCACTCTGTGTATGTCATCCAGATACCATGACATCACACCCTACTACCTTCTTAACTGATCCATCCCCTATTCTGATTGAAGTCAATCCCATGACTATCACATCAAAATTAGATGATCTATCTCCGCTATAACTGCTCAAGTCTATAAATAGACATAAGCTACTTGCCCACCATGCTTCCGTTGCTCCCACTGACTACGACAACCCTCCTACCGGGTCTCATATCCTGGAACAACAGTAGTGTCAAGTCTGGGTAGATAAGAACCTCCCTGTCACCGTCCTTGAGCCTACCGAAGTACCTCTCGGGTGTCTGAGGTTACCTACCATACCTGCGGAGTGGCTATTGGAATGTCAAACCTGATTGAATGTATAGGTCCTATTAAATTTTTCCGTAATCGTTCGCGGTTCTGGAATCACTTCCAGTTCTACCATACTCCCACTACTGTTTTCTGAAAAAGATCCATTTTTACTAAAACTGTGGCGAGTCAAGAACAATATCACTATTGATCTTCTAAATGGTAGAATATCAACCCTCGTCATAACCAGGGTCAACCCACAAACAACCATTACAGAAACGTGCCCTGAGTTATCCAGTGTCTGGTTTTAATCATAAGCTGGACAACTCCCCGTACCTTAATTTCTTTTAAGGTACGATCCATTCTATATCCAATACAGAAACTTTGGCACTTATTTAATTGGAACCATATTCAAATCCATGCATCTGTCTCCAGTGCATGTCAACTTAATGGAAAGAGGCTAATCAGCATCACTCAACTTAGGAATCCATCCAATTATGAGTAACCTGTAAGAGAAACACGTTTCTCAAAACCATCACTATCATCTGAATACCAATCACAAGAATCTAAATCTTCGATCTCTTTGAAGAATCCCGATACTTGTGATACCTGGTTCTCTACTTTATTCTTATACCCACAACTTCTCAAAACTTAGACCTTGTATTTCTACGAAACACTTGTCTAAATACTAGAGAAGTTATAAGTAAACAGAACATAGTACGAGGACCTACCCCTTTGTCCTGATGGACACTGGACAACATACAATACTCTGTATAAGTCCGCTGAGTTGAACAACTCAAAACCTGTGCGTCGTAGGTAGAAAACTGTACCCTGGCGATTTCCTCAAATATCACCAATTACAACGAATTCCGATATAATGAGTATGATCACCTAATTCCCAATATCTTACTCCCGCTCATCATCTGTAAAACCATACAGATATGAGAATGAAACCTGGTAAATACATACCCTTGGAGTAAGTGTCTAATCGGGAAAACAGTTTTTCTTTAACAATGCACTGAAACATGAAAATGTTTCGTAGGGGTATCCTGGTATTCATAGCAATGCCTTTTCCATAATCCAATTCATGACTTCAACCGTATATTTTATTGCCATCTCTCCAAATCCCTTTATTTGTCTTTAGTCGTTACCTTCTGTACACCATCGTTAGGCTAACTGGTTTTCTTCCTTCCCTACCGTTCGGCACCAGCCTATGGTTTGGAAGAAGACTATCCAGTAAGCATAATAGGTGTACCCTCCTAAACCAAGGAGTACTCGCAACTGAGAGAAGGTGACGATAAAAGACAACTGAATAATACCTTATTCTTCTTAAAGGTGAAATAGGAGCGGCGATGAAGTACGCGGTTTTGGTCGTGAATGATATTAGTCGCAATTTACTTTGCCCTCTTTCTAATCCCTTTATTTTGTCTTTACATATTTCCTTCTGCACACCCTACTTAGGCTAATTGGTTTTCTTCATTCCCTACCTTTCGGCACCAGCCTATGGTTTGGAATAAGACTATCCAATAGGCGTAATAGGTGTACTCTCCTAAACCAAGGAGCTCTCGCAACCTGAGAGAAGGTGATAATAAAAGACAACTGAATAAACCAATTCAATTTCTCCTGAACCTTGATCCATCCTCGAAGAAGTCCCTTCGAGTTCGTATATAACCATACGATGGCTCTATCCAATAGAAGTGGATATCCGTAGTAATACGGGTGTTCTGAGAAATTCAAAGGGTAAAAGAAGGAGTGGCAATGACTTATGCAACTCAGACAATCCAAAAGCCAGTATTTTAAGAAGGTTCGGTCAACCTGGTCACTGAGTCATAGTCTAGGGTCGGTCAAAAGTCGCTGCCAAAGAGAGAGAGAGAAAAGAAACACTCTGCGTGCACTCTAACCTAGATCAGAATGGTCATCATTTTATCTAATCCGGAAACCTCCCACTGTCCTGTCAAATTCTCCTCCAAACCTAAAGAAGAATCAATCGGGATCACCCGAAGAGTAAACCAACTCATCAGTGGGAATCAGGATCCAACTCTCATCGCATGATAACGTGATGGAATGCATCCACGTTACTCATACTCCAGATGGTATGCGCATACTTGGCAAGTTTCAGTTTCTTTAGAAACTCCCGATATAGTTTTTGCCCCATGCTCTTATGATCGTGACTAAGGGCCACCAAACCATAAGTCACATGTCAAGTTCTGCCCGTCATTATCTTGTTAATTTGAACCCACCCGTACTCGCCCTTGACTAAGGGCCAACAAGGCTGTACGACTGTCCCAAACCAACTCATCTATCTATGCAACAAATGAATACCCAGCAGCTACCAAACACTATGCCTTGACTAAGGGCCAACAAGCATAGCTTGAATACTACTGACCATCCATAAGAAACGACGGAGGGCTACGGCTGGTTTTTGGCAAAAAACCTTTAGCGTAGTGAACTTGATATCGCTGAAGGAACCTGATAGCTTTTTAAAATATAGTGGCGAAAACCTTTTGCTAAAGAGGTCACTCCCGGTAAAGGGATCTCGGCTCTTTCCTCGTGGAATGAAGTGCAGGATATTCCACTGAATACTGCTATGCATAGCAACATGTAATCGACTATAGTGAAGTTATTACTCTGACGCAAACTTCTGTCCAAGGGGTCAGTCCCGGTGAAGGGATATCGGCCCTTGCCTCGTCGAATGAGGTGCAGGATATTCCACTGAATACCGCTATGCATAACAAAAGGAAACGTCTTTGTAACAACACTTTTTAAATTGTTCCAACAACTGAAAACAGGTTTGTTTTAACTTTGCATTGATCAGAATCAACGCAGTCCCATCATTCAATCACACCAGAAAAGAACGAAAATAAAATGTACGTATATGCCATCCGCATTCGTCACTGGGTCCCGTCATCACTCGTTAGGTTACTTAACTAACGACAGAGCGGGGGCTGGACTAGCGCGGGTGTAAAACATATACAACATCTAATAGTATATAAACCAATATACAATAATCGCTCCAGGCGTGATAGTATGCAACATTACAGAAAAGTAATAAGCATCACAGAACAATACAGATATCTGGGATCCCCGAGTTTCACAGAGCCGCTGCTGAAACTCGACGTTCCCCTGTCGTGTGGATAGCCTGTGCAATGAAACCTAGACCCCTACGGGTGCGGCGAATAGTCTGCCAATTCTGAAGTGGGACCCCTCTGCCTCTCAAAGCCATGAGCTGCGGACCCGTTGCCCCCCAGAACCCGGCTATCCGTGCACTCCGTCTCGGGGCAAAACCTAGTACAGTAATGAAAAATAGTACAATAGGTACATCGACCGCAACCTGGTCGTGCCCCAAAAAGAATATTATACAACAGGCAGTGACGGCAGTCCACAAGTTGGACGCTCGCCCCGCAATATCAAATGTACAAATAAACTCAAACTGTACTACCATTGCACACTGCTATCCACCACGACAAATCCGCAACATCACAGCACAACACAGAACATCAACGCGAATGTCACGTTCGCAAACCCGTCTAAAAGAACTATAGCAATCGGACGCGGTTTACCGATCAAATGACATTCCCGGTCGGAGATATAATGTAAGCACTGTAAACTAACGTGTTTAAATTTCGATCGACCAAAGACCAAATATTAAAAAGTGGGCCCCACTGCTTACTGGTGAACAGTAACAAAATCTGGGCCAAAACTTTATATACCAAAAACCCCAAAATCCCAAACAGAACCTACTGACAAAATTTGGGAGCACGTGCTCCCCATGTGGCCGCGGTTGCGCGGCCAAACCATGGGTTTGGCCGCCCTTCCGCGGCAGCTTAGAGGGATCACGAACCCAAATTTTGTCGTGGCTCTTATAATTCCCTGCACAGATTTTTAAGATATACAGAAATCAATTTTGACACCGTTTAAAATCAACAGAAACTGTCGGCTAGGATTTTTGTGTTTTTTGATTTTCGGTCGGATCGATGTTTTAAACGCGTTAGCACAAGTTAGTATAGCAAAATGGTTAGGCTCTGATAACACTGTAAGTCTACGCTAGCGCCCCGGCAGTCTACAGACGCCAAATGCGGAACAAAAACTTTTAACTTGGCGCTATCGTATACTTTAACCCGGATCTGCCATTATTGCTAAACTAACAAACTGTAAAGAGTGTAGAATGGTTATACCGAACGATCCGAGTCCTTCGTTCTTCAACCATCATCCCACGCTCCGTTGCGGCTGCTCCGATCTCGTCGATCTCCGATGTCCTCGTCGAAGTGGCACCACATGATCGGTTCTTTAAACGGGCTCCCGCCTCTGACTCGAGGCAACTCGATCGTCAAGTTTGCTAAAAGAGACGACCAAGATTGATGTAGAGAATGAGTAGATGACTTTGTCTCACTTCGTCCAAATCCGTGGACGATCGGTTAATGAAGTTGCCGTGGAAATCGGGTGATGGAATGAAATGGACTGTGAAATTCCATACACCGATAAAACCTATCATAATCTTTTCTCTCTTGAATCAAGTGTATGAATGAGAGAGAGAGAGTGGAGGCTATATATATCAAAGGAGGGAGGTGAGTGTAGGAGGGTTCAAGTGGTGACCATAAACCTTGATAGTTATCATAACCATTAAGAAAGAATGAATCATTAATTTGAACCAATAAGAACAAACCTAGTCATCTTTGCATTAATGACACCATTAATGCAACCAATGAAATCTTAACACCAATTAATCCTAGTCACCTCATCTAGAACCTTCTAGAAGCTTCTAGAAGCATGACTCATCATATCTGAAGAAAAGATAAATCCGTCTTTAACAGAATGTTAAAAGACGGCTGATAGAAAACTGGAAACTGGCAACTTCCAAAAGTGATCCTGAAATGAATTTCAGGACAACCCCGAAACAGTATAAATATACCCGCATTTGTATTACGACCGAATACAAATGCAACTGAGACAAAGATATTATACCTACTCAATATAATACTCGGATCCGGCTTAAACCAAAGCCGACCAGTATCATCTGTCCGAAAATCGACACGTGCGTAAACGCACGTGCATTTTCCGAACCCTGCCATAAAACCATACGGCCTCTACAACGTTTCGCCCGAACTTGGGAAACTGTCTATGGGGGACTCTAATGACTCGTCAGCACCCTGGCAGTGGGTTTAACCACAAACCGTCAGCGGCACTAGCTATGCGTAACGGCTGCCCATGGACTGACCTCAAGGGTGGCCGAGGAGCGAACTCAAGGGAGACCGATGAGCGAACTCCTCCGAAAACCCTACTGAGCCTAACAGTGACAATGTATATACAGTCCGGTCCGTTCGTCAATGAGTATCGCATATCCGCCTAGGGGGCTAGCAACGTCAGACCCCCAATAGCAGTATAAGTCGTGTCGGAGTGAAGCCCAATAACACCCTGAGATACTACTGGAGTACCTACCAGTAAATCTCCTGCCTCGGCCGAGGGCTTTGCGTAATGGCTCTCCTAGACACAGCACGATCTCACCCCCAATACCGGGAGAGACGAATCCCCTGCCGATCCGCTCACGTGCCTCCATATGGCTCGGGACTGTACCCAAAAGCTACCTGTTTGCACGACTCCTTTGAGCCGTGGTAGGGTAGAAATCAAAGCACAGTGGGAACTCACACGAGACAAATGACGACCTCAGGTCGATGAACTAACCTGTACACATGTCACCAGGGAACTGCTATCTGACAATAGGTATAGTACTAACTAGCAGATTCCCGGCGAGTCCTGTCCGGTGTACTCATAACCCAATGAGCACCTGTATACATCTTAGGTGATCCAACTGACACCAGTGGCTTGTGAGACCGGCCACCGCCCCTCGTCGGGGTCTCGACTGTACACACTAGTCTACTCCGGAGTATCGATGCCCTGTCTCGAAACTCCCACGACTAGGGACCACAATTAAGGATATGCATATAAACTACCCAACACTCACGTATATGATCGCCCTCATACTGTTGGTAGTAAAGCAAGATCCTAAGGGCTCTATCAAAGTGTAACATGCAATCAGTCACCTGATCATGTACACGACTGATAAAGTCAAACCAGATAGCATACTATCATTTCGAGTAAGACTGTCCTACCGGGATAGGTCCTCCGCAATCATTGCAATCACGTACCTGCGATCCAATAATTGACTATGAGGGCACTATCTCCAACAGATTCGGATCAATGCAAGTTAAAAACAAACCTAATCAGATGTTGTTGGAACACTTTTCAAAAAGCTGTTATTGCAAGGACGTTCACTTTTGTTTTGCACCGTGGTATTCATTTGGAATATTCTGTTCCTCAGTCGACGAGGCAAGGGCCGAGATCCCTTCACCGGGAGTGACCCCTTGGACAGAAGTTTGCGTCAGGGCATTAACTTCACTATAGCCGATTACTTTTGCTTTGCACCATGGTATTCATTTGAAATATCCTGCACCCCATTCTACGGGGAAAGAGCCGAGATCCCTTCACCGGGAGTGACCTCTTTAGCGAAGATTTTCGTCACTATATTTTTTAAAAAGCTATCAGTTCCTTCAACGATATCAAGTTCTTTACGTTAAAGGTTTTCGCCAGAAACCATTCGTAGCCATCCGTCGTTTCAGACGGGTAGCATGTACTATTCATACTATGTTTGTTGACCTTCGTCAAGGCATAGTGTATGGTAGCTGCTTGTTACCTTTCTGCTGCATAGATAGATACGTTGGTTTGGGACAGTCGTACAGCCTTGTTGACCTTCGTCAAGGGCTTGTACGGGTGGATTCAGATTAACCTTGGACAATGACGGGTAGAACTTGACATGTGACTTATGATTTGTTGACCTTCGCCAAGGTCATAAGAGCATGGGGCAGAAATCTCATCGGGAGTTTCAAAAGAACTGAAACTTGCCAGATATGCGCATACCTTCTGGAGTGTGACACCGTAAGCGGATTCCGTCACGTTATCATGCGATGATAGTTGGATCCCAATTCCCACTGATGAGTTAGTTTACTCCTCGGGTAATCCCGACTAATTCTTCTTTCAGGTTTGGAGGAGAATTTGACGGTACAGTGGGAGGTTTCCAGATTAGATAAATTGGTAACCATTCTGATCTAGGTTAGAGTGCACGCTGAGTGTTTCTTTTCTCTCTCTCTCTTTGGCAGCGACCATTGACCCGACCCTAAGACTATGACTCAGTGACTAAGTTGACCGAACCTTCTTAACACTGGCTTTTGGATTGTCAGAGTTGCGAACCTCATTGCCACTCCTACTTTTACCCTTTTCTCCAGGACACCCCGTATTACTACGAACGTCCACTTCCATTGGAAAAAACCATCGTATGGTTAGATACGAACTCGAAGGAATTTATTCGAGGATGGTTTCAGGTTCTGGAGGAAACGGATAGGATTATTCAGTTGTCTTTTCCTTTTACCTTCTCTCAGGTTGCGAGTACTCCTTGGTTTAGGAGATAATACACCTATTACGCAAATTGGATAGTCTTCTTCCAAACCTTAGGCTGGTGCCGACCGGTAGGGAATGAAGAAAACCAATTAGCATAACGATGGTGTGCAGAAGGTATTAAGTTAAGACAAAGCAAGGGATTAGTAAGAGGGCAAAGTAAATTGCAACAGATATTCACGACCAAACAAAGTATTCCTTCGCCAATCCTAAATCACCTTTGTATTTCTCCAGGACACTCCGTATCACTACAAAGATCCACAGTTTATTGGATACTCCATCGTATGGTTATATACGAACTCGAAAGGAACTTGTTCCAGTTCGGGGATGGATTCTGGATCAGGAGAAATAGGAATAAGGTTTATTCGGTTGTCTTTTATCCTCACCTTCTCTCGCATTGCAAGTGCTCCTAGGATTAGGACAATACACCCATTATGCTTATTCGATAGTCTTCTTCCAAACCATAGGCTGGTGCCGAACGGTAGGGAAGGAAGAAAACCATTTGGCCTAAAGGGGTGTGCAGAAGGTAATGACTAAAGACATATGAAGGGATTTGGAGAGGTGGCAAAGAATTATACGGTTACAGTCGTGAATCTGGAAGAGGCGTTACTAGGAATACCGGGATACCCATCGAAACATTTCAATGTTTCAGCTTCACTGTGTACTGTTAAAGGAAAATTGATTTCCCGATTAGATACTTGCTCCAGGGTATGTATTTACCAGGTATGATTCTCACATCTGTATGGTTTTACAGATGATGAGTGGGAGTAGGTTATTGGGAATTAGGTGATCATCCTCATTATATCGGGATTCGTTGTAATCGGTGATATTTGAGGAAGTCACCTGGGTTGTTTGCCGGTCGGCAAATATTTGGTTTTAAATATCCGCTGTTATGCACCAATTTCAAATTGATATATCTGTACGTCTATTTTCATAGAGTGAGATATACCTTTATGAAATTATGTCTACGACATTTACCTATATCAGTGGATGGTTAGGTAAGGAGCATTAAACAGCGGTGTAATTCTTCTTAACCATAAGTACAGTTTTCAACCTACGACACACAGTGAATGAGTTATCAGACTCAAGGGACTTATACAGAGTATTGTATGTTGTCCAGGGTCCATCAGGACAGAGGGGTCGGTCCTCGTACTATATTCGGTTTACTTATGACTTCTCTAGTTTTTAGACAAGTGTTTCGTGGAAACACATGGTCTGAATTTTGAGAAGTTGTAGGTATTTGAATAAAGTAGAGAACCAGATATTGCAAGTATCGGGATTCTTCAAAGTGATAGAAGATGTAGATACTTGTGTATGGTATTCAGTTGATAGTAATGATTAAGAGATCTTGCTTCTCTTTCAGGTTACTCATAATTGGACGCATTCCTAAGTTGAGTAACGCTGATCGGCCTCCTTCCTTTTAGTTGACATGCACTGGAAACAGCTGCATGATTTGAATCAGGTTCAATTAAATCAGTGCCTCTGGTCCTATATGGGATATAGAACAGTTCATATCTTAACGATGTTAAGGTATGGGGAGTTGTCTGGCTTATGATTAAAACCAGACACTGGACAACTAAAGGCACGTTTCTGTAATGGCTGTTTGTGGGTTGACCCAGGCTATGACGAGGGTTGATTTTCTACCATCTGGATGAACAATAGCAATATTGTTCTAAGACTCGCCACAGTTTTATTAAAAATGGATTTTTTCAGAAAACAGTAGTGGGAGTATGGTAGAACTGGAAGTGATTCCAGAACCACAAACGATTACTGAAGATTTGATAAGGAACCTAAAGATTCAATCTGGATTGACATTCCATTGGCCACTCCGCAGATAAGGTGGGTAACTTCAGGCACCCGAGAGGTACTCCGGTAGCCTCAAGGACGGTGACAGGGAAGTTCTTGTTTACCCACAATTGCCATTGCTGTTGTTCCAGGTTACGAGACCCGGCAGGAGGATGAGTATAGCGTCGTTCTAAACTAGCATTACAAGTGTACGTATATATGACTCTGCCAGAGGGTTGTCATAGTCAGTGGGAGCAGCGGAAGCATTGGTGGACAGGTGGCTTGTGTCTATTTATAGACTAAAGCAGTTATAGCGGAGATAGATCATCTATTTCTGACGTGACAGTCATGGGTTTGACTTCATCAGAATAGGGGATGGATCTGTTGAGAAGGTAGTAAGGTGTGATATCTTGGTATTTGGATGACATACACAGAGTAGGAAAGGAAACTCCTATACTACAATCGGTTATACTTTGGTCGTCACACAGTGGTTTCTCCACAAAGGAAATGGATTTTGTATCAGACATACTGGTTACTAGATCTATGGTTTTAGATCTAGATTTGGGTGGTTTCCCAATCAGGGTACTTAGACAGCATTCTAAGAGTATTTAGAATGGACGACTCCTGGCATGGTAGTGTACCTGCAGGCGATGGAGTCACCCTCTCTAAAGGTGTCTTACAGACTAAATGGGAGAGGGATGCGCATGATTGACAGATCACTTGCTCGGGCAATTGAGTCAATCATGAGATGTCATGTACCACACCAGATATTATTCTTGCACTAGATGCAATAAGTTGACATTGATCCAATCCTGGAGAAACAGTCGGAAGCAGTTTTAGAACATAAATGGATGTTCTAGGGACATGATAACGACAGCCTCATTCGGGAGACAGTTATCATTCCAGGCTTCCAAGGTGACATGGACGACAAGGAGGTTGTCAGAGTTATAGTTTTCCTTCTGGTGAGGGGCAGTATTTTGGACAGGTGGTCCAAGGCAATACTGATGGTGGCATGGCGCAGGATACTGATTAAGTTCAGTTGACGATACAGTCTAAGAAGTTTGGATTTGGAGTTCATTTTTGAGCTAGGTCCCATCAGACATCCAGACACATTCTAAGACAGGTATTGCTCATTTCGGGAGATGGCTTTCTCCGCGAACTTGAGATATAGAGAGTCATAGAAAGAGACAACAAAGCGGATCCACTCACTGAGGCTATTCCTCGAACGCAATAGTTCCGCAAGCAAGCTTTGTGGGAACTGACTAGTAGAGGAGTTGGGTGTTCGGTGTCACACGGGCTGTGAGTATGCGACATCGCAATAATTAGCCTTGAGTGCAAGTAGGAGATTGTTGAAGATAGTGCCCTCAGAGTCAATTATTAGGTCACAGGTACGTGATTGTAATGATTGATGGAGGACCTATCCCGGTAGGACAATCTTACTCGAGATAATAGTATGCTATCTGGTTTATCTTTATCATCATGTACTGCTTTAGGTGACCTGACAGGTCACTATTGCACGTTGATAGAGCCCCTAGGATTCTTGCTTGACCACCAGCAGTATGAGGGCGATCATATACGTGGGAGCTGGTAGTCTATAAGCACATCCTTAAATGGTCCCTAGTCGTGTGAGTTTCGAGATAGGGCATCGATACTCCAGAGTAGACTAGTGTGTACATTCGAGACCCCGACGAGGGGAGGTGGCCGGTCTCACAAGCCACTGGTGTCAGTTGGTTCACCTAAGATGTACACAGGTGCTCATTGGGTTATGAGTACACCGGACAGGACTCGCCGGGAACATGCCAGTTGGTCATATACCAGACGTCAGATGGCAGTTCCCTGGTGACATGTGTGCAGGTTAGTTCATCGACCTGGGGATCATCATTTGTCTTGTGTGAGTTCCCACTGTACTTTGATTACTACCCTACCACGGCTCAAAGGAGTCGTGCAAACAGGTTTTAGTTGGGTACAGTCCCGAGCCACATGGAGGCAGTGAGCGTATCTTCAGGGGTTCGTCTCTCCCGGTATTGGGGGTGAGGTCGTGCTGTGTCTAGGAGAGCCATTACACGAAGCCCTCGGCCGAGGCATGGAGATTTACTGGTAGGTATTCCAGTAGTATCTCAGGGTGTTCTGGGCTACACTCCGACATGACTTGTACCGCTTTTGGGGTTCTGACTTTTACCAACCCCCTAGGCCCGCCATGCGATACTCATAGACGAACGGACCAGACTGTACGGATTTTGTCACTGACAGGCTCAGTAGGGTTGTCAGGCTGAGTTCGCTCACCGACGTCCCTTTTAGTCAATACCTGGTAGCCCGTTACATATTGGCTTATACCTCTGACGTGCTTGTGGTTAAATCCACAACCAAGGTGTTGACGAGTCTTTCGAGTCCCCCACATTCAGTTACTCAGTTTTCGGGCAAAAAGTTGTAGAGGCCGTATGGAGATATGGCAAGGTCCGATCAGATACGTGCGGTATTGCACGGATCAGGATCGGCAGTTTGTACTATAGGCCGTATGGCTATATGGCTGGGTTCGATCAGATACGTGCGGTATTGCGCGGATCAGGATCGAACGGATTTTACTAGCCGGCTTTGGTTTAAGCCGGATCCTAGTATAGTACAGTGTAGATTTTGTCTCATTGCATTTGTATTTCGGTCGGAATACAAACGCGGGTGTGTATGCACAGTATCGGGGTTTTCCTGTAATTTATTACGGGACCAGTTTTCTGGAGTTGCCAGTTTGCTTTCCATTTCGGCCATTTTCCATTGTATCGTTCATTGGCCGAAGATTGGTGGAGGAGGGCTTATTTGCATTGTTGCAAATAAGTATTAGTGGAGAGGGTCTTTGCATATTTCCTTGTATCATGTGGTGCACCATCCATTGACTTGACTTTTTGCTTCATGGTAGTGTCATGATGGCTTGACCCTTGTTATGAGGTGATGGTTTCTTTGGAGTGTTGGGTTTTGTGGTGATCATTTGATTTTTCATCATCACTCTCTTTCCACCCACCCCCTTGTCTTTGCTCTCTCTCTCCAATCACACAAAGGGGGGGCGGCCATTCCTTGGGAGGAATGGGATTCATTTCATGAGGTGTGGCATTTTGGTTCTCATGGTGCTAAGAAAAGCTCTCTAGTTCATCTCAAAAATCAATTCCTCCACCATCTCAAAAGGCAACATCCTACAACCCCAAATTGAGACACAAGTTCTACTACACATTCTACAGCAAATCTTGGGCACGTCGATTAGCCAGCTTCGTGCCCGAGTTGCCTCGGCATTGAGGTGGGATCCCGTATAAGAAGTAGGCGATGTGGTGCACTTCCGGCGACGAGGTGGAGACCGGAGCTTCCGCAGGAGATCGGGACGACGACGAGAAGACCGGAGGACTTGGATCAGTCGGTATATCTCTTTTCCCCATCTTATAGTTAGCTAGGACTAGTTAATGATTCGATCCGGGTATTAGTGCGCGGCGGTTTGCCAGTTCAAGAAAAATTAAAGTTTATCACCGCTTCCGCATTTGGCCGTCGGATTGACGGCCGGGGCGCCGCCGTGCACTTACAATATAAAGGGATTTGGAGAGATGGCAAAGAAATATACGGTTACAGTTGTGAATCTGGATAATGGAAGAGGCATTACTAGGAATACCGTGATACCCCATCGAAACATTTCAATGTTTCAGTTTCACTGTGTACTGTTAATAGAAAACTGATTTCCCAATTAGACACTTGCTCAAGGGTATGTATTTACCAGGTATGATTCTCACATCTGTATGGTTTTACAGATGATGAGTGGGAGTAAGTTATTGGGAATTAGGTGATCATCCTCATTATATCGGGATTCGTTGTAATTGGTGATATTTGAGGAAGTCACCTGGGTTGTTTGCCGGACGGCAAATATTTGGTTTTGAATATCCGTTGTTATGCACCAATTTCAAATTGATATATCTGTACGTCTATTTTTATAGAGTGAGACATACCTTTTTGAAATTATGTCTATGACATTTACCTATATCAGTGGATGGTTAGGTATGGAGCATTAAACAGCGGTGCAATTCTTCTTAAACATAAGTACAGTTTTCAACCTACAACACATAGTGAAAGTTATTAGACTCAGGGGACTTATACAGAGTATTGTATATTGTCCAGTGTCCATTAGGACAGAGGGGTTGGTCCTCGTACTATATTCTGTTTACTTGTGACTTCTCTAGTTCTTAGATAGGTGCTTCGTAGAAACACAGGGTCTGAGTTTTGAGAAGTTATAGGTATAAGAATAAAGTAGAGAACTAGATGTTGCAAGTATCAGGATTCTTCAAGGTGATCGAAGATGTAGATACTTGTGTATGGTATTCAGTTGACAGTAATGATAAAGAGAACTTGCTTCTCTTTCAGGTTACTCATAATTGGAAGCATTCCTAAGTTGAGTAACGCTGATCGGCCTCCTTCCATTTAGTTGACATGCACTGGAGACAGCCGCAAGATTTGAATATGGTTCAATTAAATCAGTGCCTCTGTTTCTATATTGGATATAGAACAGTTCATATCTTAATGATGTTAAGGTACGGGGAGTTTTCCGGCTTATGCTTAAAACAAGACACTGGATAACTCAAGGCACGTTTCTGTAATGGCTGTTTGTGGGTTCACCCGGGCTATGACGAGGGTTGACTTTCTACCATCTGGAAGATCAATGGTGATATTGTTCTTGACTCGCCACAGTTTTAATTAAAAATGGATTTTTTCAGAAAACAGTAGTGGGAGTATGGTAGAACTTGAAGTGATTCTAGAACCGCAAACGATTACTGAAGATTTGATAAGAACCTAAAGATTCAATCTGGTTTGACATTCCATTGGCCACTCCGCAGGTATGGTGGGTAACCTCAAGCACTCGAGAGGTACTTCGGTATGCTCAAGGACGGTGGCAGGGAGGTTCTTGTTTACCCAAACTTGCCATTGCTGTTGTTCCAGTCTGTGAGACCCGGCAGGAGGATGAGTATAGCGTCGTTCTAAACTGGCTTTAGAAGTGTACGTCTATATGACTCTGCCAGAGGGTTGTCGTGGTCAGTGGGAGCGGCGGAAGCATGGTGGACAAGTAGCTTATGTCTATTTATAGACTAAAGCAGATATAGCGGAGATAGATCATCTATTTCTCATGTGAAGTCATAGGTTTGACTTCATCAGAATAGGGGATGGATCTGTTAAGAAGGTAGTAGGGTGTGATGTCCTGGTATTTGATGACATACACAGAGTAGGAAGTGATATTCCTATACTACGATCGGTTATATTTTGGTTGTCACACAGTAGTTTCTCCACAAAGGAATTGGATCTTATATCGTACATTCTGGGTACTAGATCTATGGTTTTAGATCTAGATTTGGATGGTTTCCCAATCAGGGTACTTAGACAGCATTCTAAGAGTATTTAGAATGGACGACTCCTGGCATGGTGGTGTACCTGCAGGTAATGGAGTCACCCTCTCTAAAGGTGTCTTACAGACTAAAAAGGAGAGGGATGCGCTTGATTGGCAGATCACTTGCTTAGGCAATTGAGTCAATCATGAGATGTCAAGTACCTCACCAGATGTTGTTTTTGCAGTAGGTGCAATAAGTTAATATTGATCAAATCCTGGAGAAACAGTCGGAAGCAGTTTTAGAACATAGGTTGATGTTCTAAGGATATGATAACAGCATTCTCCTTCGGGAGACAGTTATCATTCCAGGCTTCCAAGGTGACCTGGATGGCAGAGTGGCTGTCAGAGTTATAGTTTTCCCCTCTGACGAGGGGCAGTATTTTGGACAGGTGGTCCAGGTGGATACTGAGGGAAGGTATGGCGCAGGATACTGATTAAGTTCAGTTGACGATATAGTCTAAGAAGTTTGGATTTGGATTTCACTTATGAGCTAGGTCCCATCAGATATCTAGACACATTCTAAGACAGGCATTGCTCATTTCGGGAGATGGGTTTCTCCGCGAACTTGAAATAAAGAGAGACATGGAAAGAAACATCAGAGCGGATCCACTCACTGAGACTATTCCTCGAACGCAATAGTTTCGCAAACGAGCTTTATGAGACTGACTAGTAGAGGAGTTGGGTGTTCGGTATCACATGGGCTGTGAGTATGCGACATCGCAATAATTAGCCTTGAGCGCAAGTGGGAGATTGTTGGAGATAGAGACCTCAGAGTCAATTATTGGATCACAGGCACGTGATTGCAATGATTGTGGGAGGACCTGTCCCAGTAGGACAGTCTTACTCAAGATGATAGTATGCTATCTGGTATATCTTTATCATCGTGTACTGGTTTAGGTGACCTCACGAGTCACTATTGCACGTTGATAGAGCCCCTAGGATTCTTGCTTGACTACCAGCAGTATGAGGGCGATCATATACGTAGGAGCTGGGGTCTATAAGCACATCCTTAAAAGGTCCCTAGTCGTGGGAGTTTCGAGACAGGGCATCGATACTCCAGAGTAGACTAGTGTATACAGTCGAGACCCCGACGAGGGGCGGTGGCCGGTCTCACAAGCCACTGGTGTCAGCTGGTTCACCTAAGATGTATACAGGTGCTCATTGGGTTATGAGTACACCGGACAGGACTCGCCGGGAACCTGCTAGTTGGTATTATACTTGACGTCAGATAGCAGTTCCCTGGTGACATGTGTACAGGTTAGTTCATCGACCTGAGATCGTCATTTGTCTCGTGTGAGTTCCCACTGTGCTTTGATTACTACCCTACCATGGCTCAAAGGAGTCGTGCAAACAGGTTTTAGTTGGGTACAGTCCCGAGCCACATGGAGGCAGTGAGCGGATCTGCAGGGGTTCGTCTCTCCCGGTATTGGGGGTGAGGTCGCGCTGTGTCTAGGAGAGCCAGAACATGAAAAGTCCTTAGCCAAAGCAGGAGATTTACTGGTAGGTATTCCAGTAGTATCTCAGGGTGTTCTGGGCTACACTCCGACACGACTTGTACCGCTTTTGGGGGTCTGACTTTCACCAACCCCCTAGGCCCGCCATGCGATGCTCATAGATGAACGGACCAGACTGTACGGATATTGTCACTGACAGGCTCAGTAGGGTGTCAGGATGAGTTCGCTCATCGACGTCCCTTTTATTCAGTACCTGGTAGCCCGTTACTTATTGGCTTATACCTCTGACGTACTAGTGGTTAAATCCACAACCAAAGTATTGACGAGTCTTTAGAGTCCCCCACAGACCAGTTTCTCATGTTTCGGGCGAAACGCTGTAGAGGCTGTATGGAGATATGGCAGGGTTCGATCAGATACGCGCGGTATTGCACAGATCGTAATCGGACGGATTTTACTAGCCGGCTTTGGTTTAAGCCGGATCTTAGTATTGTACAGTGTAGATTTTGTCTCTTTGCATTTGTATTCAGTGGGAATACAAATGCGGGCATGTATATGCAGTCGCTGGGTTTTCCTGTAATTTATTACAGGATCAGTTTTCTAAAGTTTCCAGTTTGCATTCCGTTCCGGCCAGTTTTCCTTTGTTCCTTCCCGGCCGGATTTTTCCGATGGAGGGTTTTTTGTGCAGTTGTGCAAATTATCTTTGTAGAGGGTGTTATTTGTATTTATGGCATTATGAAAGGTTAAGCATCTTTGCTTTTTCATGATGCCTTTCTTTAATGAGATTAGATTAGATTTGAAATGGAAATGACATTGTTATCATCTTATTTGGTGTGGTCACCCTTTTGCTTTTACTACCATCACCTCCCTTCATGGTTTGAGTTTTTTCTCTCCTCATTCTAACAAAAGGGGCCGACCACTTTGAGGGAAAGGAGAGCTTCATTTTTGCATGAGTGAAAATCTATCATCTCATTTTTAGCTTTCTTGCAAAATTCCTAACACATCTCCAAAAGCTCATTGTTTCATTCCTCCATCATGGCAACTTCACAACCCCAAGAGACAAAGTTTCTACACTAGTCTACAGCATTCCTTGGACACGTCGGCTAGCCAACTTCGCGCCCGAGTTGCCTCGGTCCAAAGGTGGGAGCCCGTAAAAGAATCCGGCTACGTGGTGCCCTTTCCGACGAGGAGGTGACGGACGGAGATTCCGCGGGAGTTCGGAGTGGAGACGAAGACCGAAGGACACGGATCGCTTGGTATACTTCTCTACTCCTTTTCTTGTTAGCTAGTAGCTATGTTATGGCCCGATCCCGGTTAAAAGTGCGCGGTGGTGCCGGTTTGCAAGTTTCGCAAAGGTTTACGTTTCCGCGTTTCCGACGTCAGATCGACGGCCGGGGCGCCGCCGTGCACTTACATCTTTCAGCCAGGCCAGTGTCGGTACTTTGAGGGAGGTTCCCCGTGCTTTCGCACGGACGTAATTACAGTAAACCTCATTTTCCCAGAGGCGTAACCCCGTTGACACATTTCTAGACACCTACTTGATCGGCTAATTGTAAAGTGCAAAACTCTCCCAGGAGTAACAATTACTCGTAGTGGGTATCGGGATCCAACTATCACATAGAAGGTATGCAATCTCATTGCAAATTTCAACACTTGAAACTCCCGATAAAGGTTTTTACCCCTAGCACCTATGACCTTAACCACGGTCAACAAATCATAAGCACTAGTCAAGTTCTACCCGTCATTTCGTGATTAATTAGACCCACCCACTTGACCCTTAACTAAGGTCAACAAAGTCACGCGACTGTCCTAACTAATCGCATCATATACGGTGTAGGAAGACATCACTTAGCTACTGTACACTGTGCCTTAACTAAGGTCAACAAACACAGCACGAATACTAAGTACTCTACTTCCTAAAATGACGGAGGGTTGCGAATGGTTTTTATGAAAACCTTTAATGCTTTGAACTTGGTCTCGTTGAGGAATCAAATGGTTTTTAAATGGATTGTTATTGAGGCTTTTCTAGTTTTGCTAAAGGGGTCACTCCCGGTGAAGGGATCGCCGACCCTTTCCTCGTCGAATGAGGTGCGAGATATATCATATATATCACTGTGCAAAGCAGAAACTATAGAAGCAATCAAAAGACAAACCGAGTGTGTAGCATCTGCCAGTTATTGCTAAAGGAGTCACTCCCGGTGAAGGGATCTCGGTCCTTTCCTCATCGAATAAGGTGCAGGATGTTCTACAAGGAACACCGCGATGCAAAGCAAGAACTGTAGCTACCTGTTTTATTTTTGAAATTCGATTCCACAACATCTTTTAGGTTTATTTTCTTTCATTAATCTCATTAATGAATGTCCCATCATTTAAGTCCACCTAAACATCACAGATAAATATAACGTACGCTTATGCCATCCGCATTCGCCTCGATGTCCCGTCTGCACCGTTAGGTTAGGTAACTAACGGCAGAGCGGGGCAGGGCTAGCGCGGGTGTAAAACATAAGCAACGTCTATATAATATATCATATATACTATATACTATATCTATCTGAACAAATCACATGATCACATCACAGATAACGCAGCAGAAAATATCATATGAAATATTGGATATACTAGGACGTCCGTGTTTTTAATACGAGCCAGTATAAAATACGGATTCCACGGTCGTGATGAATAGCCAATCCCACACCCCTAGACCCCTACGAGAGCGGCAAGCAACCCTACCAATTCTATTGCTAGGAGACCCGGACTCGACTCCTCGAAATGGTCTCCCACTGGACCCTAGAACCCGGTTACTTGTGCTCCCCGCCTTGGGTCTATCCTAATGCGGAAAAGTAAATAATATACATCAACGGTGACATCTTCCGCAACCTGGAAGTGCCCCAATAAAAGAATATTACATACAAGTTTTTACATGAATGAAAATGAAAAACACTCATCTCACATAAAAAACCCCGGCTATTCAAACACGACGATCCGATATAACATATCCAGCAACACATAACATCACATGTCATCAACGTAAGTAAACATGCGTATCCCAATTGTCGTTGACATATAGCAACGAAACCGGCGATATCACATATTACACTTACGGTCACAGAAAAGAAAGTGTAAAACTACAACAGTTGGAATCCGCAA
This sequence comes from Agapanthus africanus, assembly GCA_030015575.1. Classification (NCBI taxonomy): domain Eukaryota; kingdom Viridiplantae; phylum Streptophyta; class Magnoliopsida; order Asparagales; family Amaryllidaceae; genus Agapanthus; species Agapanthus africanus. Next base: position 271,180,903 of record JASDDO010000022.1, on the reverse strand, counting down.
ACTCTTTAGACATCGCATGCCTAATCAAATGAATCCCTTAGACATCACATGCCTAACAATTATAAACCCCGCATTTTAGTCTCAATATCAAAAACACTTTTCAATATAAAGTCGGGCAATTCAACAAGATTCCCGGCATTCAGAACGAATGCTCGTCGCAAACTTCAGTAGACGGCCGCACCCCCGATACCGTCGACGAAGTGCACCAAGGAGGAACACCGCTGCCGCGAGCACCCGAACGGATGCTTTTTGGCGACGGGGTTCTCCTACAGTCACTTGGTCGGGGCTATGGGGCGTGGCTGTCTATTAAGTTTACCGGCGAGTATCCGCGTTCGCTACGTGATTGCGACGGACTTTTGATCGCATCAAAATTCCGTGGCAACCGATCAAGTGAGACTAAACCGCTAGATTTATAACATTCATTCAGTTATCTCATAACTACTTGTGAATTCCAATTATTGTATCACATTCCGGATAATTAGAAAATGTTAAACTTTCCGATCGAACAATCGAACACCCAAGTTTTCCCGAAACAGCTCAACACATGACATAAGTTTAAAAACATTCACTTCATGCCTCAGTACCAACGGTCCAGCCGTAGAAGGGTCAAGCCAACGCCTCACATGTGGCACGCCGTACTGCCCCAAACCCTAAGGTTCAAAGGGCAGTTCAAGACGGTCACATAATCGAGTTAAGGTTTTTTGTCTTTTAGAGGGACCATCGCGTTACTTGCACTACTTAGAACGTCATTAAACTACGGAAAAATCCAACAATTGGAAATTTCCCGGCAAGGGAAAAATTGGGTATTTATATCCGGTCGAACTTTTTAACATATTCTAAAATTACCCGGAAAAACATATAGACAAAGTTTGATAATCCGATCGAATCTACGAACTCCCAATACAACCCAGAAAACTCAACTCTTGAGTAAACATTAAAATATCTCATAAAATACAGCACTAAAATATAGGAATTACTGTGCAAAAATAATGACAAGAAGCCCCTTTATTGCCGCGGAACCGCCGCACATGCCATGCTCGTGCCGCGGTTCCACGACCACTTGGTCGATTCATGCTCACAAGCTTCATAGTAATTCTTACAATAGCCTGCTTATTTTTCTGCATATTTTTAATTCATAAAAATCCACAATTTTCAAAAATGTACAGAGAGGGGTCATGGATTAGGGTTTCGGGTTCGATCGGGTTTCTAACTCCGTCTACGCATCGCCTAAGGCTCTAGCCAGGCTCTGATACCACTGTAGGGTTCCTAGGCACACCCATGGGGTTCTATAAGTGATCAAACATGGCTAATTCAAAAATTTCCTATGTGCCAAGTAACCCTAAGCAAGATCGTAACTAGAGGATAAGCGATGAAAGCAAGTAAACAACTTTATTGCTAAAGCAAAGTGACTACAACCTTTGTAGATCCGGTGCTCCAATTCCTTGGCTCCGTGATGACGTCCCTCCGCTGTACCCATCGGAATCATACACTCTCGCGGTGGTTTCATCGGAGAAAAGATCGGGCTAGGTCGTCGACTTCGATGCCGAAGATGATCTACGTCGAGGCAACTCAAGATCAAGCTCCAACTTCACCAAGTCATGAAACTTGTGAAGAAAACACCCTATACTACTTGGCAAGTGGTAGAGGATGAAGAAATAGGAAGTGGGTTCACTTTGGATTTGGATTTCTCACTCTTTTTCTCAAGTCACCATTGAAGGTAGCAAAGGTTTTCTTCATCTTGAAGAAGAAGAAGAAAAAGAAGAAGAGGAAAAGAATATGATAAGAATTATCAATAATAGAAAATATAATCATTCTTATCAAAATGCAACCTTGGGTTAGTTTAACATGTGTAGAGAATAAACTAGAGTTTAGTTGAATGGTTAGGGTTAAGGAAAAAACAAAGTGGTGAAAACTTCAAGATAAAAACAAAAGAAGTCACCATTTTGTTTCTTGCCGAAAATGAATTAATAAATAAATGAACAAGTAAATAAAGCAAAGATAACAAAACCCTAACCATTCACTTAAACATGGTTTAAAGTAAACACAAACCCAAGTTTCCATGTATCATCAAACAAGATACAAACAAGTGCACAAAAATATATCACATATACAATGTGCACATCAAATGAGAAAATCCATTTTAAGTGAACCAATACTAGTTAATGCAAAGTAATATATCAAATATATAATTATGCATTAAATCATTAAATCAACACTTGATTTAATGATCCGGTCATACTGCATATAACCGACTAATATCAAGTGTATCAATGTATCGAATCAACATTTGATTCGGTAGCCCGGCTATATTACATATAACCGTCCCATGATACATATCGCGAGAATAGAATACAGTATCACATACTGGTATTATTCTCGGTCCCGCACATATCTCATATGTGCTCCTATTTCGTTTCGCTTGAGCCAGGAAACCTCTGTGTAGGACTCTAAAGACTCGTCAATACGCCGGCAGCAGGTGATGATCATATCAAACACCCACAAGCCGCAAGCGGTCTGCTAAACGTAACGGCCACCCGGGTATTGAGCGATCAGAAAATTGATGAGCAAGCCCGCTCACACTCCTGTGAATCCAACCAGTAACACTTACCGTACAGTCCGGTCAGTTAGTCTGATATGTCGCATATCTCACCTAGGGGTGGTAAACGTCAGACCCCAATAGCTCGATAAGTCATGTCGATGTGAGGTCCATAACAATCGTGAAACTACTGATAACTCTTACCAGTATATCACTGCAACCCTGGCCAGGGATTTCCAGTTTTGGCCAATCATGCATAGCGCAACATCAACCCCCAATACCGGGAGAGACGAATCCCCTCCTATCGCTCATTGCCTCCATGTGAATCGGGACTGTACCCAAAAACCACCTGTTTGCACGACTCAGTAGAGCCGTGGTAGGGTGGAAATCAAAGCACAGTGGTAGACACACAAGACTCTATGACGATCTCGGGTCAACAGACTAAGCTGTACCAGTGTCACCAGAGAACTGCCATCTGACGTGAGGTATAATACCATCTAGAAGTTCTCGGCGAGTCCGTTAAGTGTACCCAGTCATCACTGAGCACCCGCATACCATCTCTGATGTCAAACACAAATGGATATGGGATCATCCATCGCCCATCACATGGGTCGAGAAGATATACGCTAGTCTACTCTGGAATATCGATGCCCCGTCTCGATATTCCCACGACTAGGAACAATGAAGGATGTACTCATTGACTACCCAGGCCCCACTAGTATGATCTACATCATATTCTTGGAAGTCGAGTACACATCCTAAGGGCTTTATCAACATGCAACAGAGAGACAGAAAGTATACATGTTAAGATAAAAAGCAACCAGATAGCGTACTATCATGTCGAGCAAGAAAGTCCTACCTATATATGTCCCAGCATCCACTACAATATACATCCAATGTACAGTAATGGCCTCTAGGGCATACATATAACTAACACTAGGTAACCCTACAACATTATCATTCTCTCTCCTAGGTTTTTCTCTCCTTCTCCCTCAAGCTCATACCTTCACATGTGTTGTGATCCATTGGGCTTTGAGACCAAATAATCCATAGATCACACTCTACATCTACCTAGTAATCTCATCTAGCACATTAGATAACTAAGTTACCTCACTTGAGGTTGAAGCTTGGACATAGGTCCTGGGGTTGTCTTCTATTACCTAAAGGAGACCGGCAACCGAGTTTGTCGGTAGCTTCGGAGGAGCCAAAGAAAGGAGTTCAAACTTGAAGCCCGATCCAAGGAGCAAAGAACCACTTGAAGACCCGAAGGACTTGATACGAGGGTATAAAACTTAACGCTCTCTTGTAGTTTTGTTTTTGCTAGTTAAGGTTTAATCAAGATCCTAAAGTGAATAAAGTCTATGTTGCAAAGCAAAACATGATCTTTTGATGTGAGAAAAATCGTTTTTGATGTATTCCGCTTCCCCACGAACACGTGGGTTGTGCTACATAGACTTGCATAACCAATCTAATCTTGCAAGAGCGCACGCTGAGTGTTTCTTTTCTCTCTCTCCAGGTAGCAACCATTTCAGGACCTAATCAAGATAATAAAATGTATGGCTTGACCGATCCGAATTCTTATTTTGGGCTGGGGAACGTTGGTTCGGCTCTAACTTATGACAACAGTCATGAGTATGAGCAGAAGAAAGAGGATTGTATGAATTCCTTGATTATCCCAGTGAAGAAGAAGTACACTATTGGGTATTCTCCAGGTGCTTTTGTTATTGAGACTTGTTTTTCGGTCAGTCTTACCTCCTGGGTACTAGATACCGGATCAGGATCTCATTTCTGTAATTTATTGTGTGGACTGAGAAAAAGTTGGATAGTTGGACCAGATGATATGTCCGTCAGAGTAGGGAATGGAGCATAAGTTGATACTGCTGCCGTCGGTGAATATCACCAAGTATTGCCAAGAGGCAATACTATGATTTTGAACAATTGCTACTATGTACCTTCCATGGTTTGCAACATCATATCAGTTTCTTTACTTGATAAAGATGGATATAAGTTTGTTCTTGATAGAAATATCATGAACATTTACATTAATCAGGTATTGGTTTCAGAACGTACACAGTGTAATGGTATCAATGTTCAAAATCAAAACGCAATTTTCATTGTACAAAACACACGCAAGAGAAAGAGTTCAGATACGAACGAATCATACTTGTGGCATTGTAGATTTGGTCATATCGGAGAGAAAAGACTAAGTAAGTTGCATAAAGATGGATATTTGAATATGTCTGAATTCTCATCTTATGAAACTTGTCAGTCTTGTCTCAAAGAAAAAATGACCAAATCCCCGTTCACAGGGCACGGAGAAAGAGTAGCAAAGCACTTGGGACTCATACACAGCGATGTATGTGGTCTAATATCTATACATGCACGGGGTGGGTTCTCATACTTCATCACATTCACTGACGATCTCTTTAGATTCGGGTATGTGTATCTTATGAAATACAAATCTGAAGCTTTTGAGAAATTCAAAGAATAAAAGAACGAAGTGGAGAACCAGCTTGGCAAAAGTATCAAGATCCTCCGATCTGATAGAGGAGGGGAGTACTTGAGTATGGATGTAGCGTCTTGAAAAGTCGTTTTGGTGTTTTCCTGAAATTCGGTGAAAATTCGGTATTTTTCCGAAAACCGTCTTTCTCGATATTTTGCAGTTTAGGGCTAATTATACCTTAAATGGATAGGTAATTACTTGTTTTTAGTGACTAATGAGTTAATTATGAAATTTTGGTCATTTAAAAATTTTTCCCTATTTTTCAATTTTTTAATATTATTTTAAGCCGGTAAGAAAATACATTAAATAAGCGATAAATACAAATTTTTCCGGGCTAATTTTAATCTCTAAAATTATGATAATTATAATCTAGTGATAACATGAATTTTTAGTAATTTATTTTGATTTTTAACAAAATTTTATGTTATGAAACGAATTTATTGAATTTTGAGCTAAAACTTGCAATTTTTGAGTTGTAGGGGGCCTTTTTGCAAAAAATTTCTTTTGTAAAACCCCTCTCTCTTTTTACTCAGCCCTAGGACAGCCCCACCTTGTGTGAGACCAGAAATTTCTGGCCTCATTTTCTTTGGTTGCTTTCTTGAGTTGTTTTGATGGTTTATGGTTTTATTTTAATTAAAATGAATAAAGTTTGATACATTGACTTTTGTAGACTTGACCATGACTTTCCCCACTTGCCCACACCCTCCCCCATCCCTCCTCTGGCCGAAATTCCTGCACACCCTCTTCTTCCTCTCTTTTCTTTTCATTTTCCTTCAATTTCTTCAAAAAACCACATCAAAATCCACACTTTATTCAAAAATCCAAACAAATCCTTATGCTATCATTTTCCTTAGCCATTCTTGCTTGGATCTTGGTGCTTGAGGCCATCAATTGGAGCCAAATTTTCTTGCTTGATCCATAGATCAAGAGGTATAATTCTCATCAAGTTACTTTCTTTTGCAAAAATTCCTTTAATTGTATGGTTTAGTGTTAATTTAGTGTAGTTTTAGTCTAGTTTTCTTAGGTTTTGCTTGAAAATCTAACTAGGGTTTTGAAGCCATAATACTTAATTAGATTGTTTTATAGTTAATCTAGTGGTTAATTAACTAATCCATATAGTTATCTTGTTGATGTAGTTTTCAATTATGCTAATTTGATTAAATTTAGAAGTGTGAAATTGCTTTTTTAGGATTTTCAAGAGAGGGTTTTTGTATGGAATTGGTTTGTGAAACATGATTAGTGAGTTGATTAAGTTTTAGAAAACATTATTTAGTTGATTAAACCTAAATTGCTATCTAGTATTTTGCTAACCTAACCTAAGAGGTTAATTTTCTTAAGTGGGCTTTGTTGTGTTAATTTAAAGTTTCAAGTGTGGAAATTGATTGGATTTTGCTAGGTTATAAATTCAAGAATTGGTGGTTATGGAAAATAGGATTGGAATCATTGCTATTGTGTTGTAATTAGTGTTTGTAGATTGCTTGTAGTGTGCTTGGGTAATTATGCTATTGTAGTCGTTTTGTCGCAAATCGGCGATTGTTGCACCGATTTTTGGAATGTATATGCTTACTAGTTTTGTATAAAAATTTATGTGATGAATTATTTTTGATATCTTGATGATTGTAATGGCCTGTCCTACGACTTTTAGGATGCGTGAGTGCGGATTTTTGGGTAGTCGGGTTTTAGTTTTGCCGGGCGACCAAATCGGCGTTTTTTGGCAGTTTTTGCGATTTTCGCGTGTGGCCGCGCACTTTGTGCACGTTGTACCTAGCTAGCGAACCTTAGTAGTTTCATTGGGGTTTTGCGTCGTTCTTGATATGTAACCTTATATTTGGTATTGGTGTAAATTCCAGGTTCGGTCGCGGAAACGTCAGACGCGGCGCGAAAGGGAAAGGCGGTGATTGGACACAGCTAGCCAGGGATCCCTGTGAGTAGATTTAACATCTACGGGGGACGATCGTTTGGATGGCGCAAGTCGCCCGATAGATTTAGTAAACTGAAAAATAGTGAACTGGATAACCACTTGTGACATTAGAATAATATTACTAGCATGATAATTGCTGCAATTAGATCAATATGTTATACCCATATACGCAAACTCAATTGTAGGACACATGCACCATTACCAGGTTTTTATATGCAGCACGAGCACTATTCATGCTTACACACACACCCTGGTAATTGCCATGCCACCACACTAGATAACATTTAAATTTAAACCTTTTACTAATTGATGCTTAAACTGGTGCTATTGCCTTTAATTCCTTAAAATGAAACCGTAGAATTGCTATTCATGTGCATGTACTTCATCATATTAATTGTTCATGCTTAATACATTAATCACACATCGCAACTTGATTATTGATATCATACGCATTCATTATCATTGATATATGCACTTATGAGGATTTCTTGAGATTTTATGATATTGCTGGATTTCGGGGGAAAGCCGCAAAATTTCTAAACTTATTATATTTTTAAAATATGTAAATTGCGGTTTTCTAGTGATGTAAGTGTCGTCCACCATGAGTTTGCTGTGGATTTGGAAATCCGTGTTGAGGAGTGGAAGAACCGGCACGGGTACATGGTGGGCCCGGTAAGGTACCCCGGGGCAAGAGGAATGTGGTGATGACGTTGAGCCTGGCAGGGGACGGATTACCTACCGGTGACTGTTTGGGACGGCGGATATCCAGAGGATACCGACCGTGGCCGCTAGATGATGAGATATTGATATTTGAGATGGGTCAGCCGGACGGCTGAGGCCAGAGATACATTTATGAGATTTGAGACAGCTTTTGGGTGTCGTTGCTGGACACCGATTTTCGTCGATTCATTGACATTATGCTGGCATTCTAAAAGAGTTTCAAAAACAAAAAGAGATAAAATATTTCTTATATATATACCTATTGAGACCTCAGATTTTCATGTTGCATACATATTAGCACACTGATATGGTATACACACCTGCTAGTGCATCCAGTCATACCTGTATTTTAGATGCTAGGATGCTTGTGTGCATGCATACGATAGCCTTTGTAGATGTTATTTATTACTCACGAGTTGGCAACTCACCCCCGTTGTGCCACAGTCTTTTGCAGGTCCGCTCCGTCAGTTCAGTAGCGGCGGGCGCACTTGTTCTTTTGCCTCTTTTGCTTGGGCTCGAGATTTGCTCATAGGTGGGTTATGTTATTATTTTGTACCACCTTGTATATTCTTGTATCTAGTGTACTCCATCTACTGTTTCTACCAGATTATTGTATATTGACCTAGAGATGAGACTGTGAGGTTTGTGGATTTTATGCTGTATTTTGGGGTCGAGCTCACTTGAGCCGACATGCTACTTTTCTCATGCTTCCTTATGCTTTATTATGCTTGCTATCATTTACATTGCGTGGGATTTGTGACCGCCTTATGGCGAAGAGCTAGCTCCCGCTTGGGGATGCCTTATTTGTTGGTTTTACATATATTTTGTTGTACCCATTTTGGGGGCCAGTATTTACAAAGGAGACTCTGCCGAAATTTTCGGAAAAATTGGTATTGTTTTTAAAAAGTGTTTTACATGACTTATTTGATAAACTCGTTTTCAACTGATTGGGTTTTCTTCACTCTTTTGCTTAATTGGTTTTGTTTTCTGGGCTTTGGCTTACTTACTTTACGGACGTCTTTAGACGTTTCGTAAACTTAAGTGCCAGTCACGTTCCGTACCCTGCGGGTCGTGACAATGGAATTTCGGGACTTTCTAAAAGAGAATGGTATTCTCTCTCAGCTTACTCCTCCGTATACACCACATCACAACGGTGTATCAGAGCGGAGGAATCATACCCTATTGGATATGGTTCGCTCCATGATGAGTAAATTGAGTTTCCTCTTTCATTTTGGAGACATGCGCTTGAAACAACGGCATATCTATTGAATGATGTTCCATCCAAATCCGTGCCTAAGACACCTTTCGAGATATGGAATGGAAAAATGCCATATCACAAAAGATTCAAGATATGGGGTTGTCCGGCGTATGTTAAAAAGCATAATCCGAACAAACTAGAGACACAGTCAGTTTTATGTAAGTTTGTGGGATATCCAAATAATGGCTATGAATATCTGTTCTACCACACCGAGGAATAAAAGGTGTTTGTTGCTCATCACGCTGTTTTCTTAGAAACGGAATTTCTTGCAAAAGAAATTAGTGGGAGCACGGTAGAATTGGAAGAAATTAAGGAAGAACAAACTATAACTGATGATTTGGCGGAACCTCAAGATTCAATAACCCAGACAAGCCTCTGCCACTTCGCGGATCTGGTAGGATTTCTCATCCGTCCGAGAGATACTACGGTTTTCTCATAGACGGGGATCGAGAGGATTGCATCTTGGAAGAAGATGACCCTACCAGTTTCAGGCAGGCCATTATCAGTAGGGACTCTGATAAGTGGCTGGATTCTATGCGATCCGAAATGGAGTCCATGTGCACCAATAAAGTGTGGACCTTGGATATTGCTCCATATGGGGTAAAACCCGTTGGATGCAAATGGATCTACAAAAGGAAACATGGTGTAGATGGACAAGTGGAAACCTATAAGTCTAGACTCATTGCAAAAGGTTTTCGTCAAAGACCAGGTGTGGAGTATGACTAAACCTTTTCTCCAGTGGCTATGCTCAAATCCATTCGGAACCTAGTTGCCATTGCTGTCTTCTATGACTATGAGATCTGGCAGATGGACGTAAAATCGGCATTTCTAAATGGAAGTTTGGAAGAGTGCGTTTATATGGATCAGCCAGAAGGTTTTGTAGACAGTGTGAGCAGCGGGAAGGTGCGGAAGTTGCTCAAATCCATTTATGGATTGAAGTAGGTATCGCGGAGCTGGAACATCTGTTTTGATGAAACAGTCAAGGAATTTGACTTCATTAAGAACGAGGATGAGCCTTGTATTTATAAGAAGATTGTAGGACAAACTGTCAATATCCTAGTCTTGTACGTGAACGACATTCTTTTGATATGAAATGACATTCATATGCTACAATCGGTCAAGCTATTCTTATCTCAAAGGTTCTCCATGAAGGACCTGGGTGATGCCTCGTATATTATGGGGATTATGATCTACAGAGATAGATCCAAGAGATTATTGGGACTTTCACAGTCCAGGTACATAGAGACCGTACGAAAGAGATTTAGTATAGAAGATTCCAAGCACGCTAATATACCCGCATTGCACGGAATCACCCTCTCCAAGGAGATGTCTCCCAAGAATGACGAGGAGAGGGTTTGCATGAACACTATACCCTACGCTTCGGCGGTAGGATCTATAATGTATGCGGTGGTATGTACAAGGACAGATGTAGCTTATACGCTAAGCGTGGTGAGACGGTATCTGTCGAACCCAGGTGAGGACCACTAGACAGCAGAAAAGAACATTCTCAAATACCTGAGATGGAATAAGGAGATGATCTTGGTTTACGGTAATAGAGACCTAAATGTCGAGTCCTTTACCGATTCAAGCTTCCAGAGTGACAAGGATGATAGCAAGTCTGTCTCAGGTTTTGTGTTTACTCTCAACGGAGGGGCGGTGTGTTGGAAGAGCTCCAAACAGGATACCGTTGCAGACTCGACGATGGAGGCTGGATACATTTCTGCGAGTGATGCCGCAAAAGAGGCGATCTCGATGAAGAAGTTCATTATTGAACTTCAGGTAGTTCCGTCCATTGTTAACCCAATACCTTTGTATTGCGATATCAATGGGGCTATAGCTTTAGCGAAGGAACCATGGTCCCATCATCATTGATCGCCGGAAGATCGAGGTGTGGAGAGTGGACACAAAAGACAACACTGCGGATCCATTCACCAAGGCCCTTCCTCAAGCACAGTTCGAGAGACTTTTTGAGATGTTGGGTATGCGGTACGCCAATAGCTGGCCCCAGAGCAGACGTCGGATACTCGATATGCCAATATATGGCCTTAGTGCTAGTGAGAGATTGTTGGATATGTATGCCCTAGAGGCCATTATTGTATATGTATACATATGGATGCTTAGACATATATATATACAGGACAGTCTTGCTCTATATGATAGTATGCTATCTGTTTGACTTTATCTTAACATTTGTATGTTTTACTTGCTTTTACATATCTTTTATACATGTTGATAAAGCACATAGAATTATTGCTAGACTACCTGCGTTGTGATGGCGATCATACTTGTTAGAGCAGGGTAGTCGGTACGCACATCCTTAAATGGTCCCTAGTCGTGGGAGTATCGAGACCGGGCATCAATATTACAGAGTAGACTAGTGTATACGTTTCTAGACCCCGATGAGGGACGATGGTATGGTCCCGCAACGATTGGTCTTTCGCACCTAAGTTCGTATGCATGTGCTCACTTGGGGTGAGTACACCGGACGGACTCGCCGAGAAGTTCCAGATGGTACTATACCTATTCTCAGATGGAAGTTCTCATGTGACATGAGTACAAGTTAGTCCTTATACCAGATATCGTCATTTGTCTCGTGTGAATTCCCACTATGTTTTGATCACTACCCTACCATGGCTCTACTGAGTCGTGCAAACAGGTTTTGGTTGGGTACAGTCCTGAGCCACATAGAGGTAGTGAGCGATTGTCAGGGATTCGTCTCTCCCGGTATTGGGAGTCGATATCGCATTGTGTTCGATTGGTCAGAAACTTAAGACCTTGGCCAAGGCAGTTGGGATTTACTGATAGACTGATCAGTAGTTTCCCGGATTGGTCCTGAGCCGCATCAGCACGAATTACCGGGTTATTAGGGTCTGACGTTTACCACCCCCCCAGACCCGGTATGCGATACTCTCAGACGAACAGACCGTACTGTACGGAGATTGTCACAGATAGGCTCAGTAGGGATCCAGATGAGTTTGCTCGTCGGCCTTCCTTTTCGACAGGTACCCGGGTAGCCGTTATGTACAGCTAGTGCCGCTGACATGCTTGTGGTTATGGATTTATCCAGTAACTCACTGCCAGCGTACTGTCGAGTCTTTAGAGTCCCAAACAGAGGGTTTCCATATTTCAGGCGAAATGATGTAGTAGTCGTATTGGATACGTGTAGGGTCTCGATCGATTGATGTACTATGTACTCGGACTTTCGATCGGACAGTTGGTAATACTAGCCGGTTCGGGTTTGAGCCAGATTATTAAATCAAGTATTGATTTAATAGTTTACATATATGTATTTCGATATGTGTATTCTAGTATTACAATCTTCGTGTTATTCAATCTCTATGGGCATTCATGTTTTTATCCGAATGCGGGTATGTATATACAGCAGACTGTAATCCGTAATTTTTTACAGATTACCTTCTAGAAGGTGGATATCTCATCATAGACTTTTCCATTTATTGATAAATGGAAATGATCTGGAAATTAAGGAGAGGGTGGCATGGTGAGTGGCATGGCTTCAATAGTTCACAAATGAATTCTTTATTCATTTGTGGTTAGTATTGAAGCTTGGTTACACTTGTTTATTTATAAAAATTCATACACAAAACCTTGGTGTTGATTTTCTCTCACTTGTATGCTTCATTTTTCTTGAGCTCCCAATTTTCTTCAACTCCTCCCTCCTCTTGAGTTTCCTCCACCTTCATCATCTTCCTCTTCACTACCCTTCTCATGAGCTGAGAAACAAGTGAAGATGCAAGAAAGAGATAGCAATATACTTAGATCATCACACTACATCCTAGACTACTTGGTTTAGCAACCCATGTTCTCTAGTTGCTCCACTTGACATATAGTGTAGAGCTAAAGCCATGGATCATATCCCTCAGGTGGATCATCTACAATAAAGGAGGACCGGAGAACAAGCTCGATTCCGGAGTACCGATGGAGCAGGAAAAGAAGATCAAGCATGTTCAAGGTGGTCACTTGTAGCTAACGACGAGGAAAGAAGACCGAAGGACTTGGATCGTTTGGTGAGACTTCTTTCATATTACTTAGTTCATCTCATTTAGTTTTGCTAGATAGGTTTATGGAAAGATTCGGTTTTCATTGGGTTAACTTAGCGTCGTTTTTAAACTACTAAGAAATTTTTTGTTCTGTATACTGCCACGTTAGATAGCTTGAGAGTTGAGGTAACCCAACAGTGAGTACACCGGACGGACTCGCCGAGAACTCCCAGATGGTACTATACCTATCGTCAGATGGAAGTTCTCAGGTGACATGAGTACAGGTTAGTCTTTATACCTGAGATCGTCATTTATCTCGTATGAGTTTCCACTATGCTTTGATCACTACCATACCACGGCTCTACTGAGTTGTGCAAACAAGTTTTGGTTGGGTACAGTCCTGAGCCATATGGAGGCAGTGAGCGATTGTCGGGGATTCGACTCTCTTGGTATTCGGGGTCGATATCGCACTGTATTCGATCGATCAGGATCATAAGACCTTGTCCAAGGCAGTTGGGATTTACTGATAGGCTGATCAGTAGTTTCCTGGATTGGTCCTGAGCCGCATCCGCACGAATTATCAGGTTATTAGGGTCTGACGTTTACCACCCCCTAGACCTGGTATACGATACTCTCAGACAAAGAGACCGGACTGTACGGATATTATCATAGATAGGCTCAGTAGGGATCCGGATGAGTTTGCTCATCGGCCTTCCTTTTCGACTGGTACCCGGATAGCCGTTACACACAGCTAGTGCCGCTGACGTGCTTGTAGTTATGGATTTATCCAGTAACTCACTGCCATCATACAGTCGAGTCTTTAGAGTCCCACACAGAGGGTTTCCCTGGTTCAGGTGAAATGATGCAGTAGCCGTATTAGATACGTGCAGGGTTCCGATCGATTGATGTACTTTGTACCTGGACTTTCGATCGGATAGTTGGTATTACTAGCCAGTTCGGGTTTGAGATGGATTATTAAATCAGGTAATGATTTAATAATTACATATATGTATTTTGATATGTCTATTGTAGTATTATGTTCTTCGTGTTATTCTTGTAGTGTTCCTAAGCACAACAGTAAAGTTTCGGGTGGCATCATCCATGCCAAATTAAAAATTTTGCCATGCTTAAACAACCCTAAACAAGATCTTATACTAGAGAAGCATACGAAACTAAAAGCAAACAACTTTACTTCTAAGTGATTAGGGATTACAACTTTTGTAGTTTGTTCCTTCGCTTAATAAGCTCTAAGTTGTGGTCCCTTCGCTGCAATCATCAAGCTCCCGGACTCCTGAGAGGCTCCATAAAGTGAATGATGCATCCTTGCATGAAGTCTTCACTTTCCAAGATGATATATTTTGAGGAGTCACAAATCCAAGCTATCTCTTCACTAATTAGGGATTAGTGAAGCTAACACACTAATTTATATAGTTAGTATAGAAGAGTATGATGAAGTAGGAATTTTTCTCCTTTTAGTTTTCTTTTTTCACAAGCTTTCATCACAAAGGAAAAATCTAGCAAGCTTTTTGAGGAGGAAGGAGATGAACAAGTGATGAGATGAATTGTGTTGAGGTTAGAAATGCAACCAAGGGTTAAGTATGTCATGGCTAACTCATGTAGAGAATAAACCTTGAGCTAGGGTTAGGGTTAGGTTAACAAATATCTTAGTAAATATCAAGAGAGTGGACTTAGTCAACATAAACAAATATCTTAACAAAAGTCCACAATTTTGAATTAACTAAAATAAATATATATCTAACCCTAATTACTAGCCATTGTGTGAATCTCATAAACCCTAGTTGCCTGTATAACCTAGCATGTTACAATTATACATATCACATATATATAATTTTGTAACAATAAAAAAGAATACAATAAACATATATCACATATATGTTTAATGTATCCAAAATGAGAAAATGAAATACTTAAGTGAGCAAATATTAGTAATTGTAATTTAATATATCAAATATATAATTATACATTAAATTATCGAATCAATACTTGATTCGATTGTTAGGTCCACGTTACCTATCCCGGTACTTTCGGGGTTGCGGAAACGGTAAAACAAAAAAAATTCTTGACTTGGTAACATGGACCGTAAAAGCCGGATCTTTGCTAAACTAGAAACTAGCAAACTACAAGAGGTGTTAACTACTATGCCGTAGAAATTATACCTCGCCATACCGTTCCTTCGGGTCTTCATTCCGCTGTCCCGCTCGTCGATCCATGTTCCGAGGGTTGATCCGGACTTTGGTCACCTCCGCGGCCTTCTTGAGTCGAAGACGATCCACCCGAGAGTTGTACACCGAGCTCCACCTCGAGCCGAGGCAACTAGGGCAACAAGATCGCTAGTCTTGATACCCTAGGTTGTGTAGAAGAGAAAGATGGAGGTATTTGTCTATGTGGATTCTTTTTCTCTCAACACATGAGATCAAAAGAATTTATGAAGAGGAGGAAGATGAAGGAGGTCAAGCAACCATGGAGCTCTTTCTTTCTTCTCACTTCCAAGAGAGAGAATGAGAAAAGAGAAATGAAAAAGTTAACCAAAGAAAATGAACCATGGTGGCAAAATAATACTAAACACCATCATTACAAATCCTATCATGATAAAGTTGATGCTACATTGATTTGACCATTTTCATAATCCAAAATGAAAAAGAAAATCAAAGAAGAGTGTAGACCTCTAATGAAGGTCAATGGTCAACTTTGGTCTACGGGTCAACAAAGTCAAGAGTGGTTAAGATGGTCAAATGGTCAAAATAATTAGCCATCACATAATTATCACTAAAAGGATTAGTAAATAATGTCTCCGGCTCATAATGGTTTTGACCGAACGAATTGCCAAAACCCTAATGAGTCCACCTCAAAATGGTTTTGACCGAATCAATTGTTAAAACCCTAATGAGCCTGCCACATAACGGTTTTGGCCGAACCAACTACCAAAACCATAATGAGGCACCTCCTCCTTCATCGCTCCTCAAAACTGTGTATACACACCCGCACCCGCATTCCGTAGAATGCGAATACATAGAAGACAAAACAAATCCATCCGTGCAATACTAGGATCCGGCTTAAACCAAAGCCCACCAGTATTTCCTGCCCGAACAGCATACGCACACAAGTGCACGTAAGTGATCGCAGCTCTGCCGTAAAACCATACGGCCTCTACACGTTTCGCTCAGTGTAGGGAAACTCTCTGTGTGGGACTCTAAAGACTCGACACTACGCTGGAAGTGGGTTTAACTACAGACCGCAAGCGGCACTAGCTGTACGTAACGGTCCCCAGGTAGATGTCGATAAGAAGGTCGATGACGTAAACCCATCCGAACTCCTACTTAGCCTGTATGTGACAATATCCTTACAGTCCAGTCTGTTCGTCTGATACATCGCATGGCGGGCCTAAGGGATAGCGAACGTCAGTCCCCTAATAGCGGTACAAGTCGTGTCGGAGTGTAGCCCAGAACACCCTGAGACATCACTGGAAACCTACCAGTATATCTCACTAGCCCTGGCCAGGGACTTTGTGTAATGGCTCTCCTAGACACAGCGTGATATCAACCCCGAATACTGGGAGAGACGAATCCTGTCTAACCGTCACTGCTTCCATGTGCTTCAGGACTGCACCTAACTACTACCTGTTTTCACGACTCAGTAGAGCCGTGGTAGGGTAGTAATCAAAGTGCAGTGGGAACACACTCGAGGCGAAGTGACAGTGTCAAGTCAGCGGACTAAGCTGTACTCATGTCACCTGGGAACTGTTAACTGACGATAGGTATAATACCAACCAACAGTTCCCGACTAGTCCTGTCCAGTGTACTCGTAACCTAATGAGCACCCGCATACTATCTCAAGTACGACGTACTGACGGCTGTGGGACAGACTGTCTCCCGCACTGGGATGAGAAGCGCATACGCTAGCCTACTCCGGAGTATCGATGCCCTGTCTCGATAATCCCATAACTAGGGACGTGCATAAGGATGTGCTTGTGGATTACCCAGCCCCCACGAGTGTGATCGCCATCACAACGCCGGTAATCAAGCAAAGATCCTAAGGGCTCTACTAATGCGTATAGGTGATATAATAAAGAAACACATGTACACATTAAAGCAGAGACAAACCAAGTAGCATACTATTATTTCGAGCATGATTGTCTATACAACTGTGAATATCCCAAGCTTCCATCAAGTAATATACATACTAGTATGATACAGTAATGGCCTCTAGGGAATATACACTAACAATCTCCCACTTGCACTAAGGCCATATACTGGCGTATCGAAGACCAATCATCTCGATCAGCCGCTCGAACTGAGTCTGGGGCAAGGCCTTCGTGAATGGATCCGCCGTGTTGTCTTTTGTGTCCACTCTCTGTAGCTCGATCTCCTGGCAATCAATGATCTCCTGGCGATCAATGATCTCCCTGATCAGGTGATACCGCCTTAAGATGTGTCTGGATTTCTGATGGGACCTTGGTTCCTTCGCTAAAGCTATAGCCCCATTGTTATCGCAATACAAAGGTATTGGGTCAACAATGGACGGAACCACCTGAAGTTCACTAATGAACTTCTTCATCCAGACCGCCTCTTTTGCGGCATCGCTTGCAGTAATGTATTCAGCTTCCATCGTCGAGTCTGTGACGGTATCCTGTTTGGAACTTCTCCAACATACCGCCCCTCCGTTGAGGGTAAACACAAAACCCGAGACAGACTTGCTGTCATCTTTGTCACTCTGGAAGCTTGAATCGGTAAAGGACTCGACCGTGAGGTCTCCATTACCGTAAACCAGGAACATCTCCTTAGTCCTTCTCAGGTACTTGAGAATGTTCTTCACTGCCGTCCAGTGGTCCTCACCTGGGTCTGACTGATACCGGCTCACCACGCTCAGCGCGTAAGCTACATCTGGTCTTGTACATAGCATCGCATACATTATAGATCCTACCGCCGAAGCGTAGGGTATAGTGCTCATGCGAACCCTCTCCTCGTCAGTCTTAGGAGACATCTTCTTGGAGAGGGTAATTCCGTGCAATGCGGGTATGTTACCGCGCTTGGAATCTTCCATAATAAATCTTTTTAGTACGGTCTCTATGTATCTGGACTGCGAAAGCCCTAGTAGTCTCTTGGATCTATCTCTATAGATCTTGATCTCCAGAATGTACTAGGCATCACCCAGGTCCTTCATGGAGAACCGTTGTGACAAAAATAGCTTGACCGATTGTAGCATAGGAATGTCATTTCCTATCAAAAGAATGTCGTCCACGTATAAGACTAGGAACACGACAGTTCGTCCTACAATCTTCTTATAAACACAAGGTTCATCTTCGTTCTTGATGAAATCAAATTCCTTGATTGCCTCATCAAAACAGATGTTCCAGCTCCGCGATGCCTGCTTTAATCCATAAATGGATTTAAGCAACTTGCACACCTTCCCGCTGATCCCACTGTCTATGAAACCTTCTGGCGGATCCATGTAAACGCACTCTTCCAAACAGCCGTTTAGAAAAGCCGTTTTAACGTCCATCTGCCAGATTTCATAGTCATGGAAGGCAGCAATGGCAAGTAGGATCCGAATGGATTTCAGTATAGCCACTGGAGAAAAGGTTTCATCATAGTCCAAACCAGGTCTTTGACGAAAACCTTTTGCAACGAGTCTAGCCTTATAGGTCTCCACCTGCCCATCCACACCAAGTTTCCTTTTGTAGATCTATTTGCATCCAACGGGTTTTACCCCAGGTGGAGCAATATCTAAGGTCCACACTTTATTGGTGTACATGGACTTCATTTCGGATTGCATTGCTTCCTGCCACTTATCAGAGTCCCTTCTGATAATGGCCTGCCTGAAACTGGTAGGGTCATCTTCTTCCAAGATGCAATCCTCTCGATCCCCGTCAATGAGAAAACCATTGTATCTCTCGGGCGGATGAGAAATCCTACCAGATCTGCGGAGTGGCTGAGGTTTGTTGAGTGTAACTGAATCTAGTGGTTCCTTCAAATCTTTAGTTAAAGTTCGTGTTTCTGGAATTTCATCCAGTTCTACCGTGCTGCCACTAATATTTTTAACAAGAAATTCTTTTTCCAAAAATGTGGCATTCCTGGAAACAATTATCTTATGTTCTTCTGCATGGTAGAATAGATACCCACTTGAATCTTTTGGGTATCCCACAAACTTACATAAAACTGGCCGTGCCCCAAGTTTGTCTAGGTTCTGCTTTTTGTCATAAGCTGGGCAACCCCAAATCTTAATACGTTTAAGATACAAACTCTTACCACTCCATATTTCATACGGAGTCTTTGGCACGGATTTGGATGGAACTTGATTCAATAGATGCGCTGCAGTTTGAAGTGCATATCCCCAGAATGAAAGAGGCAACTCGGCACTACTGATCATGGAGCGAACCATATCCAATAGGGTACGATTCCTCCGCTCCGATACACCGTTGTGTTGTGGTGTATAAGGAGGAGTAAGTTGAGAGAGAATACCATTCTCTTTTAAGTAATCTAGAAATTCCGTGCTTAAGTACTCCCCTCCTCTATCAGACCGGAGGATCTTGATACTTTTGCCAGTCTGGTTCTCTACTTCGTTTCTGAATTCCTTGAATTTCTCAAAAGGTTCAGATTTGTGTTTCATAGGATACACATATCCGAATCTAGAGAGATCGTCAGTGAATGTGATGAAGTACGAGAACCCACCCCTTGCATGTATAGACATCGGACCACATACATCACTGTGTATGAGTCCCAAGAGCTCTGCTGTCCTTTCTCCATGTCCGGTGAACGGAGATTTGGTCATCTTCCCTTTGAAAAAAGACTGACAAGTTTCATAAGATGAAAACTCGAACGCATTCAAGAGTCCATCTTTATGAAACTTACTTAGTCTTTTCTCTCCGATATAACCAAGTCTACAATGCCATAAGTAGGATTCATTCGTATCTGAATTCTTCCTCTTGCGTGTGTTTTGTATATTGAGAACTGTATTCTGATTTAGAACGTAGATACCATTACACAATGTACCTTCTGCAACCATTACCTTATGAAGGTAGATTTTCATGATATTTCTATCGAGAACAAAGTTATATCCATCTTTATCGAGTAAAGAAACTGATATGATGTTGCAAACCATGGAAAGTACCTAGTAGCAATCGTTCAAAATCATAGTATTGCCATTTGGCAACACAAGGTGATATTCACCGACGGCTGCAGCATTAACTTGTGCTCCATTCGCTACTCTGAGCGACATATCACCAGGTACAACTTTCCTACTTTTTCTCAGTCCCTGCAATAAATTACAGATATGAGATCATGATCCGGTATCAAGTACCCAGGAGGTAGGGCTGACCGTAAAGCAGTTCTCAATTACAAGAACACCTGAAGTAGATGCAAAACCATGCTTCTTCTTCAACTGGGTATCCTTGGAATCCATACAATTCTCTTTCCCTTGCTCATACTTATGACTGTTGTCACAAGTTAGAACCGAACCAACGTTCCCTAGCCCCGAATAAGAATTCGGATCGGTCAAGCGATACATTTTATTATCTTGATTAGGGCGTGAAATGGTTGCTACCTGGAGAGAGAGAAAAGAAACACTCAGCGTGCGCTCTTGCAAGATTAGATTGGTTTATTGATTTATCTAACCAGGATGGCTCCCACTGTTTCCTCAAATTCTTCTTCAAACCCTAAAAGAAGAACTAGTCAGGATTAATCGCACATCACAATACTTTCTTAACCTTTCAGCCAGGCTGGTGTTGGTACTTCGAGGGAGGTTTTCCAACGCTTTCACGAAGTTCTTTAATTAAATAACCACTTTTCCCTGGGGGCTTAACCCCGCTAACACCGTTCTAGACACCTACTTGGTTTATAGCATTGATTGTTAAGTGAAATAATCTCCCGAGAGTAATCCAACTCATCAGTGGGATCGGGATCCAACTATCATTGTGCGATGATCTAGATGGAATCCACTCTAGTCACTACACTCCAGAAGGTATACTAAATCTGCAAGTTTCAGTTTCTTTAGAAACTCCCGATGTGGATTTTTGCCCCTAGGACCCAAGTGACCATGACACAGTCAACAAATCAAAGAGTCCTACTCAAGTTCAACTCGTCATTATCTTGATTGTATTAAACCCACCCGCATAACCCTTGACACGGTCAACAAGGTTACACGACTGTCCTAACCAATCACATTGTATCCAGCAGATAAGCAATACTCAGCTACCGTTCACTGCGCCTTGACACAGTCAACAAACGCAGCACGAATACTAAGTATAACTTATAAGAAATGACGGAGGGCTACGGCTGGGTTTTGGCGAAAAACCCGTTAACGTAATGAACTTGATATCGTTGAAGGAACGTGATAGCCTTTTTTGAAAATATAGTGGCGAAAACTTTTGCTAAAGAGGTCACTCCCTGTGAAGGGATCTCGGCTCTTTCCTCGTCGAATGAGGTGCAGGATATTCCAAACTGAATACCTCGATGCAAAGCAAGAATAATCGACTATAGTGAAGTTATTACCCTGACGCAAACTTTTGTCCAAGGGGTCACTCCCGATGAAGGGATCTCGGCCCTTGCCTCGTCGACTGAGGTGCTGGGCATTCATAACCGAATACCTTTATGCAAAACAAAAGTGAACGTCTTTGCAATAACAGCTTTTTTAAAATTGTTCCAACAACGTTTTTTAGGTTTATTTTCTTTCATTAATTTAATGCGTCCCATCAATTAATCCTACCATTACAGAAAAAACCAAAATATGACGTACGCTTATGCCATCCGCATTCGCCACGGGGCCCCGTCATCACCCGTTAGGTTACTTAACTAACGACAGAGTGGGGGCTGGACTAGCGCGGATGCAAAACATAAGCAACACCTAAATAGATATCATATATAGATATATAGCAATGATAGCCAATCCAGATCACAGATGAACACTTTGGATATACTAGGAACCCGCGATTCGTTCCAGCCTGCAACGAAAACGGATTACACGGTCGCGATGAATAGCCAATACCCCACCCTAGACCCCTACGGGTGCGGCAAACTACCCGCCAAGTACCCGAAGCGAAGCAACCTCCCTCAACCCGTGAGTAGGCCACTCGGCACTTTGAGATACCCGGTTGTTTGTGCACCCCACCTTGGGTGTATCCTAGGAGTAAAAATAATTATACAATGGCGGCTACAACCTCATCCCGGATGTGCGGCCAAACAAATAATATTGCATCAATTTACAAATTTTACAATGAATGAAAGAAAAAGAAACTCTCATCTCACATCCACCTCGGCTATTCATCCGCGACAATCCAACGAGTTCATATGCACAAACCATCAGCATTACAGATCACAGATGTGTATAACCCCCACTAATCGACGTATAGCGATTGGTAGACGTTCAATACATATATCACATGACAGAAAATATCCATTAGCTAAAGTCGACGGAATATCGATCAAAAATACGGATTTGTAACCACCAGAAAAATCCATTTGCACTCTGGAAAATCTAGGCAGAAACAACATGAACTAAAAATCCCAAAACAGCACAAATAGAACACTGCAGCAAAACGGAGCTGCGGCCGAGTCAACTCGGCCGCGGATCCGCGGCCAAACCCATGGTTTGGCCGCGGTTCCGTGGTGAGTTGGCCGAGTCAGCAGCTCATTTTTGCTGTGTGTTTTATAAAAACCCTGAGACGATTTTTCATGTATGTTAAATTATTTTTTGAACAGTATAAAAAATCGACAGAAACTTGGGTTTTCCCGGACGTGTTTTGCGACTTTTTTCCGATCGATATTCTAAACACTTTGCTAACTTGCTAGTTTATGTTTAGCTAGGCTCTGATACCACTGTTAGGTCCACGTTACCTCTCCCGGTACTTTCAGGGTTGCGGAAATGGTAAAACAAAAAATTTTCTTGACTTGGTAACATGGACCGTAAAAGCCGGATCTTTGCTGAACTAGAAACTAGCAAACTACAAGAGGTGTTAACTACTATGCCGTAGAAATTATACCTCACCATACCGGTCCTTCGGGTCTTCATTCCGCTGTCCCGCTCGTCGATCCATGCTCCGAGGGTTGATACGGACTTTGGTCACCTCCGCGGCCTTCTTGGGTCGAAGACGATCCACCCGAGAGTTGTACACCGAGCTCCACCTCGAGCCGAGACAACTAAGGAAACAAGATCGCTAGTCTTGATACCCTAGGTTGTGTAGAAGAGAAAGATGGAGGTATTTGTCTATGTGGATTCTTTTTATCTCAACACATGAGATCAAAAGAATTTATGAAGAGGAGGAAGATGAAGGAGATCAAGCAACCATGGAGCTCTTTCTTTCTTATCACTTCCAAGAGATAGAATGAGAAAAGAGAAATTAAAAAGTTAACCAAAGAAAATGAACCATGGTTGCAAAATAATACTAAACACCATCATTACAAATCCTATCTTGATAAAGTTGATGCAACATTGATTTGACCATTTTCATAATCCAATGACCATTTTCAAAATCCAAAATGAAAAAGAAAACCAAAGAAGAGTGTAGAACTCTCATGAAGGTCAATGGTCAACTTTGGTCAACGGGTCAACAAAGTCAAGAGTGGTCAAGGTGGTCAAATGGTCAAAGCAATTAGCCATAACATAATTATCACTAAAAGGATTAGTAAATAATGTCTCCGGCTCATAATGGTTTTGACCGAACAAATTGCCAAAACCCTAATGAGTCCACCTCAAAATGGTTTTGACCGAATCAACTGTCAAAACCCTAATGAGCCTGCCACATAACGGTTTTGGCCGAACCAACTGCCAAAACCCTAATGAGGCACCTCCTCCTTCATCGCTCCTCGAAACTGTGCATACACACCTGAAAGGTTCCAAGGCACTCTAGTGAGGTCTCACAAGGCATCGAACATGCCAATTACAAAAAAAATGGTGCCGATAAACCCTAGACTACGGATCGTCGGCTAGATGTCTAGGCGAAAAACAAATCTAGTTAACTACTTAACTAAAAGTTAGATGCTACAATCTTTGTAGATCCGGATATCCACTTCCTTAGCTCCACGTAGTGGTCCTCTCACTGTCCTTTTCCATTCCTAGACTCGTTCGTCGGCTTCATCGGGAAAGCGAGTGGAATAGGTCGTCGGCTTCGTGTCAAAGACGATCTACGTCGAGGCATCACAAGTTCAAGCTCCGACTTCACAAAGTTGTGAAACTTGTGAAGAAAACACCCAAAACAACTTGGCAAGAGGTAGAGGGTGAAGAAATAGGAGGTGGGTTCTCTTTAGAATTGGATTTCTGACTTTGGAAGTCAAGTTGCCATAGATGGCATCATGCATTTCCTTTTAGAAGATGAAGAAGAAGATGAGCTAGAATATTATGATAAGTCTTTTAAGTGAAAATGAAAATCAATACTTATCATAATTTGCACCATGGTTAGGTGTAGAGAATTTACTAAGGTTAGATATATGGTTAGGGTTAGGAATAAAGACAAAAATGGTCACTTTGGTCAAGCTTCATGAAGCTTCACTAAACTTCAAGAAAGAAAGCAACCCTTTTTGTTTTCTTATGCCTTTTCTTTTAATCCAAAATAATTAATGATAAAAGAAAGAATAATAAGGAACCCTAACCATTTACTTAACCTAAATTTAATTCTTCACACTTAACCAAAAGAGCAAGCATCATCAAACATGATACTAACATGTGCACAAAAGTATATCACATATACAAATTGCACATCAAGTGAGAAAATCCGTTTAAAGTTAACCAATACTAGTTAATGCAAAGTAATATATCAAATATATAATTATATATTAAATCGTTAAATCAACACTTGATTCAATGATCCGGTCATGTCGCACACGACCGACTAGTATTCAATGTATCGGCTTATCGAATCGATGATTCGATAAATAGGTCATATCGAATATAACCAATCGAAACATATATCGCGAGAATGGAATGCGGTATCATATACACGCATTATTCTCGGTCCTGCACATATCTCATATGCGCTCCTATTTCGTTTCGCTTGAGCCAGGAAACCTCTGTGTAGGACTCTAAAGGCTCGTCAATACGCCGGTAGCAGATGATGATCATATCAAGCATCCATAAGCCACAAGCGGTCTGCTAAACGTAACGGCCATCCGGGTATTGAGCGATCAGAAGATCGACGAGCTAGCCCGCTCATACTCCTGTGAATCCAACCAGTAACACTTACCGTACAGTCCGGTCTGTTCGTCTGATACGTCGCTTATCAAGTCTAGGGGTGGTAAACGTCAGACCCCAATACTCGATAAGTCGTGCCGATGTGAGGCTCATAACGGGTCGAGAAACTACTGGTAACACTTACCAGCAAATCTCTGATCAGCCCTGGCCAGGGACTTCCCTGTTACGGCCAATCGAGCACAGCGCAACATCAACCCCCAATACCGGGAGAGACGAAACCCCTCCTATCGCTCATTGCCTCCATGTGACTCGGGACTATACCCAAAGACCACTGTTTTGCACGCCCTCATGGACGTGGTAAGGTGGAGATCAAAGCACAGTGCGAATCACACAAGACTCTATGACGATCTCGGGTCTACAGACTAACCTGTACAAGTGTCACCTGAGAACTGCCATCTGACGTGAGGTATAATACCATCTGTGAGTTCTCGGAGAGTCCGTCCAGTGTACCCAGTCACCACTGAGCACCCGTACACCATCTCTGATGTCAAACACTAATGGATATGGGATCATCCATCGCCCATCTCATGGGTCGAGAAGCGTATACGCTAGTCTACTCTGGTATATCGATGCCCCGTCTCGATATACCCACGACTAGGGACCTTGAAGGATGTACTTATGGACTATCATGTCCCCACTAGTATGATCTGCATCATAGTCCAGGTAGTCAAGTACACATCCTAAGGGCTTTACCAACATGTAACTATAAGACAGTTTAAAGAGACAAGTGTACATGTTAAGATAAAGAGTAACCAGATAGCATACTATCATATCGAGCAAGAAAGTCATCTCTATATATGTCCAAGCATCCAATAGAATATACATCATCTGTACAATACTGGCCTCTAGGGCATACATACAACTAACAATCTCCCACTTGCACTAGGGCCAGCTGCTGTAGTATCGCATACCGAGCATCCCGAAGAGTCTCTCAAACTGTGTCTGGGGAATGGCCTTCGTGAGTGGATCCGCCGTGTTGTTCTTCGTGTCAACCCTCCTGTCCTCGATCTCCCGGCGATCAACGATCTCCCGGATCAGGTGATACCGCCTCAGAATATGCCTGGATCGCTGATAGGACCTGGGTTCCTTAGCCAAAGCCACCACTCCATTGTTATCGCAATACAAAGGTATTGGACGCTCAATGGATGGAACCACTCCAAGTTCATTAATGAACTTCTTGATCCAGACAGCCTCTTTGGCAGCATCGTTGGCAGCGATGTATTCAGCCTCCATCGTCGAGTCTGCCACAGTTTCCTGCTTGGAACTCTTCCAGCTAACCGCCCCTCCGTAAAGGGTAAAGACAAAGCCCGACTGCGACTTAGAGACATCCTTATCACTCTGGAAGCTCGAATCGGTAAAGGACTCCACTTGGAGCTCCCCGTTACCATACACCAAGAACATATCTCTAGTCCTTCGCAAGTACTTGAGAATGCTCTTCACAGCTGTCCAGTGACTCTCTCCAGGATCAGCTTGATACCTGCTCACTATACTTAGTGAGTATGCTACATCGGGTCTGGTACATAGCATCACATACATGATAGAGCCTACTGCCGAAGCATAGGGTATCCCTTGCATGCGAGCTCTCTCCAAATCAGTCTTGGGAGACATCTCTTTGGAGAGAGTGACTCCAGAGATCGTGGGTAAGTTCCCACGCTTGGACTCTTCCATACTAAACCTCTTTAGTATGGTGTCAATGTACCTGGATTGGGACAATCCCAAAATCCGTTTGGATCTATCTCTATAGATCCTTATTCCCAATATGCAGGAGGCATCACCAAGATCTTTCATTGAGAATCTATGTGATAAGAAGATCTTGAACGATTGCAGCATAGGAATATCATTTCCTATCAAGAGTATGTCGTCCACGTACAATACGAGGAAGACAACCTTACTCTCTGCCACCTTCTTCTAGATACAAGGTTCATCTGGATTTTTGACGAAATCAAACTCTTTGATAACGACGTCAAAGCAGATGTTCCAACTCCGCGATGCTTGCTTTAATCCATAAATGGATTTAAGCAGCTTGCACACCTTCCCGCTGCTCCCACTGTCTACGAAGCCCTCTGGCTGAGTCATGTACACGCACTCTTCTAAATCACCATTTAGAAAGGCGGTCTTAACATCCATTTGCCAGATTTCGTAATCATGATATGCAGCGATGGCAAGCATGATCCGGATGGATTTAAGCATAGCCACTGGAGAAAAGGTTTCGTCATAGTCCACACCTGGTCTATGACGAAAACACTTTGCTACAAGTCTAGCTTTGAAAGTCTCCACTTTCCCATCTACACCAAGTTTCTTCTTGAAGATCCACTTGCTCCCAATGGGTTTTACCCCTTCAGGAGCAACGTCAAAAGTCCATACTTTGTTGGTGTACATGGATTCCATCTCGGACCGCATAGCATCCAGCCATTTCACTGAGTCCCCACTCGTGATGGCCTGCTCGAAGCTAGTTGGGTCATCATCCTGCATGATGCAATCCTCGCTCCCACCATCCATGAGAAAACCGTAGTATCTCTCAGGTGGGCGAGGAACCCTACTAGATCGGCGGAGAGGCTGAGGTTGGTCGGAAGCTACTGAATGCTCTGTTTCCACTAAATCTTCTGTTGTGTTTTGTTCAGCTGGAACCTCTTCCAGTTCTACCTCAGAGCCACTAATTTCTTTTGCAAGAAATTCCTTTTCTAAAAAGGTGGCATGTTGAGCAACAAACACTCTTTGTTCCTCACTGTGGTAGAAGATATACCCTCGCGAATGTTTGGGATATCCAACAAACTTACACAAAACAGATCTTGCCTCGAGTTTGTCCGGTTTTTGTCTTTTGACATAGGCCGGGCAACCCCATATCTTTATAAAATTAAGATATGGTCTCTTCCCTTCCCATATCTCATATGGTGTGGTAGGCACAGATTTGGTGGGAACCCTGTTCAGTAGGTATGCGGCCGTTTCCAGTGCATATCCCTAGAAGGAAACAGGTAACTCAGTTACACTCATCATAGAGCGCACCATATCTAATAGGGTGCGGTTTCTCCGCTCCGATACACCGTTGTGCTGTGGTGTATACGGAGGAGTTAGCGGAGAGAGAATCCCATTCTCTTTTAGGAAGTCCAGGAATTCAATGCTCAAGTATTCTCCTCCTCGATCAGATCGTAGGATTTTAATACTTTTTCCGGTTTGGTTCTCAACTTCTTGTTTATATTCTCTAAATTTCTTAAAAGCTTCTGATTTGTGTTTCATCAGGAACACATATCCGAATCTAGAGAGATCGTCAGTGAATGTAATGAAGTACGAAGAAACATCCCTGGCATGTGTAGACATGGGACCGCATACATCACTATGTATAAGTCCCAAGAGTTCGGTAACTCTTTCTCCGTGTCCCGTAAACGGAGTTTTGGTCATCTTGCCTTTGAGACATGACTGGCAAGTGTCATAAGATGAAAACTCAAACGAATTTAAATATCCATCTTTATGCAACTTAGCTAGTCGTGTCGCATTGATGTGACCCAGTCTACAATACCACAAGAAGGATTCGTTGAGTTCAGAACTCTTCCTCTTGTGTGTGTTTGTTATGCTCAGAACTGTTGATTGATTTAGAACATAAATGCCATTGCATAACGTGCCTGATCCAACCAACTTTTGGTTACGGAAAATGTTCATAACATTGTCCTGTAATACAAAATTATATCCCTCTTTACTTAATAAAGAAACCGATGTAATGTTGCATATCAGGTTCGGCATGTAATAGCATTCGTTCAGAACCAATGTATTACCAGTTGGTAATACAAGGTGATATTCCCCGACAGTCTTAGCTGCAACAATTGCACCATTTCCAACTCTAATGTCTTTATCACCTTCTCCAAGTTCTCTACCTTTCTTAAGCCCATGTAACTGATTACATATGTGGGATCCTGACCCGGTATCCAATACCCAGGACGTAGAGCAAATGGAGAAACAGTTCTCAGTAACGAACACACCCGAAGAAAATGCATCAACATGTACTTTCTTCATTCGGGTGGCATGGGAATCCTGGTATTCCCCTATATCCTGTTCATTCCTATAACTCTTATAAGAAAGAACGGAACCAACGTTCCCCAGCACAGTATAACATGCGGGTTCGGTCAATACATCCATATTATTATCTTGATTAAGGCATGAACTGGTCGCTACCTGGAGAGAGAGAGAAGAAAACACTTTAGCGTATGCTCGTGCAAGATCAGATTGGTTATTATCTTATCTAATCAGGATGGCTCCCACTGCTTTTTATCAAATCTTCCTCCAAACAATAAAAGGAAAGACTAGCCGGGATTAATTACATACTACAGGTTCGCCAATCTTTCAGCCAGGCCAGTGTCTGTACTTTGAGGGAGGTCCCCCGTGCTTTCGCACGAACCTAATTAATGTAAACCTCGTTTTCCCAGAGGCGTAACCCCGTTGACACCTTTCTAGACACCTACTTGATCAGCTAATTGCAATGTGTAAAACTCTCCGAGGAGTAACTCTTACTCGCAGTGGGTATCGGGATCCAACTATCTCATAGAAGGTATGCAATCTCATTGCATATTTCAACACTTGAAATTCCCGATAATATTTTGCCCCAAGCATCCTATGACCTTGACGGAGGTCAACAAACCACAGGGTGCAAGTCAAGTTCAACCCGTCATTTCTTGATTGAATCAAACCCACCCGCACGACCCTTGACGGAGGTCAACAAGGTCGTACAACTACCCTAATCCAATCTGCATCATATGCATAAGCAGACAAATACTAGTTAGCTACCGCACACTACGCCTTGACGGAGGTCAACAAACGTAGCACGAATACTAAGTAGGATTTATCTGAAATGACGGAGGGCTACGTCAGGTTTTTCTGAAAACCTATTGCGTAATGAACTTGATATCGTTGTAGAATCAAATGAAGTTTTAAAAAAGGAGTGATTTTGAGGCTTTTCTAGTTTTGCTAAAGGGGTCACTCCCGGTGAAGGGATCGTCGGCCCTTTCCTCGTTGAATGAGGTGCGGGATATATCATATATATCGCTGTGCAAAGCAAAAACCCAAAAGCAGTCAAAAGCAAACCGAGTGTGTAGCATCTGCCAGTTATTGCTAAAAGAGTCACTCCCGGTGAAGGGATCTCGGTCCTTTCCTCATCGAATAAGGTGCAGGGAATATCATATATACCGCTGTGCAAAGCAAGAACTGTAGCTACCTGTTTTATTTTAAAATTCGATTCCACAACATCTTAGGTTTCTTGTCTTTCATTAATCACATTAATGAAGTCCCATCATTTAAATACCTAAACATCACAGATAGATATGACGTACACTTATGCCATCCGCATTCGCCTAGATGTCCCCTCGTGCACCGTTAGGTTAGGTAACTAACGACAGAGCAGGGCAGGGCTAGCGCGGGTGTAAAACATAAGTAACGTCTATATAATATATCATATATACTATATACTATATCCATCACAGAGTCACAACACAGATATCGCAGCAGAATAAACATATGAAATATTGGATATACTAGGACGTCCGTGTTTTCAATACGAGCCAGTATAAAACACGGATTCCACGGTCGTGATGAATAGCCAATCCCACACCCCTAGACCCCTACGAGAGCGGCAAGCAACCCTGCCAATTCTACGGTTAGGAGACCCGGACTCGACTCCTCGAGTTGGTCTCCTACTGGACCCCAGAACCCGGTTACTTGTGCTCCCCTCCTTGGGTCTATCCTAATGCGGAAAAGTAAATAATATACAAAGGGTGACAACTTCCGCTACCTGGAAGTGCCCCAAATAAAAGAATATTACATACAAGTTTTTACATGAATGAAAATGAAAAACACTCATCTCACATAAAAACCCCCGGCTATTCGAACACGACGATCCAATATAACATATCCAGCAACACATAACATCACATGCCATCAACGTAAGTAAGTATGCATACCCCAATTGTCGTTGACGTATAGCAACGAAACCGGCAATATGAACATACTACACTTACGGTCACAGAAAAGAAAGTGTAAAACTACAACAATTGGAATCCGCAACTTCTTTAGACATCGCATGCCTAATCAAATGAAATACTTAGACATTATATGCCTAACAGTTATAAATCCCGCATTTTAGTCTCATTATCGAAAACACTTTTTAATATTAAGTGAAACTAAACCGCTAGATTTATAACATTCATTCAGTTATCACATAACTGTTTGTGAATTCCAATTATTGTATCACATTCCAGATAAACAGAAAATGTTAAACTTTCCGATCGAACAGTCGAATACCCAAGTTTTCCCGATACAGCTCAACACATGAAATAAGTCTAACAACATTCAGTTCGTACCTCAGTACCGACGGTCCAGCCGTAGAAGGGTCAAGCCAACGCCTCACATGTGGCACGCCGTACTGCCCCAAACCCGAAGGTTCAAAGTGCAGTTCAAGACGGTCACATAATCGAGTTAAGGTTTGTTGTCTTCTAGAGGGTCCATCGCATTACTTGCACTACTTAGAACGTCGTTAAACTACGGAAAAATCCAACACTTGGAAATTTCCCGACAGGGGAAAAATTGGGTATTTATATCCGGTCGAACATTTTAACATATTCTAAAAATTATCAGGAAATACACAAAAGACGAAATTTGATAATCCGGTCGAAACACCGAAGCTCTAAAACAGCCCAGAAAATTAAACTCTGGAATAATTATTAAAAAAATACTCATAAAGCTCAGCTGCAGAAACTATGAATTACTGTGCATTGGAGGAGGGATGACGTCATCAAGCCGCCGCGGAACCGCCGCCTAAGCTGGCTTAGGCCGCGGTTCCGCCACGCTTATTACTGTTCATTGGATGAAATTTGCATTGTAATTCTTAGAATTCCCTGCTGAATTTTTTAAGCATTTTTAATATTGAAAAATCCCAGATTTTAGAAAATGTACAGAGAGCATGTTTGGTTTAGGGTTTCGGGTTCGTTCGGGCTTCAAATCGCGTCTAGACTTCGCCTAAGGCTCTAGCTAGGCTCTGATACCAGTGAAAGGTTCTTAGGCACTCTAGTGTGGTCTCACAAGGCATCGAACATGCCAATTACAAAAAAAATGGTGCCGAGAAACCCTAGACTACGGATCGTCGACTAGATGTCTAGGCGAAAAACAAATCTAGTTAACTACTTAACTAAAAGTTAGATGTTATAACCTTTGTAGATCCGGATATCCACTTCGTTAGCTCCACGAAGTGGTCCTCTCGCTGTCCTTTTCCAATCCTAGACTCGTTCATCGGCTTCATCGGAAAAGCGAGCGGAATAGGTCGTCGGCTTCGTGTCAAAGACGATCTACGTCGAGGCATCACAAGTTCAAGCTCCGACTTCACAAAGTTGTGAAACTTGTGAAGAAAACACCCAAAACAACTTGGCAAGAGGTAGAGGGTGAAGAAATAGGAGGTGGGTTCTCTTTAGAATTGGATTTCTCACTTTGGAAGTCAAGTTGCCATTGATGGCATCAAGCTTTTCCTTTTAGAAGATGAACAAGAAGATGAGCTAGAATATTATGATAAGTCTTTTAAGTGAAAATGAAAATCAATACTTATCATAATTTGCACCATTGTTAGGTGCAAAGAATTTACTAAGGTTAGATATATGGTTAGGGTTAGGAATAAAGACAAAAATGGTCACTTTTGTCAAGCTTCATGAAGCTTCACTAAACTTCAAGAAAGAAAGCAACCCTTTTTGTTTTCTTATGCCTTTTCTTTTAATACAAAATAATTAATGATAAAAGAAAGAATAATAAGGAACCCTAACCATTTACTTAACCTAAATTTAATTCTTCACACTTAACCAATAGAGCAAGCATCATCAAACATGATACTAACATGTGCACAAAAGTATATCACATATACAAATTGCACATCAAGTAAGAAAATCCGTTTAAAGTGAACCAATACTAGTTAATGCAAAGTAATATATCAAATATATAATTATACATTAAATCATTAAATCAACACTTGATTCAATGATCCGGTCATGTCGCACACGACCGACTAGTATTCAATGTATCGGCTTATCGAATCGATGATTCGATAACTAGGTCATATCAAATATAACCAATCGAAACATATATCGCGAGAATGGAATGCGGTATCACATACACGCATTATTCTCAGTCCTGCACATATCTCATATGCGCTCCTATTTCGTTTCTCTTGAGCCAGGAAATCTCTGTGTAGGACTCTAAAGACTCGTCAATACGCCGGTAGCAGATGATGATCATATCAAGCATCCACAAGCCGCAAGCAATCTGCTAAACGTAACGGCCATCCGGGTATTGAGCGATCAGAAGATCGACGAGCTAGCCCGCTCATACTCCTGTGAATCTAACCAGTAACACTTACCGTACAGTCCGGTCTGTTCGTCTGATACGTCGCATATCAAGTCTAAGGGTGGTAAACGTCAGACCCCAATACTCGATAAGTCGTGCCGATGTGAGGCTCATAACGGGTCGAGAAACTACTGGTAACACTTACCAGCAAATCTCTGATCAGCCCTGGCCAGGGACTTCCCTGTTACGGCCAATCGAGCACAGCGCAACATCAACCCCCAATACCGGGAGAGACGAAACCCCTCCTATCGCTCATTGCCTCCATGTGACTCGGGACTGTACCCAAAGACCACCGTTTTTCACGCCCTCATGGACGTGGTAAGGTGGAGATCAAAGCACAGTGGGAATCACACAAGACTCTATGACGATCTCGGGTCTACAGACTAACCTGTACAAGTGTCACCTGAGAACTGCCATCTGACGTGAAGTATAATACCATCTGGGAGTTCTCGGTGAGTCCGTCTAGTGTACCCAGTCACCACTGAGCACCCGTACACCATCTCTGATGTCAAACACCAATGGATATGGGATCATCCATCGCCCATCTCATGGGTCGAGAAGCGTATACGCTAGTCTACTCTGGTATATCGATGCCCCGTCTCGATACACCCACGACTAGGGACCTTGAAGGATGTACTTATGGACTACCATGTCCCCACTAGTATGATCTGCATCATAGTCCAGGTATTCAAGTACACATCCTAAGGGCTTTACCAACATGTAAGTATAAGAAAGTTTAAGGAGACAAGTGTACATGTTAAGATAAAGAGTAACCAGATAGCATACTATCATATCGAGCAAGAAAGTCATCTCTATATATGTCGGGTATCATGGGCATGCAAAACGGTGGAGATCAAAGCACAGTGGGAATCACACAAGACTCTATGACGATCTCGGGTATACAGACTAACCTGTACAAGTGTCACCTGAGAACTGCCATCTGACGTGAGGTATAATACCATCTGGGAGTTCTCGGCGAGTCCGTCCAGTGTACCCAGTCACCACTGAGCACCCGTACACCATCTCTGATGTCAAACACCAATGGATATGGGATCATCCATCGCCCATCTCATGGGTCGAGAAGCGTATATGCTAGTCTACTCTGGTATATCGATGCCCCGTCTCGATACACCCACGACTAGGGACCTTGAAGGATGTACTTATGGACTACCATGTCCCCACTAGTATGATCTGCATCATAGTCCAGGTAGTCAAGTACACATCCTAAGGGCTTTACCAACATGTAACTATAAGACAGTTTAAAGAGACAAGTGTACATGTTAAGATAAAGAGTAACCAGATAGCATACTATCATATCGAGCAAGAAAGTCATCTCTATATATGTCCAAGCATCCAATATAATATACATCATCTGTACAATACTGGCCTCTAGGGCATACATACAACTAACAACACCCGCACCCGCATTCCGTAGAATGCTAATGCACAGAAGACAAAACAAATCCATTCGTGCAATACTAGGATCCGGCTTAAACCAAAGCCTACCAGTATTGCCTGCCCGAACAACATACGCACACAAGTGCACGTAAGTGATTGCAGCCCTGCCGTAAAACCATACGGCCTCTACACGTTTCGCTCAGTGCAGGGAAACTCTCTGTGTGGGACTCTAAAGACTCGACACTACGATGGCAGTAGGTTTAACCACAGACCGCAAGCGGCACTAGCTGTATGTAATGGTCCCCAGGTAGATGTCGATAAGAAGGCCGATGAGGTAAACCCATCCGAACTCCTACTGAGCCTGTATGTGACAATCACCGTACAGTCCGGTCTGTTCGTCTGATACATCGCATGGCGGGCCTAGGGGGGTGGCGAACGTCAGTCCTCTAATAGCGGTACAAGTCGTGTCGGAGTGTAGCCCAGAACACCCTGAGACATCACTGGAAACCTACCAGTATATCTCGCTAGCCCTGGCCAGGGTCTTTGTGTAATGGCTCTCCTAGATACAGCGCGATATCAACCCCCAATACTGGGAGAGACGAATCCTGTCTAACCGTCACTGCCTCCAAGTGCTTCAGGACTGCACCCAACTACTACCTGTTTGCACGACTCAGTAGAGCCGTGGTAGGGTAGTAATCAAAGTGCAGTGGGAACACACTCGAGGCGAAGTGACAGTGTCAAGTCAGCGGACTAAGCTGTACTCATGTCACCTGGGAACTGTTAACTAACGATAGGTATAATACCAACCAACAGTTCCCGACGAGTCCTGTACAGTGTACTCGTAACCTAACGAGCACCCGCATACTATCTCAAGTACGACGTACTGACGGCTGTGGGACAGACCGTCTCCCGCACTGGGATGAGAAGCGCATACGCTATCGTACTCCGGATTATCGATGCCATGTCTCGATAATCCCACGACTAGAGACGTGCATAAGGATGTGCTTGTAGATTACCCAGCCCCCACGAGTGATCGCCATCACAACGACGGCAATCAAGCAAAGATCCTAAGGGCTCTACTAATGCGTATAGGTGATATAATAAAAAAACACATGTACACATTAAAGCAGAGACAAACAAAGTAGCATACTACTATTTCGAGCAAGATTGTCTATACAACTGTGAATATCCCAAGCTTTCATCAAGTAATATACATACTAGTATGATACAGTAATGGCCTCTAGGGCATATACACTAACACCGATAATCTTGCTATATCATATATAACCGACTAATATAAAATGTATCATTTCATCGAATCCACACTTCATCCGATGACCCGGCTATATCACATATAACCGGCCAATATGAAATATCGCGAGAATAGAATACGGTATCACATATACGTATCAATCTCAGTCCCGCACATATCACATATGTGCTCCTACTCTGTTTTTCCTGAGCCAGGAAACCTCTGTGTAGTACTCTAAAGACTCGTCAATACGCCGGCAGTAGATGATGATCATATCAAACACCCATAAGCCGCAAGCGGTCAGCTAAACGTAATGGCCACCCGGGTATTGAGCGATCAGAAGATCAACAAGCAAGCTTGCACACACTCCTGTGAATCCAATCAGTAACACAACCGTACAGTCCGGTCTCTTCGTTTGATATGTCACATATCCAGTCTAGGGGTGGTAAACGTCAGACCCCAGTAACCGATAAGTCATGTCGATGTGAGGCTCATAACGGGTCGAGAAACTACTGACAACACTTACCGGTAGATCTCCATATCAGCCCTGGCCTGCAACTGTAGGGTTCCTTAGCACCCTCACGGTGTTTACTAAGGCATCGAACATGCCACTTCAAAATTTTCTAGAGAGCTAAAGAACCCGAACGAGGATCGAACTAGAGACTTAGGGTTTTCTAGATTGTAAACACTTTACGAACTAAAGATAAGAAGGAATACAATCTTTCTAGACCGGTCCTTCACTTCAAATGCTCCGTGTAGTAGTCCCTTCGCTCCAAGTAGTGAACTTCTTGGACTCTAGAAAGGCTCCACGAGATGTACGGAACAAGCTTGCTTGATGTCGTCGAGGCCGAAGATGATCTACGTCGAGGAGACTCAAGCTCATGCTTTCTCTTCACTAATGATGAGATTATTGAAGAAAACACCCTAAACTAAATGGCTAATAGTAGAGGACGATAAAATAGGAAGTGGGCTCACTTTAGTTTTATATTTCTCACAATATTTTCTCACTTGAAGAAAAGCTAGCAAGCTTTTTTAATGAAGAAGAAGTTGAAGAAAAAATCAAGAGAGAATGAACTCATGAGGTGAGAAAGGTGAACCATGGGTGAGTTAGTGTCATACACTAACTCATGTAGAGACTTGACTATAGTTAGGTTAATAAATATCTACAAGTGAAACAAAAAGAGTGGACTTGGTCAATGTATTCCACAAGCTTCTACAAGCTTGTGGCCATGCCAAATATTCACCATTTTTGAATTATCTTGATAAATAAAAACCCTAGGATTATGCTAACTATAGTGTAATTCTCATACACCCATGTTTCATGTATCATCAAGCATGACACAATAAAATGTATATTAATATATATCACATATATACTATATGCACACTTGTGAGAAAAGAAATACTTACTGAATAAATATTAGTTAATGTAAATTAATAAATCAAATATATAATTATACATTAAATTATTAAATCAATACTTGAATTAATAATCCAGCTATATCATATACAACCGACTAATATCAAATGTAACAGCTTATCGAATCAACACTTGATCCCATAACCCGACTATATCACATATAACCGACCAATATCACAAGTTGCGAGAATAGAATGTGGTATCTCATACGTGCATTAATCTCGGTCCCGCGCATATCACATATGTGCTCCTACTCCGTTTCGCCTGAACCAGGAAACCTCTGTGTAGGACTCTAAAAACTCGTTAATACGCCCGCCGTAGGTGATGATCATATCAAACACCCACAAGTCGCAAGTGGTCTGCTAAACGTAATGGCCACCCGGGTATTGAGTGATCAAAAGATCAACAAGCAAGCCTGCTCGTACTCCTGTGAATCCAATCAGTAACACTACCGTACAATCCGGTCTCTTCGTCTGATTTGTCGCATATCAAGAACTAGGGGTGGTATAACGTCAGACCCCAATAGCCTGATAAGTCATGTTGATGCAGGGTCTATACCGGTTCGAGAAACTACTGATAACACCTACCAGTATATCTCAGCAACTCTGGCCAGGGATTTCCTGTTATGGCCAATCGAGCATAGTGCAACATCAACTCCCAATACCGGGAGAGGCGAAACCCCTCCCATCGCTCATTGCCTCCATGTGACTCGGGACTGTACCCAAAAACCACCTTTTTGCATGATCTCTTGACCGTTGTATGGTGGAAATCAAAGAACAGTAGGAATCATACAAGACTCTATGACGATCTCGGGTCTACAGACTAACCTGTACTAGTGTCACCAGAGAACTGCTATCCGACGATATGTATAATACCATCTAGGAGTTCTCAGCGAGTCCGTTCAGTGTACCCAGTCTCCACTGATCACCCGTTTACCTTCTCTGATTTCAAACACCAATGGATGTTGGATCATCCATCGCCTATCACTTGTGTTGAGAAGCGTATATGCTAGTCTACTCTGGAGTATCGACGCCCTGTCTCAATACTCTCACGACTAGGAACATTTGAAGGATGTAGTTGCCGACTACCCATGTCCCCACTAGTATGATCCGCATCATAGTCCTGGTTGTCAAGTACTCATCCTAAGGGCTTTATCAACATGTAATAGAAAGATAATAAGTGTAAATGTTAAGATAAACACTACTACAATATGTGGTTGCCCCTACGGACTCAGGAATCCATAGGGGCAAATATTTCTTGCCCCTACGAATTTATCCGTAGGTCCACATCGTTGTCCCTACGGTGCCTTACGTTCTAATTTTTTGTTTGGACCTACGGTGGACCTACGGTTATGTCCGTAGGGGCATCTAAAAAGGTTATTAATAAAAAAGAAGCACAGAAAAATTATTCATTATTCCCAAAATTTCTCTCTCTCGCTCCCGCGCCTCTCATCACCTGTTCCCGCACCTCGTCGCCACCTCGCTCCGCGCCTCGTCGCCACCTTCGTCGGTCGTTCCCCACTTCGTCGACTTCCCGCGCCTCGTCGCCACCTTCGTCGATCGTCGTCGACCACCGATTTCTGTCGTCTCCTCTACCGCGCACACGGTTAGTAATTAAATCTTAAATTATTTTTAATTTTGATGATGTAGTCTAGGGTTCAGGCTAGGTTCGGGTAGGGGTAAGGGTTTTGCATCGGCGTCGGCGTCGGCGTCGGGTTCGGTTAGGGTTAGGGTTAGGGTTAGGGTTAGGGTTCAGTTGTGGGGATCGGTTGAGGTTGGGGTTGGGGCTGGGGCTGGGGTTGGGCTGGGGCTGGGGCTAGGGTTCGGTTGGGGTTGGGGCTGGGCTGGGGCTAGGGCTAGTGTTCGGTTGGGGTGGGAATGGGCTGGGTATGGGGCAGGGGCTGGGCTGGGGCTGGGGCTGGGGCTATGGTTCGGTTGGGGTTAGGGCTGGGCTGGGGCTGGGTGATCGCAGCCGCGGTAGATGGTGGTGGAGCGGGGGCCGATCTTATGCAGGTCCACAATGTAGTCTATGACGATGTTGCCCCAATTTCCATGGAGACATGAGTAGGCATGGGAAGAATTCGTGTCTTTCGTGTTGTAGTTTTTGGTGTCTTTAACCAAAAATAAATAATGATAATCAGAAACTACTGCTCAACAATTACTACATACAGATATTATCTTCAGACCGCAGAGCTATTATATTAATTATGAAAATTGTGTTGCGATGTAGGATGCTGTAATAACTCTTTTGTATCCCTCATGCATGAAGTCAGCAAGTTGACACATTGAGTCACAATTATCTCTTCTCATAAATTCTGCACAAATTTTAGTTGTACAATAAAAAATAGGTCAATATAATCCCTTATATCTCTTTGTAGATAAGTTGCTACAACTATAGTGCCATCAATCAACAGGAGTAACTATCTTCTAGTAATTGAATTCTCAATTGAATCTATAAATTCTAAATTTTTGCAATAATTTAACCCGAAATCTCAACCACAACTCAAACCAAATCGAAACCTGTAGGAATTGTCAAATTTGAAAACAATGAAACGAAATTCGAAAAAAATTCTTAGAAAGCCGATACGTTTTCGTGAACATTGAAAGTGTAAGGACGTTCTTTACCTTCGATAGGGTTCGGTTGGGGTGGGGTTGGGGCTAGCTAGGGCTTGGGCTTCATCACCTGATATAGCGAAATACAAAGCGTACTTCAGTACACCCAACCTCATTGAGTTTCCTACTGAAGTTCCCGGTCAAACAGCATTTGCATGTTTTTATTCGCCATGAATTCCCAATTATCAAGCTACCGAGGACGAAAAGCCACCTTTGTTAGTCGAGAGTCATGGTAATAGACTTGTCATTATAGATCATAGTCAATTGTTATTCCTATCATTTTCTTGATCCAGATGCTAATCAACTTGTTAATTAGTTACAGTTTTTATTACGTATTTGTCTATATTTGTTGACAGTGGCCTTTCTTTTGGATGAACATGTTTTTTGATGCATGTTTCAGTCATTTGAATTCATATGTTGCGTATAACGCATTATGATATCAGTATCCTACATTTGTAGTTTTAATTGTTGATTGTTATATATGAATGCCATTTCAATAATAGTTTTTGGTAGATGAATGTCATTGCAATGTAGGATGATCAGTTCTATCAATCTTGATCTTAATGGTTTAAAATCATGTTACACATACAACATGAATGCACAACAAACGCATCATTAGTGAGTGATTCGAGATGTTCAAGTTAAAACCAATATATGATACTCGATGATAATATGAAACCTTCACATTCTCATCGATACTCATATATGAAACTAAAAGCGCCACTTAGTCCACGTCTATCGGTTAACATACGTGCGATGTTCGTCGTGACATAGAACTATACGAAGGTTGTTAAATATCGGACGGTATAGCTCGATACTAACAACCGTCGTATAGTCTATGCGACGATAAGATTCAATAGTATGGTAACCGATAGATTTGTCCCGTGTGGACAAGTTTGGAATGTATAAAGCAAACACCTTCATTCACTTGTGTTTTCATCCGTTTCGAGATATTTCGTCGGTACCTTTCCGCTCGTTCTCCGTGTACAAAGATAGATTAGATGTTCATTTCAACGTTGTTTCACAGCTTTGAAATGATTATCTATTCTATTACAGTGTACTCGGAGAACAGCGGGGAGGTGCTGCCGAAATTGACTCGAAACGGTTGAAAGCATAAGTGATGGGTGTTCGATCTATACATTCTTAATTGGATAGAAGCCTTACCCCCAACAGCCGGAACACACACATACAACAAGAATACATAACAAACGCATCATTAGAGAGTGATTCGAGATGTTCAAGTTAAAACCAATATATGATACTCGATGATAATATAAAACCTTCATATTCTCATCGATACTCATATATGAAACTAAAATCGCCACTTAGTCCCGTCTATCGGTTAACATACATGCGATGTTCGTCGTGACAAAGAACTATATGAAGGTTGTTAAATATCGGACGGTATAGCTCGATACTAACAACCGTCGTATAGTCTATGCGACGAGAAGATTCAGTCGTATGGTAACCGATAGATTTGTCACGTGTGGACAAGTTAGGAATGTATAAAGCAAACACCTTCATTCACTTGTGTTTTCATCCATTTCGAGATATTTCGTCGGTACGTTTCCGCTGGTTCTCCGTGTACAAAAATAGATTA
Source organism: Agapanthus africanus (assembly GCA_030015575.1). Lineage (NCBI taxonomy): Eukaryota > Viridiplantae > Streptophyta > Magnoliopsida > Asparagales > Amaryllidaceae > Agapanthus > Agapanthus africanus. The sequence continues at coordinate 271,139,123 of JASDDO010000022.1, read as the reverse complement.
GATGTTCATTTCAACGTTGTTTCACATCTTTGAAATGATTATCTATTCTATTACAGTGTACTCGGAGAACAGCGGGGAGGTGCTGCCGAAATTTACTCGAAACGGTTGAAAGCATAAGTGATGGGTGTTCGCTCTATACATTCTTAATGGGATAGAAGCCTTACTCCCGACAGCCGGAACACACACATACAACACGAATGCACAACAAACACATCATTAGAGAGTGATTCGAGATGTTCAAGTTAAAACCAATATATGATACTCGATGATAATATGAAACCTTCATATTCTCATCGATACTCATATATGAAACGATAAGCGCCACTTAGTCCCCGTCTAAAAACACCACAGCACCTGCGTGTATGTTTATATATACTATAGTGCGTGCATATTGATTTAGAACGTTATATTATTGATCTACACATTCTTTTTGCAATTACTTATATAATCTATTTTTAATTGTCTAATTATAGGTGGTGCCTCCACATCTGACGCAGGGGCCACTCCTGCCACTTCCGTACCCTCCGCATCGTCTGTAGGTTAGTAAGAATAAATATAAATTATTTATTCATTTTACATATGCTCTATAGAATAAATATGAACTTCATGGAAATTTAGCGTCAATGTTTATTTTCTAGTTGGAGGGGATGCGTCCGCATTCGGGACACCGGCTATTCCTCACCGGAGGAACTATCGTCCCGCTCGTGCTGCTGCCCGGGCCCAGGCTCGTGCTTTAGTCACCGGAGGAATATATCACACTTCAATTTTCATTTAACCTTGATTTCTTAATACAACTTTGTCTTAATATTGATTGTCTTAATATTTCTTGCAGACGCAGGGCCTCCCCATCCCCAAAGGGGGACTCGAGGCCCGAATCAGTCCCATAGGCTGAGGCCTGACAGAGCTAGGGGGAGGCAGTATTCCCCTTCTTTTTTACCCCTGACTATCGCTATACCGGTCCTCATGCCGATCGGTTCGGCCGGTATATGGGGGATGAGAGCCGGCTCGTGAAGAACTATCCACTTCATGTTGATTGGGGCGAGCAGCACCAGCGCTCATTCGCCCGCTTCTTTGATCAGGCTCGGGTATTAATATATATTTTCATTTTATTTATCCAATATATTTATTATTAACACTTGCAATCTAATAACAATGTTTTTTTGTATTTTCAGTTGGATTACGATTTTCAGCCTGTAGCCGACCCTGATCACCCTGGGAGGGTGCTCGACCTTCATGCTCTGTACAATGGCCTGATGAAGAACATGCATACCAAGGTCCGATACAACATGAATGAGCTGAAGGCCGACTGCTACTCCCGTGTATGGCGACCCCCGAGGCAGAGAGAGCGGCCCTCCTATCTACTCCGGCGTTTGCGAGAGTCGACGTAAAGACATGGCCTCTATTGTGCGAATATTTTGACTCTCAACGCAAACATGTATGTATTTTAAATGTAATTCATTGTTTAGATTATAATTTATTTTTTTGTGTTCCTTAATGAGAAAACTAAATGTGAATGCGTTGTGCAGAAACAGGCCGCTCAAAATATAGAGAATAGGAAATTGGCGAAAAGGGGTCGCCCCACTTACACAGGTGGCTCGAGGAATATTACTCGAGCCATGGACTTATTGGTAAATTACAATAGACCGGCCTTTGTGATATAATGCAATATTAAGAGTTATTTTCTAATATATCTAATATTAAGAGTTATTTTCTAATATTGCAGACAGCTCAGACCCTAGCGCAAGGTGGTACATCGAGCGTGCTGTCCGCATACATTGCCGTCCACGGCACCTCGACAGATCCCGCCACGGGCGAGCTTCGATATCCCGACGTCGCTACCCAGAAGTATTGCGTAAGTGTTAATATTTATTCAACCCATATTTAAAATTTTAGTATTGGAAGGTTCAAATTTAAATTTTATACTTATACTTTACTGCTTTATGTGGGTGTTGGAGCGGGTGGTTGAGCAGGCCGAGGCCTCGGGGATCGATTTTACCGGATAGAGCGATCCGAGGATGCTGACCCCAGTCCTGGATGCCGCACACGGAGGACACCACGGAGGTTGGGAGAGAGGCCGGGGACTGGGCCCTAGCTGGGCCCATATGAGGTTGGACTCCACCCCGGCGGTTACTTCCTCCGTCTCCAGTGAGCGACGTGTCCAGCAGGAACTGGAAAGCTTGAAGGCCACCGTTCAGGAGTTGAAGGAGATGCTGGTATGTATACTACTTAATAGTAAAATATCATGTCATATTATAGATATCAAAATATCCAATATTAGTACGTAGCCTGAGCTTATTTGGTTGTAGACTTAGGTTTGATTAATCATACATACATATCTAATTAAAATAAACTACGGTTTCCAGACTAGATATCCAAATGGGGTTTCGAAATAACTTGATAATGATACGAATTCGAATAATACACAGTTCTTACACGCTTATTACACACGTTAGGTCCAGACGCGACAGGGTACATCGGCCGAGCCTCCACATGCATCTCCTTCGGCTGCGGCTCCGCAAGCCACTACATCAGCTGCGGTTCTGCAGACAGCTCCTATAGCTCTACCGCCCGCTCAGACTCCCGCAGCCTCGGCTCCGCAAGCCACTACCTCGACGGCGGCTGCGCAGACCACATCGCCAGCTCCACAACCCGCTCAGACTCCCGCACGCTCCGAATTGCATGATTTATTGACCGAGGAGCAGGCGCGCCAGATTCTAGCGTTTATCTGAGGTGTGTTGGGTAGTGGGAACGCCCCGGCCATCGAACCGTGGCTAAATGCGGAACAAAAATTTCTTAAAACCCGGCTCTACCATTACCCGATTTGCCAGATCGAAACCTTTAACCCTAAAACTATCAATCTAAGAAAAGAGATAGGAATGGTTATACCTAATGAACCATGTACTTCGGGTCTTCAACCATCTCCAAGCTCCAAGTGATGTGGATCGACTTTGGTCGCCGGTCTTCCTTCATCTTCGATGATCCACCCGAGGGAAACGGCGCAAGCTTCAGGTTCGCCAAGCGAACCAACCGACTCTTCAAAATTGCTAGTAGTGGAGAGTGGGGGATGTAGGATAGTGTCACTAAAACTTTCTCTCAAAATATTATGCTCATAGAGCAACCATGGAAGATGTGGAGGTGATGAACAAAGGCATGAGAAAAATGGCTATGTGTTTTTTGTGAGCATGAGAGTGAGAGAGCACCAAAAAATGATCAACCAAATTCCCACACCCATAAAAGGTGGCCGGCCCCTCTCTCATCCTCACACAAAAATCCTAATTTTCCTTTTTACAATAAAGAAATCAACCCATACCAATCACAACATGTCCAACCCATGCTTTGACCCAAATGTCCATGCCTTTCCATGTCATCATATCCACCTCATTTAAACATGTGATTTATAAATAAAATCAATAATGAGGTGGCAACTTCTAGAAGTCATTCCGCACAAATACGGAATACTTCCCGGTACATTTATCGAAATACACATACGCGTATTCGTACTAAAAATACGAATAGCCAAAGAGAGAAAATAAATAGGGAGAAATAATACTAGAATACATATATATAAATACATATGTAAATTATTAAATCAAAACATGATTTAACAATCTGTCTTAATCTTAAGCCGCTGGTATAATCAACCGTCCGATTAAAGTCCGTGCAGCCTATGCACATATTCAATCGGACACCTGTATGTATCAACATACGTCACCTACACCATATCGCCTGAACCGTGAAAACCCTCTGTGTGGGACTCTAAAGACTCGTCAATACTCTGGCAGTGGGTTTAACCACAAGCACGTCATCGACACTAGCTGTACGTAACGGCTACCCAGGTATTGAGCGAAAGGAAGGCCGATGAGCAAACTCATCCGAACCCCTAGTGAGCCTGTCAGTGACAATATCCATACAGTCCGGTCTGTTAGTCTAAGAGTATCGCATATCGAGTCTAGGGGGGTTGATAAAGTCAGACCCCTAACAACGCGATAATTCGTGTCGGTATGAAACCCATCACTACCTGAGAAACTATCGATCCTGGATCGGCAATTCTCACATACCCCGGCCGAGGATTTCTAGTGATGGCCACCCGTGCACTGCGCGACATCAACCCCCAATACCGGGAGAGACGAATCCCCGACGATCCGCTCACTGCCTCCATGTGGCTCGGGACTGTACCCAACTAAAACCTGTTTGCACGACTCCTTTGAGCTGTGGTAGGGTAGTAATCAAAGCACAGTGGGAACTCACACGAGACAAATAACGATCTCAGGTCGACAGACTAACCTGTACACATGTCACCAGGGAACTGCTATCTGACTATAGGTATAATACCAACTAGCATGTTCCCGGCGAGTCCTGTCCGGTGTACTCATAACCCAATGAGCACCTGTATACTATCTTAGGTGAACAACTGACACCAATGGCTTGTGAGACCGGCCACCGCCCCTCGTCAGGGTCTAGATAAGTATACACCAGTCTACACTGGAGTATCGATGCCCAGTCTCGATACTCCCACGACTAGGGACATTTAAGGATGTGCTTATAGACCCCCAGCTCCCACGTATGTGATCGCCATCACAATGCTGGTAGTCAAGCAAGATCCTAAGGGCTTTATCAACACATACATGATGATAAAGACAAACCAGATAGCATACTATCATCTCGAGTAAGACTGTTTTATCGGTATAGGTCCTCCCTCAATCATCATGATCACATGCCTGCGACTATGATAATTGCCTTGAGGGCACTATAGCCAACAATCTCCCACTTGCACTTGTGATACCGAACACCCCACTCCTCTACTAATCAGTTTCACAAACCTCGTTCGTAAAACTATTGCGTTCGAGAAATAGCCTCAGTGAGTTGATCCGCTCTTGTGTTTCTTTCTATGTCTCTCTTTATCTCAACTTCGCGGAGAAAACAATCTCCCGAAATGAGCAATACCCGTCTTAGAATATTTCTGGATATCTGATGGGACCCAGTTCAGAAATGAACTCCAAATCCAGCAAACTCCTTAGACTGTATCGTCTACTGAACTTAATCAGTATGCTGCGCCATGCCTTCCTCAGTATTCGCTTAGACCACCTGTCCAAAATACTGCCCCTCATCAGAGGGAAAACAATAACTCTGACAGTCACTCTGTCATCCAGGTTACCTTGGAAGCCTGGAATGATAACCGTCTCCGGAGGGAGGCTGCCGTTATCAAATCCCTAGAACATCCACTTATGTTCATAAACTGTTTCCATTCGTTTTTCTCCAGGATTGGATTAATGTATCAACTTATTGCATCTAGTGCAAAAACAACATCTGGTGTGGTACTTTACATGTCATGATTGACTCAATTGCCTAAGCAAGTGATATGCCAATCATGCACACCCCTCTCCCTTTTAGTCTGTAAGACACCTTTAGAGAGGGTGACTCCATCACCTACAGGTTCACCACTATGCCTGGAGCCGTCTGATTGTTAGGATACGTGCGTGTTCAAGTTTAGTTTTAAATACCGCAATCAAGACGGTTTCGCTTGTAGCTAGCCGGTTGAGTACGGGTCGTCCGCAGGGAGATGGGAGTCTTTTTCAATGTGTTTTAACGAGTTAAGTCCGGTTGTTCAGATTTTGTTTGTGATTATGTAAGTGTTGAGTTGATATTTAAAGCGAGCTTGTTAGGGTTAGGATTAGGTTAGTTTGAGTTAGGAGTCTCCACATCTTTCGTTGCCCCTCTTAATATCGGTGTTACGGTAATCGGCAACAACGGGGATTAGCACGACTAGGAAGGAACTTGCGAGTATAAGCTAGGCTTTCCAACGCATAAGTCCTTCCTTTTGGTGCTTGTCCGTCCGTTCTTGGCTCTTAGCCATAACCTCCGGTTAATTCAACCACAACCGGTCTCACTACGGAATCACCGCTATCATGTAGGATAGGGCGCCGTAAGGAGCGGATTGTGATTCAATTAACGGGAGTCGATTTAAGCTGTTGGGCAAGGAAAGAGTGAGAGAGATTTCCTTCTCTCAAACTTCCCTTATCCTACCCTAAGAAGAATGAACTACTCACACATCATGATACGGAAAAATAAAACAAAACAAAAGAGGAAGATAGAAAGAAAGAGATTAGAAGAATACGACTAGCTATTTGCGACCTCACCTTGGCGAGGATCAAGCGTAAGCATCATTGTCGTATGTAAGGATAAAGAGAAAAAGAGAAGAAAGAAACAACAAGAATAACAACAACTACTTAACGAATTAAAGTTACAACAATTATAGCAAAAGTAAGACAAGCATGATAATAAAATGATCTTCTTTATTCATCACTCTTCACTCACAAGCTCACTACAAGTTTAATGGAGAAGAGGTGAGAAGAGGAAGAAGAAACACACTATACTTAGCAAAAATGAAAATACAAGAATGGACCCTTTCCTTCACAAAGTTCTGGGCTATTTATAGGCCAAAAAATGAAAACCTAGGGCAACCACCAGAACACACATGCAAAGACCAAAATACCCCTGGAAACTTTTTGCCTGCCGCCACTATACGGCCGCGGATCCGCGGCCTAAGCATGCTTAGGCCGCGTTTCCGCGGCCATATAGAGGAGTTGGGGGCTCTAACTTTTTGTGCTTCCCTGTTCTTCAGTGTACATAATTCTGGTACATATATTTTCTCAATTTGGCTCCACGATTTTTCCAGAATTTCTGTTGAGGGAAAGGTGGACTTTTTGTCAAGATTTGGCATGATTACCTCGAGCTCCGCGTAGATTTTCTTGGATCTTGTGCTGCCATTGAGCGTTGTGCCTGAAAACGACATTGATTTGACATTTTTGTCTTCCTAAACTGGTATCTGGCAACATACGGATGAAGAGCGGAGACCGTGTTTTATCTGTGGTTGGCAGGAACCCGGATTTTGTCGTGTTTTCCATGAATTTCACCGTTTTAGAACCGAGAACCTGTATCCTGCAATTGACTAGTAAACACGGCTCAAGAGTATCTACCCATATGCAATGTGATAAAAATTGGGCGGTATGAAAATGCAAAAATCTGATATGAACAAATACCCCCAAACTTATCATTTGCTCGTCCCGAGCAAAGCCCATTTATTCACAAAAAATTTCCTAACCTCACTTTCGCAGGGAACGCGATTGCACTGAGCATGTGCAACAAACCGTTAAACCTCTAGGTGTCCCTAGTAGGAGGAGTGTTGTCTCCTGAGGGTTTTCAGCGGATACTACCCACAAAATCCGGTCAAGTTGGTTTTGTAAAATAACTAAGATTCAAATCCTAAAGTTTTGTTTTAGAACATAACAATTCTATAATCCTAAGTCTAGACCATCGAACCTTATTTTTCACACCTCGCTTCTTAATTAACTACAGATTTTATATGTCTTTACGTGCAGTGCAAATAGTGTTGTTAAGTTCCCGAAAGGTCGAATAAAGTCATCATGTCGCACAATAAAGCCCAGATAACAATTTTAAAAGGATCACATAAGTTTTATAAATAGTTAAGCATTTTTCAAGTTTCATTTTCCAGTAAGGTTTCAACTTCAGAATTTCTATCTTCCTTAACAGGAAACTAAGTCGTATTTTTCACTCCACCTTTTTCTTGTTTTCATTTCATACACACCTCTGTGAACGTGCAATAGTCTTTATCATAGAATAAAACCTTCATATCTCCGCTAAAATTTTTATAAAAGCCTGTCTTTTATCAAGATTATTCTCACACAAAGAACCGTTAGGAATTTTAACTCGGAGAGAACACTTGCTTGACTTTGTTTTAAAACTGAACTTTCTAGGCTTCTTAGCGAGCTTTGGGCCAATGCACCCAAACCAGTTGGTTTTAGGGCATTAGGTGTAGAAACACCCCAGCGGACTTAATTACTCAAGTTACCTAGGTCCAAAAAACAAAAGACAGTTTGGCGTGAAAATCAGATGATTTAATACGAACGGAGATATAACCGGCAGTTCAATTATTTTTTGGATAAAAGACGTGTTTAGTGGGTTTGGTGTGAAATCATTCCAATCAAGTTTCAGATGGGCTATTTTTCAGACTTAGCTCCAATTACGGCATCAATAACATTCCTTCATATTCGCTTTACTTCATAAACTATTCTTGACATTACTTATTTCAGAACAAACCTATTTGATACTCAGAAAATCATTTATCTGTTTAAAAGTTTAAACATGAAAGACTTGTCATCTAATTCCCAAAATTCACGACACGTGTAGTGTGATGTAAAGACGTATATCAGCTATAGTTAACTTCAAAGGAGAGTTATCTTTCAGGTTTTCAAAATCCAAACATAAGATTTAGTTATTCCTATTTTTTCAAACATAAACCGTCGAATGTTGAATCAGAGTTCTTCCACAAGCTAACTTGACAAAAAAAGTTTTTATATTTTTTAGAAAATTTTCAAATTTTTATAGATTTTATGGATTTTAATATGCAGATGCAAATTATACATATGAATGCGAAGGTAAGAAATGCGTACCGAGTGTACCCCCAAACTTAAACTGGACAGTGTCCTCACTGTCGTTGCATGAAGAGAGCAGTTGGAAGGTTCAAAACAGTCGGTTAGCGATACACAAATTTTTATTTGTTTTTGTTTTTAAAGAAAAGAAAAAGAATATACACAAATATATACAAAATGGTTTGTACATACCCCCAAACTTATTTGGAACAGTGTCCGCTGTTCTTGGCTGGATAACCGAAGTTTGGAGGTAGGCAGAGGAAGATCATTCTGGGTAAACCGGCTCCTGTAAGAACAGGAGCTCCTCTGTTGGTTCGGCGCTAAGGTACGGTTTGCATCGGTGTCCGTTTGCTTTGAAAAGTGAACCGTCCTTTGGATTCTCCAAATCCACAGCGCCCTGCGGATACACATTCCGCACAAAATACGGCCCTTTCCAGCGAGATCTGAGCTTTCCAGGATGGAAGTGAAGTCGGGTGTCGTAAAGCAGTACCTGTTGACCAGGTACGAAGGTTTTGCGCAAAAGGTGTTTATCGTGAAACACCTTCTGTCACGACCCGAAAGAGCATGTGACTGGCCCTTGAACCATATGAAGTCTATAGGACTCCATCTGATCCAAGTAAGCCAAAAGCCCAGAAATCTAAAACCATTTTTAAGAATAAGTACAGAAACTGGTTTAAAGAAGTGAAGAAAAACATGTTTGAAATCAAGGTTTTTAAATAACTAAGCCGAATGTGCATTTTAAAACAGTACAGTCTTTTCTAAAATTTTCGGCAGAGTTTCTTTTGTAAAACTGGCCCCGAATGGGGTACAACAAGGATAGCAATATATGCAATGATAAAGGCATCCCCAAGCGGGAGCTAGCTCTTCGTCAATCGACGGTCACAACCACACATGCAACAATAATATACAACGCCAAGTGGCGAGGATCAAATCCAAAAGAAAGCTCAAAAGCAACAAGAAAACCGCAATACCACTAAGCGCGACTCTAAGGTCGAATAATACATCACTAAAGTCTAGGTCTGAAACAATATACATGTTTTGGTTGATGGAAATTCTAGATACAATGAATAAAATAAATACAATAGTGGTTCTTGATGCGAAAGAATCCACCTACCCAAAGCAAATCACCCACAAGAAAGTAGTGTGCCAGAAAAGCCGCAATGAAACCTGTACGGCAGAACCTGCAAGAACTGTGGCACAACGGGGGTGAGTTGCCAACTCTTGAATAGAAACATTTACAAGCAGAAACCGAATGCAAGACATAAACCTAAGTCAACCATCAGTAATATAACCACATGAGTACATCTGAGTGTGATAAGGTGGCAAGGTAACATCTAATCATGTATTTAGTGCCAGGTACTCAGGTAATAACATGTCATCAGTATAAGGTATGTCTGCATGAAGTAAATATGATGAAGCATCAATGATATCAATACACATATATTAGCGTCCCATACCACTAATATTGGTGTAAGGTAATATATAACAGCGCCCTCATACCCTGTTATATATACAAATGAAGTATGATCAGTATAAATCCAGTCTGTATGTGAACCATGTCTGTATATGTGGAACCCGTCCACCCGTCACCCACTGACAATAAGCATCAGGTATGCAATGTGAGGATATAAACAAAATCATGGAAAAACATCATGAAACCCGTGCCTAGCATCGACACGTAAATCCTCATCCATCGGGCTCCGTCAGTCCGGATCGGCCCGCGGGCTATGTCTGCGGAATCGGCCCTCGGCCTCGGCAGTACGCCCATCTCTCGACTCCGGTCGGTATCCTCCAGATATCCGCCGAGCTCAAATACAATCACCGGTAGGTACTCGCCCGCCTCCAGGCTCAATCGGCAAAACCCATCGATCATCTTGCCGAGGGGAACCATACCGGGCCCACCACGAACCCGCAAACGGATCATCCACTCCTCGAATCGGGTTTCAAGCACACGTCTCAGCACCGAGAAAATGCGTGGTGGACGAACCAAATATCATATCACGAGGTACCGGGTTTTTTCATAATGGCATCTTTTCTTAAATAATCCCACGGTCCTCAAAATCAGAAATCACATGAAAATCCACATCAAGAAGTAAATCCAATGCGATGTGCTATGCAATCAATCCATGATGTATGCGACATGTAAAGAAAAGTAATCATATCGGAAGTCATGCAACATGGAATAGTAATGTGCATATGTCGAGGGAAACCGCTCCTTTAGAATGAATCAGTTTTAAGGAATATCTTGCGGTCCTCAATCTCAATGAAGTCAGAATCATCTATGTTTGTGTACAGGTATAAGTGTACAATATGCCAAGAAAGAATCATATCATGAATGCAACAGTACTACAGTGTAGTGGCATGGCAATTATCGATGATGAAGTGTGTGAGCCGGCAAATAGTGTATGTGGAACATATGCATCATCGATAATGGTGCTGGTGTCCTAACAACATGATAATAATATAGCAATGAACATATGCCAACAATGCGAATAGCATGAAAATGTAGAAATCTAGTAGTCAACACCACAGTGAAGTATCTACTATGCAAACTACATCTAAGTATCAGGTCGATCAGGAGGGGTAGGTGTGGAAACCACCTAAATCTGAGTCGGTATAAATATATATAGATATATAGTCGGTGATCCCGCCACAAGAACATATCGTAGGGCATCCTCGAGTTATGAGTGCGGATCTATCATCAATATCGGCTCGTACGGTAAATCATCGTACGGCATCCCAATAGCTGGGTACAGGTCAACATCTCACTATCTCATCACATAACAGGTATCACTATCATCAGATCATATAATCTGGGGTACTACTCTATGTCTAGTACAAATCGATACCATCAATAAAGTATGCATGCGGGGGTAAACACATATCCCAAGCCCGCAAGAATCACAAGTCATATCCCACATATGAATCATACCAAATCACCGATCTCACGGCACAAAGCCCACATCATCGACTCATCTCCAAGGTCATCCCATATCATCAAACACAGTGCAAGTACAAGTAATATGCAAGGGTGTGCGTGTAGGTGTAATTCTACTCTAGGGTTCGCGACTATGAACTACACTAGTTATTTCTAGCTCTAACTAGCCATAACACCCTACAACTATCATAATTGAACTACATAGTATTCTATCTACGGACTGCGGGGGTGCTATACGCCATCCACCCGACTTTCCCCCTGTAGATATAATCTACTCACCTTGCATCACCATTTGCGGACGTCACCACGCATTTGCTTGTCGTCCCGAAGTCTTCATGGGTACCTACACATCAAAATATCGTATATGCACATTAAAACCACATTCTAGCTAAAACGGCGCATGAAATCCAAAACGATACGATAAGGGGCCCATAAGTGAGAACCCATGGCACGCCTTCAAAACCATCAATAAATCTTCTATATCGTCGTATAAACGCCAAATAGTCGAGGCAAAACACAATCCACAATTTTAGAATAAAAAATACGGAATACGGAAACACGAATCCAAAATGGCAACTTAGGATATATGTCCCAGATTTCACCCTAGATAGAATCTGTCAAAACTAGAAGTACCCTGTGTCAATACTAGAGAAAATAGGGCCAGGCACGCAAAACGAGGAAATTCCTCACTGGTCTGGCCGCAAATTGCGGCCAGAATGGGGATTCCGGCGGCCGTACGGATGAGTTGGGGGCTAGGGTTTGGGGTGCTGGTTCAATGGTGCCTGCACATGTCACTGTCCACTCAATATTATTTTCAGGTGCCTCGTATGATAGCAGATTCAAATAAACCTTCACAGATTTCACAATTTCCCCGATATCGGTTTCTAAAATCCGTATTCTGGTTCTAGCTTCAGGTTTTGGGTTCCAATTCATACACCAAGGTTTTGGTATAACCTTAACTGAGCTTAATTTCCCAATACAACACAAGTTTCCTCAAACCCTAACTTGATTATTCTCAATTCCATAATATCACACAATATCGATTAAATCTTAACATGGGGTTATAGGAAAAGCTATAATTAAGCTAATGGTTCAGTAATTATCTCAATTGGCAACTCAAGAAAATTCTTGAGTTGCCCCTAGTGGCCAAAATCCTTGCTTCTTTAGCTCCATGTGTAGATCTAGGGATTTTGCACAATTTTAATGGAAGGAGATTGGGGTTTTGGGGTGATTTTTGAGATGAAGTGAGGAGTTGAAGGTGGAGGAAGGGGGGAAAGGAAGCAGCAGCAGCAGCAGGAGCCAAGGGAGAGGGGAGAGAAATGAGGAGGAGAAAACAAAGGCTAAGGGTTTAGTCAAAGGTCTCTACCCCTCTCTCTCACCTACCCTCATTCTTTTCTCTTTTTCATTTAATCCATAACCCTTCTTACAAGAATAGTAAGCCCATAGTGAACCATGGCAAGAAATGCACAAGTGTAGGAAAAGTGATATGTGCAAGTTTTGCACAAAAAGCCAAAAAATCCGATTAGCGAATTTTTAATCGCGATTAGCACTAAATTAGTGTCAAACTAATCACAAAGACTTTAAAATGTCAAAATTCTCTAATTTACCCTATTTTAGAATTTTCCATAATTTTTCACAAACTTTTCCCCATTTATTTGCATTTAATTATAAATTTAATATTAAAAAAATCAATAAAATAATATTAAATTATAAAAATTCCAAAAATTAATATTTTACCTTTTTGAAAATGTTACAATCTACCCCCCTTAAATAAATTCGGTCCCCGAATTTAAATTTTAAACCCCCAATACTAAATCAATCTCAGTAATAATCCAATTTGTCGGGGCTCCGAAAACATCAATACATAAAGGATATCATAAAAATGTACTGCTCTACTAGAATCAGTCCCCAAAATGCATATATAAGAATATCCTATGCGTCTGGTGCGCAAGGAATCAAAATCCATATATGTGTCAAACAGGTGTACAAAACCACATCCAGGTGCAACTGGTGTGCACGAAACATCTATCGTAGGCAACGTGTGTGCCTGACAGAAAAAAATCAGGTGCATATGACATGCACGAAGAATCCCGATTTAGTGCATCTGGCGTGCACCAAAATCGTATATCAAAACACTAAAGGTGCATGAAAACTACGCTAGAAGCGTATATCAAATCACTGCATAAGATAGGCGTGAAATCATAATCAATATCTCAAATGTAATAACTCTGCGCAAAATATATAAATATCCAGTGGGTGCATGAAACCAATATCATGAAACTCAGTCATCAAAACTAAATCATGCAAACAGAACGCCCAAAATACCGAAATCCAAAATGACGGATACGTGATAATCGAATCACAAAATCACAAATCATAAATACCGTCGTCGGTAGTTCCTCCTTCAAGGTCGAGAAGGAGTCGGTGCATCCACTGCTAGCAGCGCAGGATATCTACTTGCCTCTTGCTCACGGTCTGGCGTCCTCTGACTCTGGGTCCTTATCTTCTTTGCGGATTTCCTATTGCGCAGTCAAACGGCTCATCGGCCCTGTCAGGTGTGCTAACGGGGACGATTCCGTTCAGGCACTTCTCTGGTCATCTCTCGGTCAATCCTCACGACCACTCGTAAGGCAGCATATCACTGGCGTCGGTCTCTAGCTCTCTGAAAGCACGTCACACATCTGATCCTGGGTGCAAACATCATTGCAGCAATGTCCTGGGAGGAATCCTGCTCAGGGTCTCTTCCGATCTTGCCTATGCCGAACTGTACAGAGGCTAGCTCTCTTGCACTATCCTTTCTCGCTTGATAGACATCCGTGTCCTCGGCACAATATTTCCTCAGAAACTGGTCACATCCCAACATCTCTGTAAGCATATCAGGTTTCTAGTCTCGACGGGATTTAATGACAGCTCGTCAGTGTCTCACACGAACCTCTTGTTCCACCTGTCTCTATCGTCGTTCACTACGACGTCACGCCAAGCTACTATGCACTGCACTGTTCTCGGCCACGGTCAATCTGAAGTCTCTCACACGGACTCGAAATCGCGTATTCTGTAGCTTCATCTTTCTGTAGAAGATGTCAGGCCGAACAGGTCCTTGGGAACACGTCCCAACCATCGGAGGAATACTCGTCACTCGTCCGTCCTTGATCAATTCGCAACGCATCTGGGTAAGTTCCTTTATCCGAACCTGGTCAACTACCTCGTCGACGGCGCCGAACTCTGTCCTGCTGGGTGTGCGCAAAACGACCACTCCTGGTCTAGGTCTTCTCGTATCGTTTTCCAGAAGGGTCCTGTCGAGGTTCCTTTCTCAAATCTCAATCCTGCCGAATTGCCCGGAAGTCATCATCCAAAGCTGAAGCTAAAGCTTATTCCGGAACGGCTGCATACTTATCGCGCTTCTTTCTGGAAGATATATCCATATACCACGCCTCTCGGTGCGTATCACATCTCTGATGTCAGCGGAGTGGGACGTCATCTCGTCGAAATATCTTGCGAACTCTTTTCTTCACTCAGCTTCCATGTCGACTGATTCGGACTCGTCTCATCGTGGCTGCATGGACTGTGCTCCAACGGCTATCCTCGTATCTGGAGTATCCCAAGCAACGCATCCCATCACATAATGTCCGAATGATTTCGAATCATCCGATCGACTCGTCAGAACCTCATAATCCCCCAAGAGATCACATCATGGGTACAGTTTAATAGCATCGAGTACATGCCACAGCGTCGGTGGTCCAGCCGTAGAAGGGCAAACCTAAGCCTCACTAATGGTGCCGCGGAACTGCCGCAAACCCTAAGGTTCAAAGGCTTTCACACGGTCATTAAGTCGAGTTAGGGTTTCATTCTTCTAGAGGGTCCATAGAATCACCTGCATGTCTTTCCGTATACTTTAAACTTGGAAAATGGGTTCCTGACATTCTATCGTCTCTATCGACTCTCAACGAACCTGCGTGAAGTCGTCGCTAGCTGGAAACAATCTATCTGATGACCTCGCATCGGTAACGAACGAACCACATGTCCTAGTCATTCATCCTCAGGTGACTAGCGACTCGCTAACATCTCTCTAAGTATATGCTCACGCTGCAGTAGCTCCAACCATCTGGGCGATATCTCGTCATTTGCAGCAGCAACTGGCTCATTCGCCTGTACGCCGAACAGTGCCTCAATCCTCCAGGAAAGGCAACGCATTAGCGGTCATCTCTGAATCGGTCTGCTCTTGATCTGAGTAAGACTCTCCACACTGAAAATCTTCAACTCAACTGGGCCCGCTCCGGCGCAAAATCGGACGAATCACCTTCGTCTCTCAAATCGGGTAGACTAGCTATCATCTGTCTCATATCTGCCTGAAAGCTCCGGCAATCTCAGCTCGTAAGCTTCGGAAGCGACATCCTGTCAATCTCAGCAACAGCTGGTCCATCTGTCTGCACGGTAGGCGACATCACAATCTCTGAGGTATGCTGTACATCAACAGTCCTCTCTCAACTGACAGCTCTAACAATGGCCCGATCATCCGGTGCAAAACAAAGCACTCGCCTCCACTAGAGGTCACAATCACCAATACTAACTCGAGACGTTCCCATGTCACCAGAAAACACAATGGTCGGCCCTCGTACCAGACGAGCTCACACCGGCCGTAACCCTAGCAGCAGCCCAAACTGCGCTCAAACATGGTGACAGGAATCTCAATCGAGTATCAAAAACAGCACATCAATGGTAAGGAAGAGGACAACAGATCCAAAGTGGATACATGATCATAGGAAGGAACAGCATCAATAAAGGTATGATCATGAAACTAATAGAATCGGGGATCTCAAATGGATGTATAATCCTGGATATAAAGAGAATCACTGATCTCGAAAATATGTACATCCTAAGGTTCCCTAAGAGGAGTGGCGTGTCGTAAGTATGCCGCGGAACATACCAACGGTACGTCACTCTACTTTAGTCACCTATTCCATCAACCAAGGGTCATCCTAATACGACGAATGTTCGGGTCTAATACCCTCTCGACCAAGTCTAAGTTCCGTAAGGTCAAGCCTAAGTTCCGTATATATATAAACGCCCTAGGCTCCATATAGTCAAACTTAGACTCGAACCAAGGTCAACCTAGCGCTCTGATACCAACTTTGTCACGACCCGAAAGAGCACGTGACTGGCCCTTGAACCATATGAAGTCTATAGGACTCCATCTGATCCAAGTAAGCCAAAAGCCCAGAAATCTAAAACCATTTTTAAGAATAAGTAAAGAAACTGGTTTAAAGAAGTGAAGAAAAACATGTTTGAAATCAAGGTTTTTAAATAACTAAGCCGAATGTGCATTTTAAAACAGTACAGTCTTTTCTAAAAATTTCGGCAGAGTTTCTTTTGTGAAACTGGCCCCGAATGGGGTACAACAAGGATAACAATATATGCAATGATAAAGGCATCCCCAAGCGGGAGCTAGCTCTTCGTCAATCGACGGTCACAACCACACATGCAACAATAATATACAACGCCAAGTGGCGAGAATCAAACCTAAAAGAAAGCTCAAAAGCAACAAGAAAACCGCAATACTACTAAGCGCGACTCTAAGGTCGAATAATACATCACTAAAGTCTAGGTCTGAAACAATATACAAGTTTTGGTTGATGGAAATTCTAGATACAATGAATAAAATAAATACAATGGTGGTTCTTGATGCGAAAGAATCCACCTACCAAAAGCAAATCACCCGCAAGAAAGTAGTGTGCCAGAAAAGCCGCAAAGAAACCTGTACGGCAGAACTGCAAGAACTGTGGCAACACGGGGGTGAGTTGCCAACTCGTGAATAGAAACATCTACAAGCAGAAACCGAATGAAAGACATAAACCTAAGTCAACCATCAGTAATATAACCACAAGAGTACATCTGAGTGTGATAAGGTGGCAAGGTAACATCTAATCATGTATGTAGTGCCAGGTACTCAGGTAATAACATGTCATCAGTATAAGGTATGTCTGCATGAAGTAAATATGATGAAGCATCAATGATTTCAATACACATATATTAGCGTCCCATACCACTAATATTGGTGTAAGGGTATATATAACAGCGCCCTCATACCCTGTTATATATACAAATGAAGTATGATAAGTATAAATCCAGTCTGCATGTGATCCATGTTTGTATATGTGGAACCCGTCCACCCGTCACCCACTGACAATAAGCATCATGTATGCAATGTGAGGATATAAACAAAATCATGGAAAAACATCATGAAACCCGTGCCTAGCATCGACACGTAAATCCTCATCCATCGGGCTCCGTCAGTCCGGATCAGCCCGCGGGCTATGTCTGCGGAATCGGCCCTCGGCCCCAGCAGTACGCCCATCTCTCGACTCCGGTCGGTATCCTCCAGATATCCGCCGAGCTCAAATACAATCACCGGTAGGTACTCGCCCGCCTCCAGGCTCAATCGGCAAAACCCATCGATCATCTTGCCGAGGGGAACCATACCGGGCCCACCACGAACCCGCAAACGGATCATCCACTCCTCGAATCGGGTTTCAAGCACACGTCTCAGCACCGAGAAAACGCGTGGTGGACGCACCAAATATCATATCACGAGGTACCGGGTTTTTTCATAATGGCATCTTTTCTTAAATAATCCCACGGTCCTCAAAATCAGAAATCACATGAAAATCCACATCAAGAAGTAAATCCAATGCGATATGCTATGCAATCAATCCATGATGTATGCGACATGTAAAGAAAAGTAATCATATCGGAAGTCATGCAACATGGTATAGTAATATGCATATGTCGAGGGAAACCGCTCCTTTAGAATGAATCAGTTTTAAGGAATATCTTGCGGTCCTCAATCTCAATCAAGTCAGAATCATCTATGTTTGTGTACAGGTATAAGTGTACAATATGCCAAGCAAGAATCATATCATGAATGCAACAGTACTACAGTGTAGTGTCATGGCAATTATCGATGATGAAGTGTGTGAGCCGACAAATAGTGTACGTGGAACATATGCATCATCGATAATGGTGCTGGTGTCCTAACGGCATGATAATAATATAGCAATGAACATATGCCAACAATGCGAATAGCCTGAAAATGCAGAAATCTAGTAGTCAACACCACAGTGAAGTATCTACTATGCAAACTACATCTAAGTATCAGGTCGATCAGGAGGGGTAGGTGTGGAAACCACCTAAATCTGAGTCGGTATAAATATACATAGATATATAGTCGGTGATCCCGCCTCAAGAACATATCGTAGGGCATCGTCGAGTTATGAGTGCAGATCTATCATCAATATCGGCTCGTACGGTAAATCATCGTACGGCATCCCAATAGCTGGGTACAGGTCAACATCTCACTATCTCATCACATAACAGGTATCACTGTCATCGGATCATATAATCTGGGGTACTACTCTATGTCTAGTACAAATCGATACCATCAATAAAGTATGCATGCGGGGGTAAACACATATCCCAAGCCCGCAAGAATCACAAGTCATATCCCACATATGAATCATACAAAATCACCGATCTCGCGGCACAAAGCCCACATCATCGACTCATCTCCAAGGTCATCCCATATCATCAAACACAGTGCAAGTACAAGTAATATGCAAGGGTGTGCGTGTAGGTGTAATTCTACTCTAGGGTTCGCGACTATGAACTACACTAGTTATTTCTAGCTCTAACTAGCCATAACACCCTACAACTATCACAATTGAACTATATAGTATTCTATCTACGGACTGCGGGGGTGCTATACGCCATCCACCCGACTTTCCCCCTGTAGATATAATCTACTCACCTTGCATCACCATTTGCGGACGTCACCACGCATTTGCTTGTCGTCCCGAAGTCTTCATGGGTACCTACACATCAAAATATCGTATATGCGCATTAAAACCACATTCTAGCTAAAACGGCGCATGAAATCCAAAACGATACGATAAGGGGCACATAAGTGAGAACCCATGGCACGCCTTCAAAACCATCAATAAATCCTCTATATCGTCGTATAAACGCCAAATAGTCGAGGCAAAACACAATCCACAATTTCAGAATCAAAAATACGGAATACGGAAACACGAATCCAAAATGGCAACTTAGGATATATGTCCCAGATTTCACCCTAGATAGAATCTGTCAAAACTAGAAGTACCCTGGGTCAATACTAGAGAAAATAGGGCCAGGCACACAAAACGAGGAAATTCCTCACTGGTCTGGCCGCAAATTGCGGCCAGAATGGGGATTCCGGCGGCCGTACGGATGAGTTGGGGGCTAGGGTTTGGGGTGCTGGTTCAATGGTGCCTGCACATGTCACTGTCCACTCAATATTATTTTCAGGTGCCTTGTATGGTAGCAGATTCAAATAAACCTTCACAGATTCCACAATTTCCCCGATATCGGTTTCTAAAATCCGTATTCTGGTTCTAGCTTCAGGTTTTGGGTTCCAATTCATACACTAAGGTGTTGGTATAACCTTAACTGAGCTTAATTTCCCAATACAACACAAGTTTCCTCAAATCCTAACTTGATTATTCTCAATTCCATAATATCACACAATATCGATTAAATCTTAACATGGGGTTATAGGAAAAGCTATAATTAAGCTAATGGTTCAGTAATTATCTCAATTGGCAACTCAAGAAAATTCTTGAGTTGCCCCTAGTGGCCAAAATCCTTGCTTCTTTAGCTCCATGTGTAGATCTAGGGATTTTGCACAATTTTAATGGAAGGAGATTGGGGTTTTGGGGTGATTTTTGAGATGAAGTGAGGAGTTGAAGGTCGAGAAAGGGGGGGAAAGGAAGCAGCAGCAGAAGCAGGAGCCAAGGGAGAGGGAGAGAAATGAGGAGGAGAAAACAAAGGCTAAGGGTTTAGTCAAAGGTCCATACCCCTCTCTCTCACCTACCCTCATTCTTTTCTCTTTTTCATTTAATCCATAACCCTTCTCACAAGAATAGTAAGCCCATAGTGAACCATGGCAAGAAATGCACAAGTGTAGGAAAAGTGATATGTGCAAGTTTTGCACAAAAAGCCAAAAAATCCGATTAGCGATTTTTTAATCGCGATTAGCACTAAATTAGTGTCAAACTAATCACAAAGACTTTAAAATGTCAAAATTCTCTAATTTACCCTATTTTAGAATTTTCCATAATTTTTCTCAAATTTTTCCCATTTATTTGCATTTAATTATAAATTTAATATTAAAAAAATCAATAAAATAATATTAAATTATAAAAATTCCAATAATTAATATTTTACCTTTTTGAAAATGTTACACCTTCGTTCGATTCTTAACGACAACCGTGTTATCGTAAGCCTCATCCCTAAGCTCATTCAGTTCGTTCAACTGCAGCTTCCGATGGCTGCCCGCATCCTCAAGAGATAGATTCAGCTCCTTTATCGCCCAAAATGCGCGTTGCTCTATTTCGACAGGTAGGTGGCAGGCTTTTCCGTACACAAGCCGATAGGGAGGCATGCCAAGGTCGGTCTTATAAGCGGTTCTAAATGCCCAAAGGGCATCAGTGAGTTTCAGAGACCAATCCTTACGGTTCTTGGAAACCGTATTCTCCAGTAACTGCTTGATTTGCCGATTTGAAACTTCGGCCGGCCCGCAGGTTTGGTGGTGGTAGGGCGTAGAGAGCTTATGATTAATGGAGTATTTCCGCATCAAGGCTTCGAAAGTTTTATTGCAGAAATGACTTCCATTGTCGCTAATGATTGCTCGGGGGTGCCCAAACCGGGAGAAAATGTTTTCTTTAAGGAACCTAACGACAACCTTGTTGTCGTTAGTCCGGCTGGGCACAGCCTTGACCCATTTAGAGACGTAATCAACAGCTAGAAGAATGTACAAGTTCCCAAAAGAGCTGGTAAACGGCTCCATGAAATCTATCTCCCAAACATCGAAAATCTCCACAACCAAGATCGGTTGGAGCGGCATCTCGTTCCTCCGGGATATCCGGCCCATGTGTTGGCACCGGGAGCAAGTCTTGCAATAGTCATGAGCGTCTTTGAAGAGTTGTGGCCAGTAGAAACCACATTGCAAGATCTTCTCAGCTGTCTTTCTGGGCCAAAAATGCCCGCCACACGCTTGATCGTGGCAAAATGACAGCACACTCTTGAATTCCTCATCAGGGACACACCGGCGAATAATCTGGTCGGGACAGTACTTGAACAAGTAGGGTTCGTCCCAGTAAAAGTGTTTTACTTAGGATAGGAAGCGAAGTCTGTCCTGACTTGACCATTCGGTCGGTAGTAATCCCGTGGCCAAATAGTTCACAATATCTGCGAACCAGGGTTCATATGATACTGTTAAGAGCTGTTCATCCGGGAAAACGTCGTTGATTGGAATTGGAAGCGAAGGCGAAGAAGGAAGTCATGAGAGATGGTCGGCAACTACGTTTTCACATCCTCTTTTGTCCTTAAAGACAAGGTCAAACTCTTGAAGCAAGAGGATCCAACGTATTAACCGAGATTTTGCATCTTTCTTCGCAAAAAGATGGCGCAGAGATGAATGGTCCGTGTAGACAATGACTGGAGAGCCGATGTGGTAGGGCCTGAACTTTTCTAAAGAAAATACAACAGCTAAGAATTCCTTCTCAGTTGTTGTATAGTTAAGTTGGGCGTCGTTCAGGGTCCGGCTCGCGTAATAGATTACGTGCGGCATCTTGTTGATGTGCTGTCCAAGGACAGCACCGATGGCAAAGTGGGATGCATCGCACATAATCTCGAATGGGTGCGTCCAGTCAGGTGAAGAAAGAACGGGAGCAGAAGTGAGTGAGCGTTTTAGTGACTCG
Organism: Agapanthus africanus; assembly: GCA_030015575.1. Classification (NCBI taxonomy): domain Eukaryota; kingdom Viridiplantae; phylum Streptophyta; class Magnoliopsida; order Asparagales; family Amaryllidaceae; genus Agapanthus; species Agapanthus africanus. Next base: position 271,116,942 of record JASDDO010000022.1, on the reverse strand, counting down.
AAGGCAGTCACACAGCTCGAGTTGAAGGCGAATGGCGTGTCCTTGGCCAGCAAAAGAGTCAAGGGCCTAGCAATCTTGCTAAAGTCCTTGATAAACCGTCTATAAAAACCGGCATGGCCAAGAAAGGCTCGGATATCTCTGACACATCGGGGAGGAGGCAGATTGGAAATGACCTCAATCTTTGCTTTGTCAACCTTTATGCCATTTTGCGAGATGATATGTCCTAAGACAATACCTTCGCGCACCATGAAGTGGCATTTCTCCCAGTTCAAAGTGAGATTCTTGTCCTTACATCGGGTAAGGACAGCGTCAAGATGCAACAAACACTCGTCAAAGGAGTCGCCGAAGATGGAGAAGTCATCCATGAAAATCTCCAGAAATTTTTCCACCATGTCTGAGAAGATACCCATCATACACAGCTGGAAGGTAGCGGGCGCATTGCATAACCCAAAGGGCATGCGTCGATATGCAAACGTGCCGAAAGGACAAGTGAAAGTGGTCTTGTCCTGGTCTTTTTCGGCGATGGGAATCTGATTATAGCCGGAGTAGCCATCAAGAAAGCAGTAGTACTCGTGTCCGGCCAATTGTTCAAGCATTTGGTCAATGAAAGGTAGCGGAAAGTGGTCTTTCCGCGTTGCGGCGTTGAGTTTTCTGTAATCAATGCAAACTCGCCACCCAGTTTGGGTGCGAGTAGGGATTAACTCATTCGCCTCGTTGGTTATGACCGTGATGCCCAACTTCTTGGGGACAACATGAATGGGGCTAACCCACTGGCTATCAGAGATAGGGTAAATGATACCACTATCTAGACATTTGACGATCTCCTTCTTCACAGCCTCCTTCATGACTGGATTAAGACGTCTTTGTGGATCCCGGGCTGGTTTGGCATCATCCATCAGATGAATGTGATGCTCAACGATAAGGGGACTAATCCCCTTGATGTCCGCCATGGACCAGCCAAAAGCTTGCCTGTTGCTGTGCAAGACCGCTAGAAGGGCTTTCTCTTGCTCGGGAGCTAGAGAAGCCGAAATGATGACAGGGAGGGTCTCGTTCTCACCTAAGTAAGCATACTTAAGGTGAGACGGCAACGGCTTGAGTTCGAGCGTTGGAGGTGAAACGATGGAAGGCAAGACTGGTGCAAAGGTCTCGAACTCAAAGGACTCCAGCAAAGGTTCAAAGCGAGTGTAGGCAACCGAGTTGGATGGTTCAGGTAACTCATCCGGAAAGTCGAAGGATTCAAACTGGGGTTGTGCGCGGCTAAGATCGTTCGAAAACGTGAAACACTCGTAGTCGTTGTCGGGCGCAGAAACTGTAAGTGCACGGCGGCGCCCCGGCCGTCAACCCGACGGCCAAACGCGGAAACGGTGATGAACTTTAAATTTTGCGGACTTAGCAAACCGGCACCACCGCGCACTAAACTCCGGATCGTGCCATTAAACTAGTCTACGCTATCTAGAGAGGGGGTAGAGAAGTATACCATACGATCCGAGTCCTCCGGTCTTCATCTCCACTCCGATCTCCTCGCGGGATCTCCGTCCGTCTCCTCCTCGTCGGAAAGGGCACCACGAAGCCGGGTACTTTTACGGGCTCCCACCTCAATACCGAGGCAACTCGCGCATGAAGCCGGCTACTCGACATGCTCAAGATATGCTGTAGAATGCAGTGTAGAATGCGCTTTGTCTCAATGGGGTTTGTAGTTGCCATGATGGAGGAATCAAAGAATAGAAAAATGGTGCTTGCATTTTTCTAACAAGAAAATGAGATCAAGAATGAACTCTCAAGATGAAACTCTCATTTTCTTTCTCTCTTTTTCTTTTCTTCTTCTCTCTTTTCTTTTCTTCAACCATTTCATCAAGTGAGAGCAAGAGGGTGGAGGAATGAATATGATAGCATAAACATGAAGGGAGGTGAGTGTAGGAGATAATGAAGGGTGACCACAACCAAGACATAATCATCACAAAACTCACATCAACTCTTCTTATCAAATCTAATCACATAAAGCAAATGATAATGAGGGATAAGAAAGGCATCAAAAGATGCTTTCATAATAAATACTTTTACAAATAGAACCTCCATCAAAAGTAATTTGCAAAACTGCAAATTACCCCCTCCATCGGAAAAGTCCGACCGGGAAAGAACAAAGGAAAACCGGCCGGAACGGAAAGCAAAATGGCAACTCTAGAAAACTGGTCCCGTAATAAATTACAGGAAAACCCCACACTGTGCATACACACCCGCATTTGTATTCCGTCCGGATACAAATGCAATGAGACAGAATCTACACTGTACTAAACTAGGACCGGCTTAAACCAAAGCCGGCTAGTAAAATCCGTTCGATCCTGATCCGTACAATACCGCACGTATCTGATCGAACGCTGCCATATAACTATACGGCCATTAGTACAAACCGTCCGATCCTGATCCGTGCAATACCGCACGTATCTGATCGGACCCTGCCATATCTCCATACGGCCTCTACAGCGTTTCGCCCGAAAGCTTGAGTAACTGAAAGTGTGGTGGACTCTAAAGACTCGTCAATACTATGGCTGTGGATTTAACCACTAGCACGTCAGAGGTATAAGCCAATACGTGACGGGCCACCAGCTATTGACCAAAAGGGACGCCGATGAGGAAGCTCACCCCGACATCCAACTGAGCCTGTCAGTGACAATATCCGTGCAGTCCGGTCCGTTCGTCTATGAGCATCGCATGGCGGGCCTAGGGGGTTGGTAAAAGTCAGACCCCCAAAAGCGGTACAAGTCGTGTCGGAGTGTAGCCCAGAACACCCTGAGATACTACTGGAATACCTACCAATAAATCTCCTGCCTTGGCCAAGGTCTTTGTGTAATGGCTCTCCTAGACACAGCGCGACCTCACCCCCAATACCGGGAGAGACGAAACCCCCGAAGATCCGCTCACTGCCTCCATGTGGCTCGGGACTGTACCCAACTAAAACCTGTTTGCACGACTCCTTTGAGCCGTGGTAGGGTAGTAATCAAAGTACAGTGGGAACTCACACGAGACAAATGACGATCCCCAGGTCGATGAACTAACCTGCACACATGTCACCAGGGAACTGCCATCTGACGTCTGGTATATGACCAACTAGCATGTTCCCGGCGAGTCCTGTCCGGTGTACTCATAACCCAATGAGCACCTGTATACATCTTAGGTGATCCAACTGACACCAGTGGCTTGTGAGACCGGCCACCGCCCCTCGTCGGGGTCTCGACTGTATACACTAGTCTACTCTGGAGTATCGATGCCCTGTCTCGAAACTCCCACGACTAGGGACCTTTTAAGGATGTGCTTATAGACTACCAGCTCCCACGTATATGATCGCCCTCATACTGCCGGTAGTCAAGCAAGAATCCTAGGGGCTCTATCAACGTGCAATAGTGACCTGTCATGTCACCTAAAGCAGTACACGATGATAAAGGTAAACCAGATAGCAAACTATCATCTCGAGTAAGACTGTCCTACCGGGATAGGTCCTCCCTCAATCATTGCAATCACGTGCCTGTGATCCAATAATTGACTCTGAGGGCACTATCTCCAACAATCTCCCACTTGCACTCAAGGCTAATTATTGCGATGTCGCATACTCACAGCCCGTATGATACCGAACACCCAACTCCTCTACTAGTCAGTCTCACAAAAACCGTTTGTGAAACTATTGCGTTCGAGGAATAGCCTCAGTGAGTGGATCCGCCTTGATGTTTCTTTCTATGTCTCTCTATATCTCAAATTCGCGGAGAAAGCCATCTCCCGAAATGAGCAATACCTGTCTTAGAATGTCTGGATGTCTGATGGGACTTAGCTCATAAATGAACTCCAAATCCAAACTTCTTAGACTGTATCGTCAACTGAACTTAATCAGTATCCTGCGCCATGCCACCCTCAGTATTGCCTTGGATCACCTGTCCAAAATAATGCCCCTCTTCAGAAGGAAAACTATAACTCTGACAACCTCCTTGTCGTCCAGGTCACCTTGGAAGCCTGGAATGATAACTGTTTCCCGAATGGGGCTTTCGTTATCATATCCCTAGAACAGCCACTTATGTTCTAAAACTGCCTCCGACTGTTTCTCCAGGATTGGATCAATGTCAACTTATTGCATCTAGTGCAAGAACAACATCTGGTGTGGTACTTGACATCTCATGATTGACTCAATTGCCTAAGCAAGTGATCTGTCAATCATGCACATCCCTCTCCCCTTTAGTCTATAAGACACCTTCAGAGAGGGTGACTCCATCACCTGCAGGTACACTACCGTGCCAGGAGTCGTCCATTCTAAATACTCATAGAATGCTGTCTAAGTACCCAGATTAGGAAACCACCCAAATCTAGATCTAAAACCATAGATCTAGTAACCAGTATGTCTGATATAATGTCCAAGTCCTTTGTGGAGAAACCACTGTGTGACGACCAAAGTATAACCGATCGTAGTATAGGAATGTCACTTCCTACTACCTTCTCAACAGATCCATCCCCTATTCTGATGACGTCAAACCTATGACTGTCACATCAGAAATAGATGATCTATCTCCGCTACATCTGTTTTAGTCTATAAATAGACATAAGCCTGATGTCCACCAATGCTTCCGCTGCTCCCACTGACTACGACAACCCTCTGGCAGAGTCATATAGATGTGCACTTCTAAAGCAAGTTTAGAACGACGCTATACTCATCCTCCTGCCGGGTCTCGCAGCCTGGAACAACAACAATGGCAAGTGTGGGTAAACAAGAACTTCCCTGTCACTGTCCTTGAGGCTACCGGAGTACCTCTCGGGTGCCTGAAGCTACCCACCTTATCTGCGGAGTGGCCAATGGAATGTCAAATCAGATTGAATCTTTAGGTTCCTTATCAAATCTTCAGTAATCGTTTGCGGTTCTGGAATCACTTCCAGTTCTACCATACTCCCACTGCTGTTTTTGAAAAAATCCATTTTTAATAAAACTGTGGCGAGTCTTGAACAATATTTCTATTGATCTCCCAGATGGTAGAAAATCAACCCTCGTCATAGCCTGGGTCAACCCACAAACAGTCATTACAGAAACGTGCCTATGAGTTATCCAGAGTCTGGTTTTAAGCATAAGCCGGACAACTCCCCGTACCTTAACATCGTTAAGATATGAACTGTTCTATATCCAATATAGAACCAGAGGCACTGATTTAATTGAACCAGATTCAAATCATGCAGCTGTCTCCAGTGCATGTCAACTAAATGGAGAGAGGCCGATCAGCGTTACTCAACTTAGGAATGCTTCCAATTATGAGTAACCTGAAAGAGAAGCAAGTTCTCTTTATCATTACTATCAACTGAATACCACACACAAGTATCTACATCTTCGATCTCCTTGAAGAATCCCGATACTTGCTACACCTGGTTCTCTACTCTATTCAAATACCTATAACTCCTCAAAACTTAGACCCTGTGTTTCTACGAAACACATGTCTAAGAACTAGAGAAGTTAAAAGTAAACAGAATATAGTATGAGGACCAACCCCTCTGTCCTATTGGACACTGGACAACATACAATACTCTGTATAAGTCCGCTGAGTCTAACAACTCTTTCACTGTGTGTTGTAGGTTGAAAACTGTACTTATGTTTAAGAAGAATTACACCGCTGTTTAATGCTCCTTACCTAACCGTCCACTGATATAGGTAAATGTCATCGACATAATATCAAAAGGTATATCTCACTCTATGAAAATAGACGTACAGATATATCAATTTGAAATTGGTGCATAACAGCGGATATTCAAAACCAAATATTTGCCGACCGGCAAACAGCCCAGGCGATCTCCTCAAATATCACCGATTACGACGAATCCCGATATAATGAGGATGATCACCCAATTCCCAATAACTTACTCCCACTCACCATCTGTAAAACCATACAGATGTGAGAATCAAAACTTGGTAAATACATACCCTGGAGCAAGTGTCTAATCAGGAAATCAGTTTTCTTTTAACAGTACACAGTGAAACTGAAACATTGAAATGTTTCGGTGGGGTATCCCGGTATTCTTAGTAATGCCTCTTCCATTATCCAGATTCACAACTATAACCGTATAATTCTTTGCCACCTCTCCAAATCCCTTTATATGTCTTTAGTCATTACCTTCTGTACACCCCTTTAGGCCAAATGGTTTTCTTCCTTCCCTACCGTTCGGCACCAGCCTATGGTTTGGAAGAAGACTATCCAAAAAGCATAAAGGGTGTACTGTCCTAATACTAGGAGCACTCGCATCGCGAGAGAAGGTGAAGATAAAAGACACCTGAATGTACTTTATTCCTTTTTCTCCTGAACCAGGATCCATCCCCGAACTGGAACAAGTTCCTTTCGAGTTCGTATATAACCATACGATGGATTATCCAATAAAATGGGATCTTCGTAGTGATACGGAGTGTCCTGGAGAAATACAAAGGTGATTTAGGATTGGCGAATAAATACTTGGTTTGGTCGTGAATAGCAGTCGCAATTTACTTTGCCCTTTTACTAATCCCTTGCTTTGTCTGAACTTAATACCTTCTGTACACCATTTAGGCTAACTGGTTTTCTTCATTCCCTACCGGTCGGCACCAGCCTATGGTTTGGAAGAAGACTATCCAATTTGCGTAATAGGTGTACTACTCCTAAACCAAGGAGTACTCGCAACCTGAGAGAAGGTGAAAAGAAAAGACAACTGAATAATCCTATCCGTTTTCTCCAGAACCAGAAACCATCCTCGAAGTCCTTCGAGTTCGTATATAACCATACGATGGTTTTGTCCAATGGAAGTGGACGTTCGCAGTAATACGGGGTGTCCTGGAGAAAAGGGTAAAAGTAGGAGTGGCAATGAGGTCTGCAACTCTGACAATCCAAAAGCCAGTGTTAACTAGGTTCGGTCAACTTGGTCGCTGAGTCATAGTCTTAGGGTCGGGTCAATGGTCGCTGCCAGAGAGAGAGAGAAAAGAAACACTCAGCGTGCACTCTAACCTAGATCAGAATGGTTACCAATTTATCTAATCTGGAATCCTCCCACTGTACCTCAAATTCTCCTCCAAACCTGAAAGAAGAATTAGTCGGGGTCACCCGAGGAGTATACTAACTCATCAGTGGGAATCGGGATCCAACTCTCATCGCATGACAACGTGACGGAATCCGCTCACGGTATCACACTCCAGAAGGTATGCGCATATCTGGCAAGTTTCAGTACTTTTGAAACTCCCGATGTGATTTCTGCCCCATGCTCTTATGACCTTGACTTTGGCCAACATATCATAAGTCACATGTCAAGTTCTACCCGTCATTGTCCAGGTTAATTTGAATCCACCCGTACATACCCTTGACTTTGGCCAAAATGACAGTACAACTGTCCCAAACCAACGCATCTATCTATGCTGCATATGAATACCCCAATAGCTACCAATCACTGTGCCTTGACTTTGGCCAACATACACAGCTTGAATACTATTGACCACCCATATGAAACGACGGAGGGCTACGAATGGTTTCTGGCGAAAACCTTTAACGTAAAGAACTTGATATCGTCGAAGGAACGGATAGCTTTTAAAAATATAGTGACGAAAACCGTTGCTAAAGAGGTCACTCCCGGTGAAGGGATCTCGGCTCTTTCCCCGTAGAATGGGGTGCAGGATATTCCAAATGAATACCGCGGTGCAAAGCAAAAGTAATCGGCTATAGTGAAGTCATTGCCCTGACGCAAACTTTTTGTCCAAGGGGTCACTCCCGGTGAAGGGATCTCGGCCCTTGCCTCGTCGACTGAGGAGCAGGATATTCCAACTGAATATCACGATGCAAAACAAAAGTGAACGTCCTTGCAATAACAGCTTTTTGAAAAAGTGTTCCAACAACATCAGATTAGGTTTGTTTAACTTGCATTGATCCGATTCAACGCAGTCCCATCAATTGATCACACCACAAAGAACGAAAATATACTGATGTACGTATATGCCATCCGCATTCGCCACTGGGTCCCGTCATTACCCGTTAGGTTAGCTAACTAACGACAGAGCGGGGACTGGACTAGCGCGGATGTAAAACATATACAACATCTACTAATATATATACCAATATATTATATTCGCTCAAGGCGTGATAAGAAATGCAACATCACAGAAATGTACAGCATCACAGAACAATACAGATATCTGGGATCCCCGGGTTTCACAGAGCCACTACTGAAACCCGACGTTCCCCTGGTCGTGTGGATAGCCTGTGCAATGAAATCCTAGACCCCTACGGGCGCGGCAAGTCACCCGCCAAAACCTGAAGCGAGGCAGCCCCCTTCAGCGCCGTGAATGGACCACCCAGCACTTCACGGAATCCGGTAACTTGGGCACCCCTCCTGGGTCAACCTGTACCCCCTACGAGTGCGGCGAATAGCCCGCCAATCCTAGAGTGAAGCCCCCTCCGTCTCAATGCCATGAGATGCGGGCTTGTTGCCCTCTAGAACCCGGCTATCCGTGCACCCCACCGCGGGGTAATCCTAGTACAGAAAGTAAAATATACATACAACGGGTACATCGACCGCAACCAGGTCGTGCCCCAAAAGAATAATACAATCAGGCAGTGACGGCAGTCCACATGTCGGACGCTCGCCCCGCAATATCAAATGTACATAATACACCAACACTGTACTAGCATTGCATCCAGGCTATCCCCCACGACCGATCCGCAACATCACAGCATAAACATAGAACATCAACGTGAAAGTCACGTTCGCAAATCCGTCTAACCGGGCTATAGCAGTTAGACAGGATTTACCGATCGAGTGACATTCACGGTCGCAGATATAATGTAAATACTGTGAAAAATGTGTTTAAAATATTCGATCGATCAAAAATTAACAAGTGGGTCCTCAATCAAAACTGTAGCACTCACAGAAAACCTGGGCCCAATTTTAATATTCCAAAACCCATATTTTAAGCCCAGAAGGCCTCTGAAAAAATTTGGTGATGTGATGTGAATAGTGCGCGGCGGAAGGGCCGCACGAGGTGGGGTTTCGCGGCGGATCCGCGCTCCAACTGTGGAGTTACATCGTCAAATTTTTACAGAACCCTTAGATTTCCCAGTACATCAATATTTTACAACCAGAAAAATTTTTCGAGACCAAAAATTTTCAACAGAAACTGATTCGAACTAAAATGCAGTTTTGGAACATTCGATCGATCGAAACAGAAAAACACATTACACCAAGCTAGACTATGTTAATGGCGAGGCTCTGATACCACTGTAAGTGCACGGCGGCGCCCCGGCCGTCAACCCGACGGCCAAACGCGGAAACGGTGATGAACTTTAAATTTTGCGGACTTAGCAAACCGGCACCACCGCGCACTAAACTCCGGATCGTGCCATTAAACTAGTCTACGCTATCTAGAGAGGGGGTAGAGAAGTATACCATACGATCCGAGTCCTCCGGTCTTCATCTCCACTCCGATCTCCTCGCGGGATCTCCGTCCGTCTCCTCCTCGTCGGAAAGGGCACCACGAAGCCGGGTACTTTTACGGGCTCCCACCTCAATACCGAGGCAACTCGCGCATGAAGCCGGCTACTCGACATGCTCAAGATATGCTGTAGAATGCAGTGTAGAATGCGCTTTGTCTCAATGGGGTTTGTAGTTGCCATGATGGAGGAATCAAAGAATAGAAAAATGGTGCTTGCATTTTTCTAACAAGAAAATGAGATCAAGAATGAACTCTCAAGATGAAACTCTCATTTTCTTTCTCTCTTTTTCTTTTCTTCTTCTCTCTTTTCTTTTCTTCAACCATTTCATCAAGTGAGAGCAAGAGGGTGGAGGAATGAATATGATAGCATAAACATGAAGGGAGGTGAGTGTAGGAGATAATGAAGGGTGACCACAACCAAGACATAATCATCACAAAACTCACATCAACTCTTCTTATCAAATCTAATCACATAAAGCAAATGATAATGAAGGATAAGAAAGGCATCAAAAGATGCTTTCATAATAAATACATTTACAAATAGAACCTCCATCAAAAGTAATTTGCAAAACTGCAAATTACCCCCTCCATCGGAAAAGTCCGGCCGGGAAAGAACAAAGGAAAACCGGCCGGAACGGAAAGCAAAATGGCAACTCTAGAAAACTGGTCCCGTAATAAATTACAGGAAAACCCCACACTGTGCATACACACCCGCATTTGTATTCCGTCCGGATACAAATGCAATGAGACAGAATCTACACTGTACTAAACTAGGACCGGCTTAAACCAAAGCCGGCTAGTAAAATCCGTTCGATCCTGATCCGTACAATACCGCACGTATCTGATCGAACGCTGCCATATAACTATACGGCCATTAGTACAAACCGTCCGATCCTGATCCGTGCAATACCGCACGTATCTGATCGGACCCTGCCATATCTCCATACGGCCTCTACAGCGTTTCGCCCGAAAGCTTGAGTAACTGAAAGTGTGGTGGACTCTAAAGACTCGTCAATACTATGGCTGTGGATTTAACCACTAGCACGTCAGAGGTATAAGCCAATACGTGACGGGCCACCAGCTATTGACCAAAAGGGACGCCGATGAGGAAGCTCACCCCGACATCCAACTGAGCCTGTCAGTGACAATATCCGTGCAGTCCGGTCCGTTCGTCTATGAGCATCGCATGGCGGGCCTAGGGGGTTGGTAAAAGTCAGACCCCCAAAAGCGGTACAAGTCGTGTCGGAGTGTAGCCCAGAACACCCTGAGATACTACTGGAATACCTACCAATAAATCTCCTGCCTTGGCCAAGGTCTTTGTGTAATGGCTCTCCTAGACACAGCGCGACCTCACCCCCAATACCGGGAGAGACGAAACCCCCGAAGATCCGCTCACTGCCTCCATGTGGCTCGGGACTGTACCCAACTAAAACCTGTTTGCACGACTCCTTTGAGCCGTGGTAGGGTAGTAATCAAAGTACAGTGGGAACTCACACGAGACAAATGACGATCCCCAGGTCGATGAACTAACCTGCACACATGTCACCAGGGAACTGCCATCTGACGTCTGGTATATGACCAACTAGCATGTTCCCGGCGAGTCCTGTCCGGTGTACTCATAACCCAATGAGCACCTGTATACATCTTAGGTGATCCAACTGACACCAGTGGCTTGTGAGACCGGCCACCGCCCCTCGTCGGGGTCTCGACTGTATACACTAGTCTACTCTGGAGTATCGATGCCCTGTCTCGAAACTCCCACGACTAGGGACCTTTTAAGGATGTGCTTATAGACTACCAGCTCCCACGTATATGATCGCCCTCATACTGCCGGTAGTCAAGCAAGAATCCTAGGGGCTCTATCAACGTGCAATAGTGACCTGTCATGTCACCTAAAGCAGTACACGATGATAAAGGTAAACCAGATAGCAAACTATCATCTCGAGTAAGACTGTCCTACCGGGATAGGTCCTCCCTCAATCATTGCAATCACGTGCCTGTGATCCAATAATTGACTCTGAGGGCACTATCTCCAACAGAAACAGCAGCAGGTTCGAAGAGAAACGCACTAGTGGCATCAAGATTATCGTGATCAAATAGAAACTCCTCGAATTCACACTCTTCTGGGTTGATCTCCTGGATCGAGCAGACGTCTAGTATATGAGCATTAGGTTCGGCAGGCTGATTCCCCAACCTAAAAATGTTGAGTTCAATCGTCATGTTTCCAAAAGAGAGGTTCATCGAACCATTGCGACAATTCATCACAGCATTTGAGGTTGCGAGAAATGGGCGACCGAGTATCACCGGAATTTGATTCCGGGGGTTAGCTACAGGCTGTGTATCTAAGACAATGAAGTCAACGGGGAATATGAAGTCCCCGACTTTTATTAACACATCCTCTAGCTCACCTCTAGGATGGGAGATCGATCGGTCGGCCATTTGGAGAGTGCAGTGTGTGGGTTTCAGCTCTCCGATGCCTAATTGCTCGTATACTGAATACGGAAGCAGGTTAACACTGGCACCAAGATCTAATAGTGCACGGTTGATGTTCTTATCCCTAATGGTAATTGAAATTATAGGACAGCCAGGGTCTTTCCGTTTTTGTGGTAAAGATTGGGTAAGGGCATCACTCACAACACTAGCCAAGAAAACTTTCATGGGTACCTGAGACTTCCTCTTTTTCGTGCATAAGTCCTTTAAGATTTTTGCGTAGGACGGGACTTGTTGGACAGCATCTAAAAGAGGAATGTTAATGTTAACCTGCTTGAATAACTCCAGAATCTTCTCAATTTGAGGATTTTGTTTATTAGACTTCAACCGGTTTGGAAATGGAACATTTTGAAAATTGGTTGATTCTAATGCTGGAGGAGGAGATTGTGGAGTTGGAACGGATCCCAGAATAGGTGTTTTCGTGGAGTGAGAAGTGGGTCCGTTTAGAGCAGAAGAAGAGGAAGGGGAGCCTTGTGAAGAACGGAGAATAGGCTCAGAAGATGAAGAAGAAGAAGAAGCAGCGGCCAGGGTGTCATCGTTGACCCGTTTGCCAATGTTGTTTTGCAGCATCCTTCCCGATCTCAGTGTGGTCACGGCACTCACATTATGGTTCTGTTGTTCAAGAGCAATATGTGCATTATGTGGGTGACCGGGATTTGGGAGTGGCTGGGACGGGAGCTTCCCCTTCTCTCGCTCGCTTAAGGCCGCATTCAGCTGTGCAATCTGGGCCTCGATGGTTTTGATGCTTTGCCCGTGAGCGGCAGTGTGTTGCACTAAGGACTGAATGGAAGACTGGATGTTGGCGGTAGACTGAGTCGATTGTTTAACGAACGCCTCCAGACTTCGTTCGAGCGAAGAAACCTGATCGTTGTTTGACGGAACAAAGTTGTTTGGTGGAAAAGAATTGTTCGGTGCAAAGTTGTTCGTCTGATTTTGAAAAGGTTGGGGTTGGAAGGGCTGCTGATACTGATTTTGTTGTAGCGCTTGTTGTTGCGGCGGAGGGGCCCTTTGGAAATTGTTGCCCTGGAATTGATTCTGATTCTGATTCCAGGCGAAATTGGGGTGGTTCCTCCAACCGGGATTGTAGGTGAAAGAGTATGGATCATTCCTCGGTCTTTGCTGGAATGCATTAACCTGATCCTGTCCTTACGATGGTGGATTGTAAGGACACTCTTCGGTCAAGTGAGAAGGATCGGAACAACAAGCGCAGATGGTACGAAGGGGGAGAACAGGGGCAGGAGCAGGAGCAGAGAATTTGCTTTCTATCGCTTCAAGCTTTCTTGTTATAGCAGCCATTTCAGCTTTCATCGCAATAGAGCCGTCAAGTTGGTGGATTCCTACCCTAGACTGACCGGTAGAAGTGGAGGTAGAAGAAGAAGTCGGTCTGGTGCTCTCCCACTGTAGCGTTTGCTCCGCAAGGTCGTCAATGAACTGCCAAGCTTCCTCGTCAAATTTCGATAGGAAGTGGCCCTGACAGATGGTTTCCAACAACTGCTTCGTTGCTGGGTTCAGGCCCTCGTATAAGGTTTGGCAAAGCTGCCATTTCTCTATACCGTGGTGAGGACACTGAACAAGAAGGTCTTTGTACCGGTCAAAGCACTTCCAGAAGGGTTCAGAAGGAAGCTGGAAGAATTGGTTGATTTCATTTCGAATCCTTGCGGTTTTATGATTTGGATAGAATTTTTTTAGAAACGCTTTAACAAACTCGTCCCAGCTGGTGATTGAGTGGGAAGCGGTGCTAGATAACCATTTTTCAGCGAGATCGCATAGAGTGAACGGAATGACCCGTAGACGTATAGTATCGTCCGACAGCTGGGTGGTTTTCATCATGGCACAGACTTTTTGAAATTTATTGATGAAGATATAGGCATCTTCAGATTTAAGCCCATGAAAACGTGGAAGCATGTTGATGAAATGGGGCTTAATTTCAAAGTTGTCCCCATTGACCGGAGCAAGAGAAAGGCAGGTGGGAAGTGCAGAACGGGTGGGATAGAAACGATCCTGGAGCGCGATTCGCTGTGGCGCTACAACAGGCGGAGGTGGTGGGAGATTGGTCTCCGTAGGAGGTGGAGCTAATCCAGCGATGGTCAAAGAGATGTTCGGATTAAATCCTGACATAGCGGAAGAAGAGGTTGGTGAAGGTGAAGGTGAAGGTGAAGATGTATGAACAGAATTCCGGTCAACGTCGAAGTTGGCCGGCAAAGGAAGGGGTGAAAGAGGAGTGGACGGAGTATCGACTTCTGAGTCGATCGCGTAGTCGGTAGCGACTAACGTAACGCGGACTAGACGGGCGCTAGTGTCCCGAGTCCAAGCGGACATACACTAAACGAGTTTAGTATAGTCAAAGCGGAGAAGGTGAGGGTAAGAAAACGTCAAAGGAGAAAGGCGATGGGTGGTGAGTGAAAAATGGAATTGGCGACAAAAGGGCAAGTTTTTATAAATGTTTTTGATTTTTTTCTTTTTTTCTTTTTTAGAAAGATTTTTACAAATATATGTATGGATATATGGCTTAAGTAATCACAACCAAGATATGCACAATCTCACCTAGATCTACGGTCGCCTAGGTCTACTAGACCTGCTCCTAACTGTTCCAGAGGGCTAGAAAAAGGACCTCAAACCGCCTCTTCTCCATCTAATGCGGCCAGATAAGTGCCAGGTAAGTGGGAGGTTGTCCAACACTTTCGCGAAGTTCCTTAATTAAATAACCACTTGCCTTCGTCACACTTGCCTAGGCACCGCAAAAGTCAGATAGGATAAACGGCCGATGCCTGTAACTAGTCCTCTGTCCTAATGAGCGCGAAGTCCTTAGGGCTGAAGTCTAGTATTTTTTAATTTACAATGGACAATGCATATGCTTTAGTGATTTTTGGGGTCCTGGGAATGGTGATGAAATCCCCACCCAATCTGGATTGGTTTCAAGCCCCTTAAGTCCGTATTAAAGAAATGCAAAGCAGTAACAAATCAACTGCAAGAAATTTTTATTTTTGCGGCGCAAAGAATCCTGCACAAGAACAGTTTATTGGAAGGGGGAGAAGAATTTGCGCAAAGAAGGCTGCAGAAAACACAATTCAGTGGAGTCCAGAGGAGTGGGAGAGAGGAGAGTAACCCTTACAGAGAAGATGGCAGTCCAAGGCCACCAAACGGCCGCGGATCCGCGGCCTAAGCTTGCTTATGCCGCGGAACCGCGGCAATGTGGTGGAGTTGGGGCTTCAGATTTGTTGTGTGGGTTCTGTTGGGTGTTCTCTGCTCTTCTGGATGTGTGAAATTCTGATTTGCTCACTGTATCTGCTCCAGATTTGTTCAGTAGACCGTTAACTTTGTTTTGTCCGTCGCGGTGTAGCCGCGAAAAGTAGGTCTATCTTTCCACGTCTTTGGCACTGTACTTGAACTCCGTATTATCAGACGTCTTTGGTGTCGATCTTGAACTTCGTATTTTCCAGCACACTTGCACAAAAACTAATCAAAAACAACAAGATGGTTTTTTTTTTTACAATGTATATTTTTTTGATTTTTTTTTTGGTTATATTAACAAGTTAACCCGAAATTACACAAGGAAATAAACTACCGTCTCCCCGGCAACGGCGCCATTTGATTGTTAGGATACGTGCGTGTTCAAGTTTAGTTTTAAATACCGCAATCAAGACGGTTTCTCTTGTAGCTAGCCGGTTGAGTACGGGTCGTCCGCAGGGAGATGGGAGTCTTTTTCAATGTGTTTTAACGAGTTAAGTCCGGTTGTTCAGATTTTGTTTGTGATTATCTAAGTGTTGAGTTGATATTTAAAGCGAGCTTGTTAGGATTAGGATTAGGTTAGTTTGAGTTAGGAGTCTCCACATCTTTCGTTTCCCCTCTTAATATCGGTGTTACGGTAATCGGCAACAACGGGGATTAGCACGACTAGGAAGGAAATTGCGAGTATAAGCTAGGCTTTCCAACGCATAAGTCCTTCCTTTTGGTGCTTGTCCGTCCGTTCTTGGCTCTTAGCCATAACCTCCGGTTAATTCAACCACAACCGGTCTCACTACGGAATCACCACTATCATGTAGGATAGGGCGCCGTAAGGAGCGGATTGTGGTTCAATTAACGGGAGTCGATTTAAGCTGTTGGGCAAGGAAAGAGTGAGAGAGATTTCCTTCTCTCAAACTTCCCTTATCCTACCCTAACAAGAATGAACTACTCACACATCATGATACGGAAAAATAAAACAAAACAAAAGAGGAAAATAGAAAGAAAGAGATTAGAAGAATACGACTGGCTATTTGCGACCTCACCTTGGCGAGGATCAAGCGTAAGCATCATTGTCGTATGTAAGGATAAAGAGAAAAAGAGAAGAAAGAAACAACAAGAATAACAAAAACTACTTAACGAATTAAAGTTACAACAATTATAGCAAAAGTAAGACAAGCATGATAATAAAATGATCTTCTTTATTCATCACTCTTCACTCACAAGCTCACTACAAGTTTAATGGAGAAGAGATGAGAAGAGGAAGAAGAAACACACTATACTTAGCAAAAATGAAAATACAAGAATGGACCCTTACCTTCACAAAGTTCTGGGCTATTTATAGGCCAAAAAATGAAAACCTAGGGCAACCACCAGAACACACATGCAAAGACCAAAATACCCCTGGAAACTTTTTGCCTGCCGCCACTATACGGCCGCGGATCCGCGGCCTAAGCATGCTTAGGCCGCGTTTCCGCGGCCATATAGAGGAGTTGGGGGCTCTAACTTTTTGTGCTTCCCTGTTCTTCAGTGTACATAATTCTGTTACATATATTTTCTCAATTTGGCTCCACGATTTTTCCAGAATTTCTGTTGAGGGAAAGGTGGACTTTTTGTCAAGATTTGGCATGATTGCCTCGAGCTCCGCGTAGATTTTCTTGGATCTTGTGCTGCCATTGAGCCTTGTGCCTGAAAACGACATTGATTTGACATTTTTGTCTTCCTAAACTGGTATCTGGCAACATACGGATGAAGAGCGGAGACCGTGTTTTATCTGTGGTTGGCAGGAACCCGGATTTTGTCGTGTTTTCCATGAATTTCACCGTTTTAGAACCGAGAACCTGTATCCTGCAATTGACTAGTAAACACGGCTCAAGAGTATCTACCGATATGCAATGTGATAAAAATTAGGCGGTATGAAAATGCAAAAATCTGATATGAACACCGTCCATTCTAAAATACTTTTAGAATACTGTCTAAGTACCCAGATCGGGACACTTCCCAAATCTAGATCTAAAACCATAGATATAGTAACCAGAATGCTTGATATAATATCCATATCCTATGTGGAGAAAACACCGTGTGACAACCACAGTATAACCGATCGCAGTATAGGAATTTCACTTCCTACTACGTGCATGTCATCCAAATACCAGGACATTACACCCTACTACCTTCTTAACAGATCCATCTCCTATTCTGATGAAGTCAAAAATCTATGACTGTCACATCAAAAATAGATGATCTATCTCCGCTATATCCGCTTTAGTCTATAAATGGACACAAGCTACTTGTCCACTACTCTTCTGCTGCTCCCACTGACTACGACAACCCTCTAGCAGAGTCATATACATGTAAGTCGATGTACAACACCCCACGACTTGCGGGGAGGCGAAAATATGAAAAACGATCTTGTTTTATGCTTAAACATCGACTAACCGCATGAATCGAAGCTAAACGATAACTAACATCAAACATAGAAGTTCTAAACTACTATGTGAAGGGATTATACCTAAAGAACCATGTCCTTCATCTTTACGAACACCACCTCCTCCTCGGCCTTCTCCAAGTAGTAGACGATCCACCACGAGAGCTATACTCCAAGCTTTGCCTCTAAGCTTGAGGCAACTAGGTTTCTTTAAGTGCTAATCAAAGTACCTAGATGATATAGAGTGAGGGTTATGGATTAAGTAGTCTAACTAATCCTTGTACTCAACACATGAGAGGGGAGGATTAGGGTTTGAAGAGAGAAAGCTTGAGGAGAGACAAGGTGAGAATAATAATCAAATGAGAAAATGAGTTATCATAATATATATCAAGCATTATTGTTTTTCAAGAAAAGAAAAGAAAATGATTTACAACCATGCTTGATAAATATCTAATGGTGATTCATTTCCATGAGTCATTAAGAATTTATGATGCATTAATGACATGGATGAATCATTCATATGACTCACTAATCTCATTTAATGTATATGCCACCTTAACCTCCTTAGTCACCATCTTCAAGAAGATTCTCGCGCAATTACAAGAACGCCCCTCCTATTCGTGAAAACACGGAAAAACTTTAGATTGTATAAATCCAATAACCGGATACTAGTAACTGGCTTAAACCAAAGCCGACTAGTAAAAACTGTCTAAAAGTCGAACGTGCGTAAACACACGTATGCGTCCGAACCCTTGTCGTAAAACCTTACAACCTCTATATCGTTTCGCCTGGAGTAGGGAAACTCTCTGCGTGGGACTCTAGAGACTCGACTACTACGGTGGCAGTGGGTTTAACCACAGACCGCAAGCGGCACTAGCTGTACGTAACGGTCCCTAGGTAGATGTCGATAAGAAGGCCGATGAGGAAACCCATCCGAACTCCTACTGAGTCTGATGTGACAATCTCCATACAGCATATCGACATCTACCTAGAAGGTCCGTTCGTCTAAGACTATCGCATATCGGGCCTAGGGGGTGGCAAGCGTCAGTCCCCTAATAGCGGTATAAGTCGTGTCGGAGCGAAGCCCATTACACCCTGAAAAACTACTGGAACCTACCAGCAAATCTCGCTTGCCCTGGCCAGGGACTTTGCGTAATGGCTCTCTGACACAGCGCGATATCAACCCCCAATACCGGGAGAGACGAATCCTGTCTAACCGCCACTGCCTCCAAGTGCTCGGGACTGCACCCAACTGCTACCTGTTTGCACGACTCCTTTGAGCCGTGGTAGGGTAGCAATCTAAGAACAGTGGGACACACTCGAGGCGAAGTAGCAGTGTCAA
The DNA here is from genome assembly GCA_030015575.1 of Agapanthus africanus. Taxonomy (NCBI): domain Eukaryota; kingdom Viridiplantae; phylum Streptophyta; class Magnoliopsida; order Asparagales; family Amaryllidaceae; genus Agapanthus; species Agapanthus africanus. The sequence continues at coordinate 271,098,000 of JASDDO010000022.1, read as the reverse complement.
GTCTGCGGACTATGCTGTACTCATGTCACTTGGGAACTGTTCACTGACGACTGGTATAAAACCAACCAACAGTTCCCTGTGAGTCCTGTCCGGTGTACCCGTAACCTAACGAGCACCTGCATACTATCTCCAGTACGACGTACTGACGGCTGTGGGACAGACCATCTCCCCAACTGGGATGAGAAGCGTACACACTAGTCTACTCCGGGGTATCGATGCCCTGTCTCGATAATCCAACGACTAGGGACCTGAATAAGGATGTGCTTGTAGACTACCCAGCCCCCACTAGTGTGACTGCCATCACAACGCTGGTAGTCAAACAAGATCCTAAGAGCTCAATCAATACGTATACTCACATATTAAGATAGAAAAACCAAGTAGCATACAACAATGTTTAGCAAGACTGTTATATACATGTGAATATCCCAAGCTTCCATTAAGTAATATACAAACTAGTATGATACAATAATGGCCCCTAGGGCATATACACTAACAATCTCCCACTTGCACTAGGGCCATGTACTGGCATATCGAAGACCGATGATCTCGAGTAGCCTCTCGAACTGAATCTGAGGTAGGGCCTTTGTGAATGGATCAACAATGTTCTCTTCAGTAGCAACTCTCCGAACCTCGATCTCCCGACGATCAATGATCTCCCTGATCAGGTGATACCGCCTTAAGATGTGTCTGGACTTCTGATGGGACCTTGGTTCCTTCGCTAAAGCTATAGCTCCGTTGTTGTCGCAATACAGAGGTATTGGATCAACAATGGTAGGAACCACCTGAAGTTCTGTTAGGAACTTCTTCATCCAGACTGCTTCTTTTGCGGGATCGCAAGCAGCAATATACTCCGCTTCCATCGTCGAGTCAGCAACGGTGTCCTGCTTGGAACTCTTCCAGCACACCGCCCCTCCATTGAGGGTAAAGACATAACCCGACATGGACTTGGAATCGTCCTTATCACTCTGGAAGCCGGAATCAGCATAGGCCTCCATCCTGAGGTCTTTTCCACCGTAAACCAAGAACATCTCCTTAGTCCTCCTCAGGTACTTGAGAATGTTCTTTACTGCTATCCAGTGCTTCTCCCCTGGGTCTGACTGATACCGGCTTACCACGCTCAGTGCGTAAGCTACATCTGGTCTGGTGCACAACATCGCATACATTATAGAGCCTACCGCAGAAGCGTAGGGTATAATAGACATGCGTTCCCTTTCCAAATCAGTCTTAGGGGACATCTCTTTGGATAGGGTGATTCCGTGACAAGCCGGTAGATTACCGCGCTTAGAATCTTCCATACTGAATCTTTTCAGTACAGTGTCGATATAGCTGTACTGCGAAAGTCCCAACATCCTCTTGGATCTATCACGATAGATCCGGATCCCCAGAATGTAAGAGGCATCTCCCAGGTCTTTCATGGAGAACCTGTGTGATAAGAATCCTTTGACAGATTGTATCATAGGAATGTTATTTCCTATCAATAGAATGTCATCTACGTACAAGACGAGTAATTCGACACTTCTGGCTACAATTTTACTATATATGCACGGTTCATTTGGATTTTTGATTAAGTCATATTCTTTGACTATTTCATCAAAACAGATGTTCCAACTCCGTGATGCCTGCTTCAGTCCATAAATGGATTTAAGCAACTTGCAAACTTTCCCGCTGCTCCCACTCTGATTGAAACCCTCTGGCTGATCTATATAGACGCACTCTTCTAAATTTCCATTCAGAAAAGCCGTCTTTACGTCCATCTGCCAGATTTCATAATCATGGAAGGCAGCAATAGCGAGAAGGACCCGAATGAATTTAAGCATAGCCACTGGAGAAAAAGTTTCGTCATAGTCCAAACCAGGTCTTTGACGAAAACCCTTTGCAACAAGTCTAGCCTTATAGGTTTCCACATGTCCATCTACACCAATCTTTTTCTTGAAGATCCATTTGCATCCTATGGGTTTTACCCCATCTGGAGCAAAGTCCAAAGTCCATACTTTGTTGGTGTACATGGACTCCATTTCGGTTCGCATTGCATCTAGCCATCGTACCGAGTCGCCGCTCTGGATGGCCAGCTGGAAGCCAGTAGGTTCATCATCATCTATGATGCAATCCTCTCTATCCCCATCAATGAGAAAACAGTAGTATCTCTCAGGAGGATGAGACGGCCTACTACTCCTGCGGAGGGGTGCGGGAATGTCCTGTTCTTCTTGAACTACTTGTTCTACCAAACTTTCAGTATTAGTTTGTGGTTCTGGAATTTCTTCCAGTTCTATTTCGCTCCCACATATATCCTTTTCTAAAAACTGCTGTTCCAGAAAATGGGCATTACGAGAAACAAAAACCTTTTGTTCCTCTGCGTAATACAAATAATATCCCTTGGAGTTCTTTGGATATCCCACAAACTTACATTTTACTGATCGTTCCTCGAGCTTGTCCACATGCTGCTTTTTAACAAAAGCTGGACATCCCCAAATCTTCATATGCTGAAGATGGGGTTTCTTCCCACTCCACATCTGATATGGGGTGGTAGGCACTGTCTTGGTAGGAGTCCTGTTCAGAAGATATGCCGCTGAATCTAGCGCATAACCCCAAAAAGATCGCGGTAACTCAGCATTACTCATCATGGATCGTACCATATCTAATAGGGTTCGATTCCGTCTCTCCGATACACCATTATGCTGTGGAGTGTATGGAGGAGTAAGCTGAGAGAGAATTCCTTTCTCTTTTAGGTAACCTAGGAACTCGACACTCAAGTATTCACCACCTCGATCAGATCTTAGTGTCTTGATACTTTTGCCGGTTTGGTTTTTTACTTCATTCTTATACTCTTGGAATTTCTCAAAAGCCTCGGATTTATGTTTCATCAGATAAATGAATCCGTACCTTGAGTAATCATCCGTGAAAGTAATGAAATAGGAAAAACCACCTCTTTCATGTGTAGACATTGGACCACATACATCGCTGTGTATGAGTCCTAAGAGCTCGCTCGCTCTTACTCCATGTCCAGTAAAATGAGTCTTTGTCATCTTTCCTTTGAGACAAGATTGACAAGTGTCATAAGTTTGATATTCAAACGAGTCCAAATATTCTTCTCTATGCAACTTAGTCAACCTTCTCTCATTGATGTGACCCAGTCTACAATGCCATAAGAAAGCTTTATTTAAATCTGAAGACTTTCTTTTTAGTGTGTTCTGGACATTGAAAATTTGGAGTTGGTTTAACACATATATACCGTTTTCCAGTATACCGGACCCAATCAAACTATGATTAAGGTGGATGTTAACAACACCACTTCCAAACGTGAAATCTTAACCTTTATTTGATAACAAGGAAACAGATATGATATTACACGTTAAGCTGGGTACACAAAAACAGTTATGTAAAACCAAAATGTGTCCACTCGTCAATCCCAGGTGATAATCCCCTACGGACACAGCTCCCACGCTAGCTCCGTTAGCAACCATCAGGGTCATATCACCTTCCTTCAGCACTCTACGGTTTCTCAGTGCCTGCAATGAATTGCAAATATGAGATCCTGATCCGGTATTCAATACCCGGGAAGTAGAGTTGATTGACAGACAATTCTCAATTACAAACACACCTGAAGTCGAAGCCACAGCTTTCTTCGGTTCCTGGTTCTTGGCGTTCCACGCCTTGCAATCCTTTTTCCAGTGCCCTTTCCTGTGACAATGGAAGCACTCATCCTGGCCCACTACCGGTACCGCAAACTTTTTCTTTCCCTTCCCTCCCACCTTACTTACACCTCCTCTAGGTCTGGGGGCGGCCTTCTTTTTCCTTCCTTTGGCCCTAGCCTTGGACCCGGAAGAAGAAGCACCGCCAACAAACATAGCGGGTGTTTCCCTTGCCTTCTGCAAGGTGCCCTCTGCACTCCTTAACATGTTCAGGAGTTCCGGAAGTTCAGCTTCTTTTCTTTGAATGTTGAAGTTCAGGATAAACTGGGCGTAGGTGGGAGGAAGGGACTGGAGAATAAGGTCTGTATAGAGCTCATTATCCAAAGTCGTCCCAAGGTCTGCGAGCTCTTTTATATAGCCGATCATCTTTAGGACATGTTCTCCTACCGATGACCCGACAGCCAACCTCGCTCGAAACAAGTTCTTAGAGGTCTCGTATCTTGCTATACGAGATTGCTCTCCATAAAGTTCCTTTGTATGGAGAAATATGGCATCTAGTTCCATATCCTCGTGCCTCCTCTGATGTTCATTGTTCATCGAGGCAAGCACGATGCACTTGGCTTTCGCGCAATCGAAATCCCAGGTTTTGCGGATTTCCTTATCCGCATTACTGGATTTGGGACCAGGGACAGTAGGTGCCGTAGCGGTGAGGACGTACCCCAATTTGTCATAGGTCAAAGCCATTTTGACATTTCGCAGCCAATCTTTATAGTTTGGCCCTGTCAGTATACTTTTCTCTAAAAGTAACTTAAGTCCAGTCATTTTCAGGGTCGCTACAATTAGGACAGAGAGAAGAAAACTCTTTAGCATGATGCTCTTGCAAGTTTAGAGTGGTTTTTAATTTATCTAAACTGGATGGCTCCCACTGTTTCTCGAATCCTTCCTCAAACCCTAAAAGAAGAATTAGCCAGGACTATTCTCACTTTACAATACTTGCTTAACCGTTCAGCCAGGCTGGTGTCGGTACTTCGAGGGAGGTTTTCCAACGCTTTCGCGAAGTTCCTTAATTAAATAATCTCTTTTCTCTGGGGGCGTAACCCCGCTGACACCTTTCTTGACACCTACTTGGTTTATAGCATTGATCGTTAAGTGACGAATATCCTGATGAGTAGCATATACTCACAGTAGGATCGGGATCCAAATATCATCGTATGATAATGTTGAAGGAATGCTACCAACATTCATCAAACTCCAAATGGTATGCATCTCTTTGCAAATTTCAGTTTCTTTAGAAATTCCCGATATAAGTTTTTGCCCCATGCTCTTATAACCTTAGCTTTGGTCAAAATGTCATAAGTCACATGTCAAGTTCTACCCGTCATTATCTTATCAATTTGAACCCATCCATATATACCACTGACTTTGGTCAAATGATAATACAACTGTCCCAAACCAACTCATCTATCTTACGCAACAAATGAAAACCCAGCAACTACCAAACACTATGCCTTGACTTTGGCCAAATGCATAGCTTGAATACTACTGAATACCCAAATTAAATGACGGAGGGCTACGAATGGTTTTGGCGAAACCGTGAACGTAGTGAACTTGATATAATCGAAGGAACCTGATAGCTTTTTAAAAGGAGTGGTTAAAGCTCCGCATTTAAAAATATCTGTTTTTTAAAATTAACCGAGTGGTTTCTTTTAAATTGTTCCAACGATTAAACTTTTGGTTTATTTTCTTTGCATTATAAATAATGCGTCCCATCATTAACCTATCATTACAGAAAACAATCTAAAATACAACGTCCTCTTATGCCATCCGCATTCGCCATGGGGTCCCGTCATCACCCGTTAGGTTACTTAACTAACGGCAGAGCGGGGGCTGGGCTAGCGCGGGTGTAAAACATAAGTGACGTCTAAATAGCTATCATATATAGATATTGTACATTCGTCAGACGCAATAATAGGCATTCCAGATCTCATATGAACTTTATTGGATTTGCAAGCAATCCGTGTTTGTTTAGAGCCTGCAACAAAAGACGGATTACACAGTTGTGATGAATAGCCATTACCCCACACTAGACCCCTACGGGTACGGCAAACTACCTGTCAAATACCCGAAGTGAAGCGGTCTCCCTCAACAAAGTGAGTAGGCCACTAAACACTTCAAAGTACCCGGTAGTTTGTGTACCCCACCTTGGGTCTATCCTAGGAGCAAAAACAGTAAAAAATGAAATAATACAACGGTGGCTACAACCGCAACCTGGATGTGCCCCGCAAAATAATATTACAACATATTACAGTTACATCGAATGAATTAAAATAATAACCCATCACAAAACCCCGGCTAATCATCACAACAGTCCAATACAGTTCACATCCACAAACAGTAAAAACCATTACAGAAATGTGCAACCCCCTGCCAACCGACATACTAGCAGTTAGGGGAGGTTTACGAACACATTATACAAACACAGATATAATCATATTAGCAAACATCGCAAAATTTCGATCGAGCAAAACACTTTAGATTCTACTGCAAAACTTCTCTGTGCACCTGAGATTTTAGCAGAAAATAAAACATCCCAGAAACATCACTTTTAACACCTAGGAGTTGCTGAATAAATTTGGGCCGACTCGGCCCCAACTCGGCCGCGGATCCGCCGCGGATCGCAGGGATCCGCCGCGGTTCCGCGGTGAGATGGCCGAGTTAGGGGTCCAAATTTCTTCAGCAGCCTTAGTTTTTCCTGCTTGTTTTTCTGAAGCACCCTGAAAAATTTTTAGAGCCAGTTTAAAATTCGACAACAAGCGTGATAATCGACGATGTTTTCGGTTCTCTTTTGCGTTCGAAATTCTTACGACTTTGCTAATGAGTTAATTATTGTTTAGCGAGGCTCTGATACCACTGTAAGTCGATGTACAACACCACACGACTTGCGGGGAGGCGGAAATATGAAAAACGATCTTGTTCTATGCTTAAACATCGACTAACTACATGAATCGAAGCTAAACGATAACTAACATCAAACATAGAAGTTTTAAACTACTATATGAAGGGATTATACCTAAAGAACCATGTCCTTCGTCTTTACGAACTCCACCTCCTCCTCGGCCTTCTCCAAGTAGTAGACGATCCACCACGAGAGCTATACTCCAAGCTTTGCCTCTAAACTTGAGGCAACTAGGTTTCTTTAAGTGCTAATCAAAGTACCTAGATGATATAGAGTGAGGGTTATGGATTAAGTAGTCTAACTAATCCTTGTACTCAACACATGAGAGGGGAGGATTAGGGTTTGAAGAGAGGAAGCTTGAGGAGAGAGAAGGTGAGAATAATAATCAAATGAGAAAATGAGTTATCATAATATATATCAAGCATTATTGTTTTTCAAGAAAAGAAAAGAAAATGATTTACAACCATGCTTGATAAATATCTAATGGTGATTCATTTCCATGAGTCATTAAGCATTTATGATGCATTAATGACATGGATGAATCATCCATATGACTCACTAATCTCATTTAATGTATATGCCACCTTAGCCTCCTTAGTCACCATCTTCTAGAAGCTTCTCGCGCAATTACGAGAACGCCCCTCCTATTCGTGAAAACACGGAAAAACTTTAGACAGTATAAATCCAATAACCGGATACTAGTAACTGGCTTAAACCAAAGCCGACTAGTAAAAACTGTCCGAAAGTCGTACGTGCGTAAACACACGTATCCGTCCGAACCCTTGTCGTAAAACCATACGACCTTTATATCGTTTCGCCTAGAGTAGGGAAACTCTCTGCGTGGGACTCTAGAGACTCGACTACTACGCTGGCAGTGGGTTTAACCACAGACCGCAAGCGGCACTAGCTGTACGTAACGGTCCCCAGGTAGATGTCGATAAGAAGGCCGATGAGGAAACCCATCCGAACTCCTACTGAGTCTGATGTGACAATCTCCATACAGTCCGGTCCATTCGTTTAAGACTATCGCATATCGGGCCTAGGGGGCAGCAAGCGTCAGTCCCCTAATAGCGTTATAAGTCATGTCGGAGCGAAGCCCATTACATCCTGAGAAACTACTGGAACCTACCAGCAAATCTCGCTTGCCCTGGCCAGGGACTTTGCGTAATGGCTCCCTGACACAGCGCGATATCAACCCCCAATACCGGGAGAGACGAATCCTGTCTAACCGCCGCTGCCTCCAAGTGCTCGGGACTGCACCCAACTGCTACCTGTTTGTACGACTCCTTTGAGCCGTGGTAGGGTAGCAATCTAAGAACAGTGGGACACACTCGAGGCGAAGTAGCAGTGTCAAGTCTGCGGACTATGCTGTACTCATGTCACCTGGGAACTGTTCACTGACGACTGGTATAAAACCAACCAACAGTTCCCTGTGAGTCCTGTCCGGTGTACCCGTAACCTAACGAGCACCTGCATACTATCTCCAGTATGACGTACTGACGGCTGTGGGACAGACCATCTCCCCAACTGGGATGAGAAGCGTACACACTAGTCTACTCCGGAGTATCGATGCCCTGTCTCGATAATCCAACGACTAGGGACCTGAATAAGGATGTGCTTGTAGACTACCCAGCCCCCACTAGTGTGACCGCCATCACAACGCTGGTAGTCAAGCAAGATCCTAAGAGCTCTATCAATACGTATACTCACATATTAAGATAGAAAAACCAAGTAGCATACTACCATGTTTAGCAAGATTGTTATATACATGTGAATATCCCAAGCTTCCATTAAGTAATATACAAACTTGTATGATACAATAATGGCCCCTAGGGCATATACACTAACAATACACGTGCACTTCTAAAGCTAGTTTAGAATGACGCTATACTTATCCTCCTGCCGGGTCTCATAGTCTAGAACAACAGTAGTGTCAAGTCTAGGTAAACAAGAACCTCCCTGTCACCGTCCTTGAGGATACCAAAGTACCTCTCGGGCACCTGAGGTTACCCACCATATCTGCGGAGTGGCTAATGAAATGTCAATCCTGATTGAATATTTAGGTCCTATTAAATTTTCCGTAATCGTTTGTGGTTCTGGAATCACTTCCAGTTCTACCATACTCCCACTACTAAAAAATCCATTTTACTAAAACTGTGGCGAGTCAAGAACAATATCACTATTGATCTTCCTGATGATAGAAAGTTAACCCTCGTCAAAGCCTGGGATAACCCACAAACAGCCATTACTGAAACGTGCCTTGAGTTTTTCCGGATTCTGGTTTTAAGCATCAGCCGGACAACTCCCTATACCTTAACTTCGTTAAGATATAAATTGATTCTATATATATCTAATATAGAAACAAAGACACTAATTTAATTGGAACCAGATTCAAATCATGCAGTTGTCTCCAGTGCATGTCAACTAAATGGAGCGAGGCCGATCAGCATTACTCAACTCAGGAGTTCATCCAATTATGAGTAACCTGAAAAAGAAACAAGTTTTTCAAAACCTTTACTATCAACTGAATACCATACACAAGTATCTACATCTTCAATTACCTTGAAGAATCCTGAAACTTGCAACACATGGTTCTCTACTTTATTCATGTACCTATAACTTCTCAAACTTGGACCTTGTATTTCTACGAAACACTCGTCTAAAACTTGAGAATTCATAAGTAAAAAGAATACAGTACGAGGACCCACCCCTCTGTCCTAATGAACACTGGACAATATACAATACTTTGTATAAGTCCCCTGAGTTGAATAACTCAAACCCTGTGCGTCGTAGGTTGAAAACTGTACTATAGTTATGAAGACTCACACTGCTGTTGAATGCTCCTTATCTAACCATCATCGGACATAGGTAAATATCATGGATATAATTTCAAAAAGTTATATCTCACTTTATAAAAATAAACGTAAAGATATATCAGTTTAAAATTGGTGCATAACAACGGATATTCAAACCAAATACATGCCATCCGGCAAACAACCTAGGCGATGTCCTCAAATATCAACAATTACAACGAATTCCGATATCATGAGGATGATCACCTAATTCCCAATAACTTACTCCCACTCATCATCTGTAAAACCATACAGATGTGAGAATCAAACCTGGTAAATACATACCCTGGAGTAAGTATCTAATTGGGAAATCAGTTTTCTATTAACAACATATAGTGAAACTGAAACATGAAAATGTTTTGAAGGGGTATCCTTGTATTCCTAGTAATGCCTCATCCATTATCCAGATTCAAGACTGCAACAGTATATTTCGTTGCCATCTCTCTAAATCCCTTTATTTGTCTTTATTTGTTACCTTCTGTACACCTTCGTTAGGCTTAAATGGTTTTCTTCCTTTCCTACCGTTTGGCACCAGCCTATGGTTTGGAGGAATACTATCCAATAAGAGTAATAGGTGTAATCTCCTAATCCTAGGAGTACTCGCAACCTGAGAGAAGGTAAAGATAAAAGACAACTGAATATACTTTATTCCTATTTCTCCTGAACAAGAATCCATCCTCGAAAAAGGTTCCTTCGAGTTCGTATATAACCATACGATGGATTTATCCAATGGAAGTGGATGTTCGTAGTGATACGGGGTGTTCTGGAGAAATACAAAGGTGAAGTAGGAGTGGCGATGAAAGTCTTGGTTTGGTCGTGAACATCAGTCACATTTATCTTTGCCCTCTTTCTAATCCTTTTATTTGTCTTTACTTATTATCTTCTGTACACCACACTTAGGCTAATTGGTTTTCTTCATTCCCTACCTTTCAGCACCTGCCTATTGTTTGGAAGAAGACTATCCAATAAGCGTAATAGGTATACCGTCTCCCAATCCTAGGAGCCCTCACAACCTGAGAGAAGGTAAAAGGAAAAGACAACTGAATAGTCCTATTCTTTTTCTCTAGAACCAGAATCCATCCTCGAAAAAGTTCCTTCGAGTTCGTATATAACCATACGATGAATTTATCCAATGGAAGTGGATACACGTAGTGATACGAGGTGTTCTAGAGAAAAGCAAAAGGTAAAAAAAGGAGTGGCAATGATGTATGCAACTTGGACAATCCAAAAGCCAATGTTTTTAAGAAAATTCGGTTAACTTGGTCACTGAGTCATAGTCTAGGGTCGGGGCATGGTTGATGACAAAAGAGAGAGAGAAAAGAAACACTCAGCGTGCACTCTAACCTAGATCATAATGGATAATCACTTTATCTAATCTGGATAGCTCCCACTGTTTCCTCGAATTCTCCTCCAAACCTAAAAGGAGAATTAGTCGGAATCATCCGAGGAGTAGTCCTACTCATCAGTGGGAATCGGGATCCAACTATCATCGCATGATAACTTGATGGAAGCCACTCAAGTCACCACACTCCAGAAGGTATGCGCATGCCTGGCAAGTTTCATGTATGTTTGAAACTCCCGATATGATTTTTACCCCAAACTGCTTATTACCTTGACGGATGCCAACAAATCATAAGTTGCAAGTCAAGTTCTATCCGTCATTGTCCTGATTAATCTAGAACCACCCGTACTCGCCCTTGACGGATGCCAACAAGGCTGCACGACTGCACTAGATTAATGCATATCCATGCTACAGAAAAGTAACACATAGCTACCGCACACTATGCCTTGACGGAAGCTAACAAACATAGCACGAATACTAGGCGCTGCTTTTCTGAAATGACAGAGGGCTACGGCTGGTTTTTGGCGAAAAACCTTTAACGTAATGAACTTGATATCGTTGAAGGAATCCAAGTGGTTTTTATAAAAGTATAGTGGCGAAAACTTTTGCTAAAGAGGTCACTCCCGGTGAAGGGATCTCGGCTCTTTCCCCATCGAATGAGGTGCAGGATATTCCAAACTGAATACCACGATGCAAAGCAAAAAGTAATCGACTATAGTGAAGTTATTACGTTGACGCAAACACCTGCCCAAGGGGTCACTCCCGATGAAGGGATCTTGGCCCTTGCCTCGTCGAATGAGGTGCTGGATATTCATAACCAAATACCACTGTGCAAAGCAAAAGAGAACATCTGTAATGTCAGTTTTTTAAAAACTTGGTTCCAACAACATCAAATAATAGGTTTTTTTTCCTTGCATTGATAAGAATCAACGCAGTCCCATAAATTAATCACACCAGAAAAGAACGAAAATAAAATGTACTTATATGCCATCCGCATTCGCCACTGGGTCCCGTCATCACCCGTTAGGTTACTTAACTAACGACAGAGCGGGGACTGGGCTAGCGCGGGAGCAAAACATATACAACATCTACTAGTATATATAAATATATATAACAATCGTCTCAGGCATGATAAATGCAACATCACAGAAAAGTTATAAGTATCACAGAACAATACAGATAATCTGGGAGCCTCGGGTTTCATAGAGCCACAACTGAAACCCGACGTTCCCCTGGTCGTGTGGATAGCCTGTGCAATGAACTCCTAGACCACTACAAGCGCGGAAAGTTACCCGCCAAAACCTGATGCGAGGCATCCCCCTTCAACAAAGTGAATGGACCACCCAGCACTTCACGGAATCCGGTAACTTGAGCACCCCTCATCGGGTCAACCTGTACCCCCTAAGAGTGCGGCGAATAGCCCGCCAATTCTAGAGTGAAGCTCCCTCCGTCTTAACGCCATGAGATGCGGGCCCGTTGCCTTCTAGAACCCGGCTATCCGTGCAGCCCTCCTTGGGGTAATCCTAATACAGAAAAGAAAATAATATACAAGGGTGACATCGACCTCAGCCCGGTCGTGCCCCAAAAGAAAAATATACAAACAGGCAGTGACGGTAGTCCACATGAAGGACGCTCCCCCCGCAATATCAAATGTACAAATAAATCCAAACTGCACTACCATTGCACACAAGCTATCCACCACGACAATCCGCAATATCACAGCACAACACAGAACATCAACGTGAATGTCACATTCACAAACCCGTTTAAAAGGACTATAGCGATTAGACAAGGTTTACCGATCAAATGACATCATGGTAACAGATAAAAATGTGAAGTACTGAAAAATTACACAGTTAAAATTTCGATCGACTAAATTAATCCGCAAAGGCCCCAAAAGCAAATCCAGAACTCAAAAGATTCTGGGCCAAAACAAAACATCACAAAAATCCTTTTTCCTTGTCAGATAGCACCAGAAAAAATTTGGAGGCATTTAGCCACAAAAGAGCGGCGGAACCGCCGCCAAATGGAATGTTTTGCGGTGGTTCCGCGGCCAAAAAATTGAATTATGTTTCCAAATTTCTTGTGGTGCCCTATATTTGCCTGCACGGAATTTTAAACTATAAACAAACATTTTTGGAGCACTTTAAGAAATCGACAGAAACTTAGCAAAACGGAAAATTGATTTTGAAATTTAGATTGATCGAGATTTTAACCTTGTGCAAACTAGCTAGTAGGGTTGAATGGGTGGCTCTGATACCATTGTTGGGTAGTGGGAACGCCCCGGCCATTGAACCGTGGCAAAATGCGGAACAAAAATTTCATAAAACCCGGCGCTACCATTACCCGATTTGCAAGATCGTAACCATTTACCCTAAAACTAACAATCTAAGAAAAGAGATAGGAATGGTTATACCTAATGAATCAAGTCTTTCGGGTCTTCAACCATCTCTAAGCTCCAAGTGATGTGGATTGACTTTGGTCGCCGGTCTTCCTTCATCTCTGATGATCCACCCGAGGGAAACTACGCAAGCTTCAGGTTCGCCAAGCGAACCAACCGACTCTTCAAAATTGCTAGTAGTGGAGAGTGGGGGATGTAGGATAGTGTCACTAAAACTTTCTCTCAAAATATTATGCTCATAGAGCAACCATGGAAGATGTGGAGGCGATGAACAAAGGCATGAGAAAAATGGCTATGTGTTTTTTGTGAGCATGAGAGTGAGAGAGCACCAAAAAATGATCAACCAAATTCCCACACCCATAAAAAGTGGCCGGCCCCTCTCTCATCCTCACACAAAAATCCTCATTTTCCTTTTTACAATAATGAAATCAACCCATGCTTTGACCCAAATGTCCATGGCTTTCCATGTCATCATATCCACCTCATTTAAACATGTGATTTTATAAATAAAATCAATAATGAGGTGGAAACTTCTAGAAGTCATTCCGCACAAATACGGAATACTTCCCGGTACATGTATCGAAATACACATACGCGTATTCGTACGAAAAATACGAATAGCCAAAGAGAGAAAATAAATAGTGAGAAAATAATACTAGAATACATATATATAAATACATATGTAAATTATTAAATCAAAACTTGGTTTAACAATCTGGATTAATCCTAAGCCGCATGTATTATAAACCGTCCGATTAAAGTCTGTGCAGCCTGTGCACATATTCAATCGGACACCTGTATGTATCAACATACGTCACCTACACCATATCACCTAAACTGTAAAAACCCTCTGTGTGGGACTCTAAAGACTCGTCAATACGCTGGTAGTGGGTTTAACCACAAGCACGTCAGCGGTACTAGCTGTACGTAACGGCTAACCAGGTATTGAGCGAAAGGAAGGTCGACAAGTAAACTCATCCGAACCCTTACTGAGCCTGTCAGTGACAATATCCGTACAGTCCGGTCAGTTCTTCTAAGAGTATCGCATATCGAGTCTAGGGGGGTGGATAAAGTCAGACCCCTAACAATGCGATATTTCGTGTCGGTATGAAACCCATCATTACCTGAGAAACTATCGATCCTGGATCGGTAATTCTCACATACCCCGGCCGAGGATTTCTAGTGATGGCCACTCGTGCACTGCGCGACATCAACCCCCAATACCGGGAGAGACGAATCCCCGACGATCCGCTCGCTGCCTCCATATAGCTCGTGACTGTACCCAACTAAAACCTGTTTGCACGACTCCTTTGAGCCGTGGTAGGGTAGTAATCAAAGCACAGTGGGAACTCACATGAGACAAATGACGATCTCAGGTCGACAGACTAACCTGTACACATGTCACCAGGGAACTGCTATCTGACTTTAGGTATAATACCAACTAGCATGTTCCCGGCGAGTCCGTCCAGTGTACTCATAACCCAATGAGCACCTGTATACTATCTTAGGTGAACAACTGACACCAATGGCTTGTGAGACTGGCCACCGCCTCTCGTCAGGGTCTAGATAAGTATACACCGGTCTACACTGGAGTATCGATGCCTAGTCTCGATACTCCCACGACTAGGGACATTTAAGGATGTGCTTATAGACCCCCAGCTCCTACGTATGTGATCGCCATCACAATGCTGGTAGTCAAGCAAGATCCTAAGGGCTTTATCAATATATACATGATGATAAAGACAAACCAGATAGTATACTATCATCTCGAATAAAACTGTTTTATCGGTATAGGTCCTCCCTCAATCATCATGATCACATGCCTGCGACTATGATAATTGCCTTGAGGGCACTATAGCCAACAAGGTGGAGCTGGACCGAGCTAGGGTAGATTTTTGATTCTTATTTTTTGAAACATGTATTTGTTTATATGATACATATTGTACTACATTTTGGACGATATTCATATTGGTGGTCCTACGGTGTTTATATTTATATCATATTCTGTTTATTGGTTTTTTTTTGTATATTATATGTGTGAGATGTGATTATGAATACTGTGATATATGTTGTGTGATGTGATTATGAATACTGCGATATATGTTGTGTGATGATTAATTTTATATTTGATTGATGTATATATTATTGTGCACAGGGCGAGAAAAAAAATGGCAGCCCTTTTTTTCAAAAAAAAAACTGATAATATGTAACTATGGATTAATCCGTAGGTACACAAGTTGCCCCTACGAATTAAACCGTAGGGGCAAAATATCAGAATAACTGATATTTTCCTCTGTGATCTCAGTATCAGGGGGTTGGGATTGCCCCTACGGATATATCCGTAGGAGCAAACAAATGCCCGTACGGAGTTGTCCGTAGGGGCAAAATATCAGGATTCCTGATATTTTGCCCCTACGGATATGTACCTAGGCACGTATCCGTAGGGGCTATGACTTGGCCCTACGGATTCATCCGTAGGTACAAGTAATCTATTTTAAAAACCCGTAAATAAAATAAATTTTTTGGTCCTACGGCCTACTCCGTAGGGCAAACGAGACCTACACAGAACTCCGTAGGGGCAAGTTTTTGTCCGTAGGGGCAAGTTCAGGGCTTCAACTTGCACCTACGTCGTTTGTACCTACATGGTATTTTCTTGCCTCTACGGCTTTATCCGTAGGGGCAACCCTTATTTGTAGTAGTGAAAGTGCAACCAGATAGCATACTATCATATCGAGCAAGAAAGTCCTCTCTATATATGTCCAAGCATCCACTATAATATACATCGCATGTACAGTAATAGCCTCTATGGCATACATATAACTAACAATCTCCCACTTGCACTAAGGCCATCTGTTCTAGTATCCAATACCCAACAATATAGCAGTGGTTGTAGTATCCCATACTCAACCATCCCGTAGAAGCCTCTCTAGGGGTAAGGCCTTTGTGAGTGGATTCGCTGTGTTATCCGTCGTGTCTACTCTCCTATCCTCAATCCTTTGGAGATCATCCATCTCCCTGATCAGGTGATACTTGCCTTAGAATATGTCCGGAACGCTGATGGGACCTTCGTTCCTAGGCCAAAGACACAACTCCATTGTTGTCACAATAACAGTTATTGGACGCTCAATGGTTGGAACTTTGTTCATCTCATGAAAAAGAAAATGTCCAGACAAACACTTTGGCAGCATCAATGGTAGCAATGTATTTAGCCTTTATCGTCTAGTATGTCACAGTATCTTGCTTGGAACTCTTCCAACATACGGTCCCTTCACTGAGGGTAAAGACAATGCCTGTGACTGACTCTCAGTCGAACTTATCCCTCTGGAAGCTCGAAGCAAGAACTTTCTTTTAGTGCTTCTCAAGTATTTAAGAATGTCCCCTAAAGCTTTCCAGTGATTCTCCCAAGATCCGTTTGATTCCTAATCATTACACCTAGTGAGTCATCTACATCTGGTCTGGTACATAACATGGCATACATGATAGAGCCTACTACCGAAGCATAGGATATCCCTTGCACGCGAGCTCTCTCCAAATCAGTCTTGGAAGACATCCTTTTGGAGAGAGTGATCCTTGAGTAAGTGGGCGAACCACCACGCTTAGAATCTTCCATACTAAACCCCTTTAGTATGGTGTTAATGTACCTGGATTTGGGACACTCCCAACATCCACTTAGATCTATTATCATAGATCATAATCCATAAGATGTAGTAGGTATCAACCAGATCTTCCATGGAGAATCATCGTGATAAGAGGAGCTTTACCGAGTGTAGCATAGGAAACCATTTCCTATCAAGAGTTTGTTATTTACGTACAATACATGGAAGAAAACCTTACTCTCTACAAACTTCTTGTATATACAAGGTTTATCTACCATTTTGATGAAGTCAAACTCTTTGAATGTCAAATCAAAACAGATGTTCCAACTCCGCTATGCGCGCATTGATCCTGATGGACTTAAGAATAGCTTTGAAAGTCTTAACTTTTCCATCTATACCAAGAATCTTCTCAAGATCCATTTTCCCCCAATGGGTTTTACCCCTTCAGGTGCAACATGCAAAGTCATACTTTGTTGGTGTACATGGAATCCATCTTTGATTGCATAGCATCCAGCCTTTTCAAAGAGTCGCCACTCTTGATGTCCTGCCTGAACCTAGTTAGGCCATCATCTACTATGATGCATTCCTCGCTCCCACTGTCACCGAGAAGACCGTAGTATCTCTTAAGTGGATGAGGAACCCTACCAGATTCACGAAGAGGCTGAGGTTCATTGGAGAATATTGAATCCTTTGGTTTCACCAAATCATCAGCTGTTAGTTTGTCTAGTTGGAACTCCTTCCAGTTCTGCCTCATGTCCACTGATTTCTTCACAAGAAATTTCTTTTCTAAAAAAGGTGGCATGCTGAGAAACAAAACACCTTTTGCTCCTCAGAGTGGTAGAAGATATTCCCTTGCGAATGTTTGGGATATCCAAACAAACTTGTACAGAACTGACCTTGCCTCGAGCTTGTCCGGATTCTGTCTTTCAACATAGGCCGGACAACCCCATATCTTAACTCGTTTAAGACATGGTCTCTTTCCATTCCATATCTCATATGTAGTGGTAGGCCCTGATTTGGACGGAAACCCATTCAATAGGTACGTAACTTCTCAAGTGCATAACACCAAAAGGAAATAGGTAACTCGGCAATACTCATCATAGAGCGCACCATATCTCATAGGGTGCGATACCTCCCCCACGATACACCATTGTGTTTTGGTGTACTCGAAGGAGTAAGCTGAGAGAGAATCACATTCTCGGTTTAGATAATCCAGGAACTCCATGCCCAAGTATTCTCCTCCTCGATCACATCGAAGGACTTTAATACTTCCACCCGTTTGGTTCTCAACTTGATGCTTATATTTCTCGAATTTCTCAAAAGTTTCAGACTCATGTTTCAACAGGAACACATGTCCGAATCTTGAGAGATAGTCGATGAATGTAATGAAGTACCAAGAACCAACCTTGGCATTTGTAGACATAGGACCGTATACATCATCATGTACGCATCCTAAGTGTTCATTAACTCTTTCTCTGTTTCCTGTAAATGGAGTATCGGTCATTTTACCTTTGAGACAAGACTGGCAAGTATAATAAGATGAAAATTCGAACAGATTCTCATATTCATTCTAATTGTAACTTAGCTTGTCGTGTCGCATTGATATGACCTAGTCTACAATGCCACAAGAAGGATTCGTTCATTTTTGAACTACTCCTCTTGTGTGTGTTCTACATACTTTGAACTGTGGTTTGATTTAGAACTTATATGCTATTATCTATCATGCCTGATCGAATCAACTCTTGATTCAGGAAAATGTTCACAACATTATCCTCCAATACAGAATTATATCCTTCTTTAACCCAGTAAAGAACCTGATGTAATGTTGTATTTCAGGTTCGGTATGTAATAACACTTGTTCAGAATCAATATATTTACCATTTGGTAATACAAGGTGATATCTGCCAACTCATTTGGCTGCAACAATTGCTTCCTTCTCTACACTTAGAGACATATCACCCATTTTCAGTTCTCTACCTATTTGTAGCCCATGTAACATGTTACATTTGTGGGATCCTGATCCGGTATCACATACCCAGGACGTAGAGGATACTGAGAAACAGTTCACAGTAATGAACACACCCGAAGAAGATACATCAACATGCACTTTCTTCGATTGGGTAGCATAGGAATCCGGATATTCCCCTATTTCCTGCTCGGACTTATAACAATTATAAGATAGAGCAGAACCAACGTTCCCTAGCTTAGTAGAATAAGCAGGTTCGGTCAATGCATCCATATTATTATCTTGATTAAGGCGTGACTTGGTCGCTACCAGGAGAGAGAGAGAGAGAGAAGAAAACACTCTGCATGCGCTCTTGCAGGATTAGATAGGTTATTAATTTTTCTAATATGGATGGCTCCCACTGATTTGGTCAAATCTTCCTTCAAACCCCAAAAGGTAAGACTAGCAGGGATTAATTACACCTTACAAGTTTGCCAATCTTTCGGCCAGGAAAATGTCGGTACTATGAGGGAGGTTCCCCGTGCTTTCGCACGGACCTAATTAAAATAAACCACGTTTTCCCAGGGGTGTAACCCCGTTAACCTTTCTAGACACCAACTTGATCGGCTAATTGTTATGTGTAAAACTCTCCCAGGAGTAACTCTTTCTCTCAGTGGGTATCGGGATCCAACTATCTCATAGAAGGTATGCAATCTCATTGATAATTTCAACACATGAAATTCCCGATAATGGTTTTTACCCCTAGCATCTTATAACCTTGACGCAGGCCTAACTACCCATAGGGCGCTGGTCAAGTTCAACCCGTACATTTCATGATTGAATTAAACCCACTCGCATGACCCTTGATGCTGGCCAAACAACGTCGTACGAATACCCTAATCCAATCGCATCGTATGCTAGCAGATAAGCACTAGTTAGCTACCGCACACTACGCCTTGACACAGGACAAACTATCGTAGCACGAATACTAAGTAGTACTTATATGAAATGACAGAGGGCTACGGAGGTTTTTGTTAGTTATGTATATGCCCTAGAGGCCATTGTTGTACATATGATGTATATTATAGTTAATGCTTGGATATATAGAGAGAGGACTTTCTTGCTCGATATGATAGTATGCTATCTGGTTTCACTTTGTCTAAACATGTTGATCTATAATGGTTTACTGTCTTGCTCTCACATATTGATAAGGCCCTTAGGATATGTACTCGACTACTAGGACTATGATGCAGATCATACTAGTGGGGCCAGGGTAGTCAAGGAGTACATCCTATAACTGTTCCTAGTCGAGGGTGTATCGAGACAGGGCAACGATACTCCAGAGTAGACTAGCGTATACGCATCTTGACCCATATGATGGGCGATGTATGATTCCATATCCATCGGTGTTTGACATCAAAGATGGTGTACGGGTGCTCAGTGGAGACTGGGTACACTTAACGGACTCGCCGAGAACTCCTAGATTGTCACGACCCAAAAAGTACGGAACATGACCGGAACTTAAATTACGAAACGTCTCGAGGCGTACGTAATCTAAGTAAGCCAAACCCAGAAATCAAAACCAAAGAAGCAGTAGAGTGAAGGAAAAACCAATTTAAAGAAAGTAGTTTTAACAACATAGGCCGAAGTATGTATTTTTAAAATCTAAAGTATTTTCTGAAAATTTCGGCAGAGTCTCTCTTGTAAATACTGGCCACAAACGGGATACAACATGAATAGTATACGAAATAAAAAAAGGCATCCCCAAGCGGGAGCTAGCTCTTTGTCAATCGACGGTCACAAACACGCAAGCAATATAATATACAACGCCGAAGGGCGAGGATCAAAACTCAAAAGAAAACCCAAAATCAGCATGAAAACCATAATAATAGAACACACGACTCTAAGGTCGAAAGAATAACAAGTCTGGTCTTCTATCTCTATCAAATTTACAATCTGGTTGATGGAGTTTTACTAGATAAAACTGAAATAACAAATATACAATGGTGGTCATGATGCAAAGAACCCACCTGTCAAAGCAATCACCCGGAAGGAACAGTGTGCCGGTAAATCCGCAATGAACCTGTACGGCAATACCTGCAAGGAACTGTGGCACAACGAGGGTGAGTTGCCAACTCGTGACTAGAAAACACCTACGAGTAGAAATCTCATGCATGACGCTATCCTAGGTCAACACGATCAATATATATAACCTCAAAATGATAAGTTTGAAGCATGAAAAGGTGGCAAGGGTAAACATCAATACATAAGTGTAATCCCATGTGCTCGTGTCAGTGTCTCAGGTAGCAATGTATCATATGTATGAGGTACAAATATAATGTAATGAAAACAGAATACATGTAAATGATGAAACTGTTTCTTTCTTTATTGAGATATTCTATAATTTAAAATGAGGTATCATCAATAAATCAATATAAATCAGTTCCTAGCATCGACCCAACACATAAATCTCAATATCCAATATCTCAGGCTCCGTCTATCCGGACTGGCCTGTATCATCAAATCTCACGACCACGAACGGTATCCTCCGGATATCCGACGCGCCAAGTAAAATCACCGGTAGGCAGTCTGCCCCTGCCGGGCTCATCATCCACTATGAAATCACTCTTTCCCTAGGGTACCATAACGGTTCCACCATGTACCCGAGACGGTTCATACGTCTCCTCGAATCGAGTCTCGAAATCCATCTCATAACCGAGAAAACGTCATGGTGGATGACTCATACATCACGAGAAAACCGCACTTTTTATTATAAAATGAGAGAGAAGTTTATATATATTCTTGCGGTTTTCCCCCAAATCCAGGAATCTCATGAAAATCCGAAATCCAATCATCAATAGCAAGTAAACAGAGAATATCGGCATAAAACACCATAATACTGCATAGCAGTGAATAATAATATGCATGAAGTAGCAAGTAATAACTACAATGTCTAAACTAGCATATAAATACGAGTATGCTAATACCATGTCGAACTATCTGTTACGAGCTATGTCAATGAGTAATATTCTCTAAAGTGTACGTGATATGGAAATTACCGATGATGATGTGTGTGAGCCGGCAAGTAAGTTTACGTGGAACATACGCATGATCGGTAATGGTGCTGGTGTCCTGACAGCATGATCTCAAAAATGGCACATGAAAAACACAATATAAGCATGCGATGCGATGCGAACTGGAATAATTTACGGGAGCTGAATAATGAACACAATGATAACTAATCTGCATTTATATAAATATGAGTCATACAGTTTTGCATTTTGAAATAACACGAATCGTGGTGTTTTGAAAATAAGGGTTATGGTGTTTTTAAGAAAAGATATGTCCTTTGAAATATCCGTAGAATCCCTTGTCCCGTCTTTAAAATACACTAGACTCGTTAGTTTTTGAAATAGGTATTAGCCGAATCTAATCTATCATTTACAAGTACACTACAGGACCAAACTAAACAGGCTGATCGAAAGGTAAGGAAACCACCTAACATCTGAGTCGATACATACATATACATGTAAAAGTCGGTGATCCTGCCTCAATAGTATCCTATACGATACCCTAATATAATAGGACATCCTCGAGTCAAGAGTGCGGATCTATCATCAATCTATAGCTCGTACGGTAAATCCGTCGTATGGCCTCCCAAATCTGGATACGGATCAAATATCACATCTATCATATTATTCATCTGGTATCCTCTTTATCATATATCATGATCGGGGTACTGATCTACGTATAGTACAAAACTGATACCATCTATGTAAATGCATGTGTGTATATGAAAACACCATGTCGAAAGGACCCGCTAAAACATCATGTCGTATCTCGAATACAAACCATGTCACATCACCGATCTCACGGCCTCAAGCCCAATCTCATCGACTCATCTCCAATCCCAAGTACTATCCTCATAATCCATGTATATGTATACGTATATATATACACACATATATATATATATAGTCCCATACCCATGTGTATATATGTATATACATACATATCCCCATATACGCACATGTAAATAGATGTATGCAAATGCGTATGTGCGTGTGGGTGTGAACCTATTCTAGGGCTCGCGACTAAGAAGCTATGCTAGTTTACTTCTAATTACCCTAAACTAAACCATGAACACAATAATCATCTCTTGATATGTTGGATATAGTGCCCTCAGAGTCAATTATTGGATCACAGGCACGCGATTGTAATGATTGAGGGAGGACCTATACCGATAGGACAGTCTTACTCGAGATGATAGTATGCTATCTGGTTTATCTTTATCGTCGTGTACATACTTTAGGTGACATTACAGGTCACTATTGCACGTTGATAGAGCCCATAGGATTCTTGCTTGATGGCCAGCAGTATGATGACGATCATATAGAGCCGGGGGTCTAAAAGCACATCCTTAAAGTGGTCCCTAGTCGTGGGAGTTTCGAGACTGGTCATTGATACTCCATTAGTAGACTGGTGTATATAGTCAAGACCCCGACGAGGGGCGGTAGCCGGTCTCACAAGACATTGGTGTCAGTTGGTTCACCTAAGATGTATACAAGTGCTCATTGGGTTATGAGTACACCGGACAGGACTCGCCGGGAACATGCTAGTTGGTTTTATACCTGACGTCAGATAGCAGTTCCCTGGTGACATGAGTACAGGTTAGTTCATCAATCTGAGATCGTCATTTTTCTTGTGTGAGTTCCCACTGTGCTTTGATTACTACCCTACCACAGCTCAAAGGAGTCGTGCAAACAGGTTTTAGTTGGGTACAGTCCCGAGCCACATGGAGGCAGTGAGCGGATCGGCAGGGGTTTCGTCTCTCCCGGTATTGGGGGTGAGACCGCGCTGTGTCTAGGAGAGCCATTACACGAAGTCCTTGGCCAAGGCAGGAGATTTACTGGTAGGTATTCCAGTAGTATCTCAGGGTGTTCTGGGCTACACTCCGACACGACTTGTACCGCTTTTAGGGGTCTGACTTTTACCAACCCCCTAGGCCTGCCATGCGATGCTCATAGACGAACGGACCGGACTGTACAGATATTGTCACTGACAGGCTCAGTAGGGTGTCAGGATGAGTTCGCTCATCGACCTCCCTTTTCGTCAATACCTGGTAGCCCGTTACGTACAGCTAGTACCACTGACGTGGTAGTGATTAAATCCACATCCAAAGTATTAACGAGTCTTTAGAGTCTCCCACAGACAATCTCTCAAGTTTCGGGCGAAACGTTGTAGAGGTCGTATGATATATGGCAGGGTTCGATCATATACGTGCAGTAGTGCACGGATCATGATCGGGCGGATAATACTAGTGGGCTTTGGTTTAAGGCAGATCCTAGTATTAGATTTGTTGGATTACTTTAGTCTCATCGCATTCGCATTCAGTCGGAATGCGGATGCAGGTATGTATATACAGGTGAGGGGTATCCTTGTGATCCGTCACGAGTTTACTTTAGATGTTGCCATATCTTTTTGTTGTTGTAAACATTTGGGTTAATGTTTACAAATGGAAATTATGAGCTAGAAATCATGATTAGGAGCATTTATTATGACACATGCACAAATGGTGACTCATGGTCTCTTTCTTTGTGCATGTGTCATATTATGTGATTGATTTTGTGTTGATATGATAAGAAGAGAGAGAGGGGGCAGCCAAGAAAGGGGTTTTTCTCTTTTATTTTTGACACTCTCACTCTCTCATTTTATCATAGAAAAGATAAGAAAGAAAAAGGCTCTTTCTTCTTCTTCTTTCTCTAACTCACAACCTTCATTGATGGCATCATCTCTAATCTCCATCCATACACTCTCGTGTGATGAGAATCAATGGATGCTTGAGATAAAGTGATCACACACATTCTCTACATCGCCTTGGACACGTCGTCTAGCGAACTTCGTGCCCGAGTTGCTTCGGACGAAGCGAGAGCCCGTAAAAAGACTCGAAGATGTGGTGCCCTTTCTGACGAGGAGATCGAGACCGGAGATGCCGCGAGGAGCTTGGGATGGTGGCCAAAGACCGAAGGGCACGGATCGATCGGTATAGCTTTCCAACCCTTTCTCTAGTTGCTAGTTGTAGGTTAATGGTTCGATCCGGAGTTAAATTCTGCGATAGCACCGGTTTCTGGTTTAGAAAAAGTTTTCGTTTCCGCATTTTGGCCTCGGACAGACGGTCGAGACGCTACCGTAGACTTACATTCGAAAGGACCCGCTAAAACATTATGTCTTATCTCGAATACAAACCCTGTAACATCACCGATCTCACGGCCTCAAGCCCAATCTCATCGACTCATCTCCAATCCCAAGTACTATCCTCATAATCCATATATATGTATACGTATATATATATATATACATATATATATATAGTCCCATACCCATGTGTGAGTGTATATATATATATACATATTCCCATATACGCACATGTAAATAGATGTATGCAAATGCGTGTGTGCGTGTGGGTGTGAATCTATTCTAGGGCTCGCGACTAAGAAGCTATGCTAGTTTACTTCTAATTACCCTAAACTAAACTATGAACACAATAATCATCTCTTAATAAACATCCACGTATCATGAATCACATATATAACATATATATATATATATATATCATAACTATACTACGAACTGCGGGGGTGCTATACGCCATCCACACGACTTCCCCCGTAGATATATATCTACTCACCTGATCTTCGCTTGCCGATGCCAACGTCGCCACGAGCTTGCTTGTCGTCTCGAAGTCTTCGTGAGGGTACCTACGTATCATAATATATCGTGTCGTATTAAAATCCGACTCATGACCAAATCGACACACGAATCTCACATAGGTCAAAACATATTGTTTGCTCTCTCAAATCAACCCAAAACCCTCGACATCGGCGTACAAACGCAGAGTGATCAGAAAACTCAAACGCACCATTCGTGGTTTCACAACCACTAAATATATATATAAAATAGGGTTTAAATCAACAAAACTTCAAATTCTCTTTAAAAGCTATTTGTCCGAAATTCTAGTAAGCAACAATTGCCAAATTAGTTCAAATCTAGTTGTTTTAACAATTCTAGCGGCTACAATGTTCACTAAATATTTTCAATAAGTCATACAAACCATTTCCATAATTTTATCTCACCAATTGCAGGAATCTTAAAATTTTAGTTTGCAATTTTATCCAATTTTAACCATTTTATAGAAAAAATGCACAAACAACAATTTAGCTTTGTTTTGCATGATCTAAAATATTAAACTATAACTTATAATGTTAATAATGTGGTAAAAACCCTAACCTTATTTTAATCTCACCTATATATGTATTTCATAAAAACCTAGTTAGCACAAATTCCCATTTCGGTTCAAAACTTGATGTTTTAACTAATCTAAATATTTTAACAATTCTAATGCCCAAAATGCTCACTTAACTTCATAATTAGGTCACACAAATATTCACTACTATTTTATCTCACCAAAATATATACATTTTAAATACCTAGTTTGCAATTTATATAATTATTACAAATTTAAATCAACAAAAATGCAAACTAGCAACTAGATTAGTTTTAGCAAGCATTAACATGTTAATCTACTCATTGTAACCTTAATAAAGTGACCACCACTCTAATTGAATCCAAACCCTAACTTTTTAATTCAAAGCCTTCTCTTGAAAATTCAAGTCTTGAAATTGAATCCAAATTAAACACCAAATTCAATTAAATTGGAGTAGTTAACCAACCATGAAGACATAGGTTAAGATTTTACCTCAAAGATCATGAGATCCCATATGCAACTTTTCTCCAAAATGAAAACTTTTCACCAAGATCCATGCTTGATAGGCTAAGGAAAAATGGGTAGAGATTGGATTTTGATTTTGAGGTTTTATTCTATGGATTTTGTAGAATTTTTTTAATGGAAAAGAAGTGGATTTGGGGGGCTGGCTGCTGCAGTTAGCGAGAGGAGGGGCTCGGCCAGAAATTGGAGGGGTGAGGAGAGAGAGTGAGGTGCTGAAAAATGAGGAGAAAAGATAAAACCCATACCTCATTTGACTTTCATTCTTTATTCTTTTATTTCCTTTGTTTTCTTTTCCTTTTTCTTTAAGTGGGGAATTGGTGGGCTGCCAAGGAGGGCTCGGCCAGCACATGGGGAGGGGTTGTGTGGGTGTGTGTGTAGGGTGAGGAAAAATGATAAATGTTATACCCCAATTTCCATTTAATTTAATTTCACCATTTAAGCATTTTTCTTCAATATTTTCTAAAACCATTTGACTATTTCATTTCATTTCAGATACAATATTTTACATGTTAGTTTAATGTGTCATGATGCACAAAATTTATATCAACCCATTCCAATTTGTAATTATCCCTAATTAAATGTATTGGTGATGGCTTAAAATAATATTAACATAATTAATTTCGGAAAAAATTTCAGTAAATTAGAAATTTTTCAAGTGGCTCATTAAACACCAAATACTTGCAATTACATAGCTAGAATATGTATATTTAATTTTATATTAAAAGATATTTATATCTTGATTTTTATGAAAAACACCCGTTATTTTACCGATTAACCAAAATTTCACCTGAACGATTTTCAAAACGTTGCAATCTTCCTCCCTTAAAGAAATTCGGTCCCCGAATTTAAATTAAAACTCCCCCAAATACTAAAACATTTCAGCAAAACCATCAAGTCGTCGGGGCAATGCATGCGAATGAAAAACAGATATATAAACCCAAATCAAAACTACGTCAAGCATCCCACAATCATCGGAGTTATGGGGAAGAAATCAATGTCAAGATCCAATACGAAAACCAACATGATATACATCATTAAAATATCTGGAAGCAATGCAAGCCAAACCTTTTTCAAATCGCCGTGCGATGTTCGCAACACTGCACAGTGGCGGACGTCTATTGTAAGAAAATAACTATATATATATATCCCTTGTTTAATATGCACGTCCCGCCGTTTTGAAAGCAATTTTAGAAGGGTTTCCTTTACAAAATGTTTCGTGTCATCTCGGACACGTAGGTAAATACTGAGACTATAGCTCCTCTTTGGAAATCCCTTCGATAACTATCAATGCATGCAAAATTATACTAAGGTACTGTCCTCTGACTAGTCCTGCTCTGTATTAAACCAAATAGTAAGTATCGTAAAATATACTGCTCAAAAAGAAATCAATCCCAAATATATATATGAATGCCACATGCGTCTGGTGCGCACGGAAATCGAAATCCCTGAATGTGCCATGCATGTGCACAAAACAAAATCTGAGTGCAACGGTTGTGCACGAAAGCACCTGTCAAGGGCAACGTGTGTGCCTGACAGCAAAACCAGGTGCATCTGATATGCACGAAGAATCTCGATTCAGTGCATCTGGTGTGCACCTAAATCGCATCAAGCGCCTTAAGTATGCGCAAAACCCAATCAAGTGCACAATGTGCACGAAAACGAATATCGAATATCACAATCGAAATCGACGGTATACAACACATTTCAATGAAAATCCCAATCAGGTATACCGTGGTATAAAATCTCACCATCCTGTGCATCGGCGTGCACAAAAGCAAATCAAAATACTAAAAGTGCATGAAAATCATGCCGAAAGCATAAGTCAAATCATATGCATGCCCTAAGTATGAAATCAAATATCATGAAACTCGGTCATCAAAACTCAATCATGAAATAAATCACCCAAAAATACTGAAATCCAAAGTGAAGGATACGTGATAGTCAATCACAAAATCACAAGTCATAAATACTGTCGTCGATATGTCCGTCCTTCAAAGTCGAGAAGGTGTCAGTGCATCCAATGATAGCAGAGCAAGATATATACTTGCCTTCTGATCATGGCCTGTCGCCTAGTGCCCTTAGGCTCTCCTCTCTCACGGCAGATCGCTAAGTACATAGCTCTATGGCTCAACGGTCCAATATAGAAACGATAACGGATGCAGTCCGCTCTAACACATCCTCTAAAGATCTCTGGCCACTATCATGGTTACTCATAACATGTCCCGTCGATAATGCCGAACTCTGACCTGATGGGCGTGTGCAATATGACCGATCCTGGGTCCAAGTCTTCTCGTATAGTATCCCAAAAAGGTCATGTAAAGGTCTTTCCCCAAATCCCGTTTCTGCCGAACTGCCCGGAAGTCATCATCATTACTAAATCTATTTCTTGTTCCGGAACGGCTGCATACTCATCACGACTCCTCCTAGAAGATATATCCATATACAATGCCTCTGAATGCGTATCTCATCTTTGATGTCGGCGGAGTGGAACGTCATCTCATCAAGATCTCGTACGAACCTCTTACTCCATTTTTCTCTAATGTCGACTGCTTCAGACTCGTCTCTTCGTGGCTGCATGGACTGCGCTCCAATGGCTATACTCATATCTGGAGTCTCCCAAACAATGCATCCCATCACCTGATATCCGAATGAAGTCGAACCATCCGATCGATTTGTCAAAACCTCATAATCCCCCAAGAGCTCAACATCTTGGGTACAGTTTAATAGTATCGAATATATGCCATAACACCTATGGACCAACCGTAGAAGGGAAAGCCCAAGCCTTATTAATGGCACCGCTGAACTGCCGCAAACCCTAAGGTTCACCGGCGTTCCATAGTCATTAAGTATAGGGTTTCATTCTTCTAGAGGGTCCGTAGAATTTCTTGCATTGTTTTCCGAATACTTCAAACTTGGAAAATGGGTCCCTGTCATTCGATCATCTCTATCGACTATCAACGTATCAGCGTAAAGTCGTCTCAAGCTAGAATCAATCTATCTGATGACCTCCCTTCCGGGTAGGCAATGAATCACATGTCCTATTCTTTCATCTTTGGTGACTAGCGATCTTCTATCATATCTTGAAGTATAACTCGTGCGACATTAGCTCCAAACATCTGGGGCGATATCTCATCATTCGCAGCAACAACTGGCTCATTGTCCGCACACTGAACAATTCTTAAATCATCAAAATACGGTGCATTAACGGTCTTCACATTCTGGCTGGCCTCTTGCAGTGGCCCAATCCTCTTGTGCTCATCTGCACGTCCGAGAAATCTCCTAAAAGCGATCCATCAAACGCTCGTGGCGCGAAAACAAAATAAAACGACGCCTCTATGCAATCGTATGTCCCTAGAATCACGCCCTGATCAGTCCTCGTCCGTGACGAACTCGTGCTGACCGCAACTCTAGCCGTAGCTCTCCACGGCCGTACAACCGTGATAACAAAACCATAAACTGGTACTGATGAGGGTAGATCATGAATGAATATAATACTGAGTAATGAAATGTACATCCTAAGGCTTCTTGAGCGGAGTAGCGTATCCTAAGTATGCCGAGGAACATACACACGGTACGTCACTCTACTTGAGTCACCTGCTCCATCAACCAAGGGTCATCCTATACTCAGAAGGTAAAACTTAACGCTCTGATACCAACTTTGTCACAACCCGAAAAGTACGCAACATGGCCGGCACTTAAATTACGAAACGTCTCGAGGCGTATGTAATCTAAGTAAGCCAAAACCCAGAAATCAAAATCAAAGAAGCAGTAGAGTGAAGAAAAAACCAATTTAAAGCAAGTAGTTTTAACAACATAGGCCGAAGTATGTATTTTTAAAATCTCAACTATTTTTTGAAAATTTTGGCAGAGTCTACTTTGTAAATACTGGCCCCAAACGGGATACAACATGAATAGTATATGAAATAAAAAAAGGCATCCCTAAGCCGGAGCTAGCTCTACGTCAATCGACGGTCACAACCACGCAAGCAATATAATATACAACGCCGAAGGGAGAGGATCAAAACTCAAAAGAAAACCCAAAATTAGCATGAAAACCATAATAATACAACGCGCGACTCTAAGGTCGAAAGAATAGCAAGTCTGGTCTTCTATCTCTATCAAATATACAATCTGGTTGATGGAGTTTTTCTAGATATAACTGAAATAACAAATATACAATGGTGTTCCTGATGCAAAGAACCCACCTGTCAAAGCAATCACCTGGAAGGAACAATGTGCCAGCAAAGCCGCAATGAACCTGTACGGCAAAACCTGCAAGGAACTGTGGCACAACGGGGGTGAGTTGCCAACTCGTGAGTAGAAAACACCTACGAGTAGAAATCGCATGCATGCGCTATCCTAGGTCAACACGATCAATATATCAAAATGATAAGTCTGAATCATGAAAAGGTGGCAAGGGTAAACATCTATACATAAGTGTAATTCCATGTGCTCGTGTTAGTGCCTCAGGTAGCAATGTATCATATGTATGAGGTACAAATGTAATGTAATGAAAACAGAATATATGTAAATGAAGAAACTGTTTTCTTTTTTTAGTGAGATTTTCTGTAATTTAAAATGAGGTATCATCGATAAATCAATATAAATCAGTTCCTAGCATTGACTCAAAACATAAATCTCAATATCTAATTCTCAGGCTCCGGCTATCCGGACTGGCCTATATCATCAAATCTCATGACCACGAACGGTATCCTCCGGATATCCAACGCGCCAAGTAAAATCACCGGTAGGCAGACTGCCCTTGCCGGGCTCATCATCCACCTTGAAATCACTCTTTTCCCGGGGTACCATACCGGGTCCACCATATACCCGAAAAGGTTCATACATCTCCTCGAATCGGGTCTCGAAATCCATCTTATAACCAAGAAAACATCATAGTGGATGACTCATACATCACGAGATAACCGCACTTTTCATTTTAAAAAGAGAGAGAAGTTTATATATATTCTTGCGGTTTTCCCCCAAATCCAGGAATCTCATGAAAATCCGAAATCCATCACCAATAGCAAGTAAACAGTGAATATCGGTATAAAACTTCATAATACTGCGTAGTAGTGAATAATAATATGCATGAAGTAGCAAGTAAAAACTGCAATGTCTAAACTAGCATATAAAGACGGGTACGCTAATACCATGTCGAACTATCAGTTACGAGCTATGTCAATGAGTAATATTATCTATTGTGTGCGGGACATGGAAATTACCGATGATGATGTGTGTGAGCCAGCAAGTAAGTGTGCGTGGAACATACGCATCATCGGTAATGGTGCTGGTGTCCTGACAGAAAGATCTCAATAATGGCACATGAAAAAAACAATATAAGCATGCGATACGAACTGCAATAATATGCGGGAGCTGAATAATGAACACAATGATAACTAATATGCATTTATATAAATGTGAGTCATACAGTTTTTCCAATTGAAATAACATGAATCGTGGTGTTTTGAAAATAAGGGCTACGGTATTTTTAAGAGAAGATACGTCCTTTGAAATATCCGTAGAATTCCTTGTCCTGTCTTTAAAATACACACGATTCGTTACTTTTTGAAATAGGTATCTGTCGAATCTAATCTATCATTTACAAGTACACTACAGGACCAAACTAAACAGGCCGATCGAAAGGTAAGGAAACCGCATAACATCTGAGTCGATACATACATATACATGTAAAAGTCAGTGATCCCGCCTCAATAGTATCCCATATGATACCTTAATATAATAGGACATCATCGAGTCAAGAGTGCGGTTCTATCATCAATATATAGCTCGTACGTTAAATCCGTCATACGGCCTCCCAAATCTGGGTACGGATCAAATGTCACATCTATCATATTATTCATCCGGTATCCTCTTTATCAAATATCTTGATCGGGGTACTGATCTACGTCTAGTACAAAATTGATACCATATATGTAAATCCATGCATGTATATGAAAACACCATGTCGAAATGACCCTCTAAAACATCATGTCGTATCTCGAATACGAACCCTGTCACATCACCGATCTCACGGCCTCAAGCCCAATCTCATCGACTCATATCCAATCCCAAGTACTATCCTCATAATCAATGTATATGTATACGTATTTATATATATATAGTCCCATACCCATGTGCATATATATATACACACACACACACACACACACACACACACACACACACATATCCCCATATACGCACATGTAAATAGATGTATGCAAATGCGTGTGTGCGTGTGAACCTATTCTAGGGCTCGTGACTAAGAAGCTATGCTAGTTTACTTCTAATTAACCTAAACTAAACCATGAACACAATAATCATCTCTTGATAAACATCCACGTATCATGAATCACATATATAACATATATATATATATATCATAACTATACTACGAACTGCGGGGGTGCTATACGCCATCCACCCGACTTCCCCCGTAGATATATATCTACTCACCTGATCTTCGCTTGCCGATGCCAATGTCGCCATGCGCCTTCTTGTCGTCTCGAATTCCTTTTGAGGGTACCTACGTATCATAATATATCGTGTCGCATTAAAATCCGACTCATGACCAAATCGACACACGAATCTCACATAGGTCAAAACCAATGATTTGATCTCTCAAATCAACCCAAAACCCTCGACATAGGCGTACAAACGCCGAGTGATCGAGAAAAGTCAAACGCATCATTCGTGGTTTCACAACCCACTAAATATATATATAAAATAGGGTTTAAATCATCAAAACTTCAAATTCTCTTTAAAAGCTATTTTTCCGAAACTCTAGTAAGCAACAATTGCCAAATTAGTTCAAATCTAGTTGTTTTAACAATTATAGCGGCTACAATGTTCACTAAATATCTTCAATAATTCATACAAACCATTTCCATAATTTTATCACACCAATTGTAGGAATCTTAAAATTTATGTTTGCAATTTTATCCAATTTTAACCATTTTATTGCAAAAATGCACAAACAACAATTTAGCTTGGTTTTGCATGATCTAAAATACTAAACTATAACTTATAATGTTAATAATGTGATAAAAACCCTAACCATATTTTAATCTCACCTATATATGTATTTCATAAAAACCTAGTTAGCACAAATTCCCATTTCGGTTCAAAACTTAATGTTTTAACCAATCTAAATATTTTAACAATTCTAATGGCCAAAATACTCACATAACATCATAATTAGGTCACACAAATATTCACTACTATTTTATCTCACCAAAATATATACATTTTAAAAACCTAGTTTGCAATTTATATAATTATTACAAATCTAAATCAAAAAAAATGCAAACTAGCAACTAGATTAGTTTTAGCAAGTATTAACATGTTAATCTACTCATTGTAACCTTAAGCAAGTGACCGCCACTAATTGAATCCAAACCCTAACTTTTTAATTCAAAGCCTTCTCTTGAAAATTCAAGTCTTGAAATTGAATCAAATTAAACACCAAATTCAATTAAATTGGAGTAGTTAACCAACCATGAAGACATAGGTTAAGATTTTACCTCAAAGATCATGAGATCCCACATGCAACTTGTCTCCAAAATGAAAACTTTTCACCAAGATCCATGCTTGATAGGCTAAGGAAAAATAGGTAGAGAGTGGATTTTGATTTTGAGGTTTTATTCTATGGATTTTGATAGATTTTGTGGAATTTTTTTGATGGAAAAGAAGTGGATTGGGGGGGTGCTGCAGTTGGGGAGAGGAGGGGCTCAGCCAGAAATTGGAGGGGTGAGGAGAGAGAGTGAGGTGTTGAAATATGAGGAGAAAGGATAAAGCCCATACCTCATTTGACTTTCTTTCTTTATTCTTTCATTTCCTTTGTTTTCTTTTTCTTTCTATTTAAGTGGGGAATTGGTGGGCTGCCAAGGAGGGCTCGGCCAGCACATTGGGAGGGGTTGTGTGGGTTTGTGTGTAGGGTGAGGGAAAATGATAAATGTTATACCCCAATTTCTATTTAATTTAATTTCACCATTTATGCCTTTTTCTTCAATATTTTTTAAAAGCACTTGACAATTTCATTTCATTTCAGAAAAAATATTTTATATGTTAGTTTAATGTGTCATGATGCACAAAATTTGTATCAGCACATTCCAATTTATAATTATCCCTAATTAAATGTATTAGTGGCGGCTTAAAATAATAGTAAAACAATTAATTTCGGAAATTTTTTAAGTAAATTAGAAATTTTACAAGTGGCACAATAAACACCAAACACTAGAAATTATTTAGCTAGAATATGTATATTTAATTTTTTATTAAAATATATTTATATCTTGATTTTTATGGAAAACACCCGTTATTTTACCGATTAACTGAAATTTCACCTGAACGACTTTCAAAACATTACATAGATGGTATTATACCTATCGTCAAATAACAGTTATCTGGTGGCACTGGTATAGGTTAGTCTGTTGACCCGAGATCGTTATATAGTCTTGTGTGATTCCCACTGTGCTTTGATTTCCACCTTACCATGTTCATGAGAACGTGCAAAATGGTGGCTTTTGGGTATAGTCCCGAATCACGTGGAGGTAATGAGCGATATGAAGGGTTTCGTCTCTCCCGGGATTGGGGGTTGATGTTGCGCTGTGTTCGATTGGCTATAACTGGAACTCCCTAACCAGGGCTGATATGGAGATCTACTCGTAAGTGTTATCAATATTTTCTCGACCCGTTATGAGCCTCGCATCGACACGACTTATTGGTTACCGGGGTCTGATCTTTACCACCCCTAGACTGATATATGACATATCAGACGAAGAGACCGAACAGTACGGGTTTGTTACTGATTGGATTCACAGGAGTATGTACAGGCTTGCTTGTTGATCTTCTGATCGCTCAATACCCGGGTGGCTGTTACGTTTAACTGACCGCTTGCGGCTTGCGGGTGTTTGATATGATCATCACCTACTGCCGGCTTATTGACGAGTCTTTAGAGTTATACACAGAGGTTTCCTAGCTCAGACGAAACGGAGTAGGAGCACATATGTGATATGTGCGGAACCGAGATTAATACGATATGTGATACCGTATTCTATTCTCGTGATATGTGATATCGGTAAGTTATATTTGATATAGCCGGGTTATCGGATCAAGTGTTGATTCGATAAAACGATACATTTAAATATTAGTCGGTTATATGTAATATAGCCGGGTTATTAAATCAAGTATTGATTTAATAATTTAATGTAGAATTATATATTAGATACAATATATTACATTAACTAATATATTGCTCACTTAAGTATTTCATTTTCTCACTTTGGATACATTTAACATATATGTGATATATGTTTATTGTATTCTTTTCTTTGTTACATTAAATATTATATATGTGATATATAATATTGTAACATGCTAGGTTATAAACGCAACTGGGGTTTATGAGATTAATACTATGGCTAGGTTTATGGTTAGGTTTTTAATTATTTTAGTTAATTCTAATTGAGTGGATTAATCTTGACATATTTTCTTGTGTTGACTTAGTCGACCCTTCTTGATATTTCTAAGATATTTATTAACCTAACTTTTAACCCTAGCCCATAGTTTATTCTCTACATGAGTTAGCCATGACATATTTAACCCATGGTTGCATTTCTAACCTAAAAGAAACAATAATTCATTCATCACTTGTTCTTCTTTTTCTTCAACAAAAAAGCTCGCTTGATTTTTTCCAAGTGATGAATGATTGTGAGAAATAGAAAACTAAAGAAAGCAAAATTCCTACTTCATCATCCTCTTCTATACTAGCCATATAGATTAGTGTGTTAGCATCACTAATTAATAATTAGTGAAGGGATATCTTGGATTTGTGATTCCTCAAGGTAGATCATCTTGGATTGTAAAGACTTCAAGCTAGCATGGATCATTCATCCCATGGAGCCTCTCTAGAGTCTGGGAGCTTGATGATCGCAGCGAAGGGACCACTACTCGGAGCTTATGAAGTGCTGGAACGGACTACAACGGTTGTAATCCATATCACTTAGTAGTAAAGTAGTTTGCTTTAAGTTAATTAACCCTAATTCTCTAGTAAAGATCCTTGCTTAGGTTGTTTGGCACTTGAAAATTCAAAATAAGGCATGTTTGATACCTTGTAGAACCTTGTTCTAGTGCTTAAGAACCTTATAGTGGTATCAGAGCCTATCTAGAGCATTAGGTATTGCGTAGGCGAAATTAAAAGTCCGAACGGACTCCGAAAAACCAAATTTTCCCACTTTCTGGAAAAAAAATCAAAAGTTGAAATTTTTCATATTAAAAATATTCAAAAAATCATGCAGGTAATTCTATGGACCCACTTGAAGAACAAGTCCCTAACTCGCTTTAGTGACCGCGGAACCGCTGTCAAAACATGGTTTTGGCGGCGGTTCTGCGGCGCCACTAAGGAGGCAAGGGACGACACTTAAACGGTTGACCACTGGTACCGGAGCATGCTTCTGGGAATTTTTAATAGTGCTTAAGTGTTGAGTTCTCTGGGAATTTTTGGGAATTCGTTGGTTCGATCGAATTGTTTAACGTCGTCTAGTTTTCTGAAATGTGATATAATAATTGGAATCTACATATTTGTTTGTTGCGTGTAAATCTAACATTTTGGTCTCGGGTGTAATCGGAAATCTTGTTGAATTATCCGACTTATTTTGAAAAAGTGTTTTCATGGGTGAGACCTAAATGCGAGCTTTACATTGTTAGGCATGAAATCTTGGATATGTGATATCCCGGGTTTGGGTTGTCTAAGAGCAGTTACAATTCCAATTGTTGTAGTTTTTAATTTTTCTTTTCTGCGACCGTAAGTGTAGTATGCGAAGTATCGCCGGTTTCGTTGCTATATATCAACGACAATTGGGATACGCATATTTACTTACGTCGATGACATATGATGTTATGTGTTGCTGTGATATGTTATATTGGATCATCGTGTTTTGAATAGCCGGGGTTTTATGTGAGATGAGGGTTTTTATTTTCATTCATGTAAAATTCTTTACATTGTCCGGCCTATGTCAAAAGGCATAATCCAAACAAACTCGAGGCATGGTCTTTCCTGTGCATGTTTATAGGATATCCCAAAAACTCACAAGAGTATATCTACTACCACACTGAAGAACAAAAGGTGTTTGTTTCTCTTCATGCCACCTTTTTAGAAAAGGAATTTCTTGCAAAGGAAATTAGTGGCGAGGAGGTAGAACTGGAAGAAGTTCCAGCTATACAAACTATGACAGAAGATTTGGTGGAACCAGATGATTCAGTAGTTCCCGACAAACCTCAGCCGCTCTGCCGATCTAGTAGGGTTCCTCATCCACCTGAAAGATACAACGGTTTTCTTTTTGATGGTAGGAGCGAGGATTGCATCATGGAAGATGATGACCCGACTAGCTTCGAACAGAACATCACGAGTGGTGACTCTGTGAGATGGCTGGATGCAATGCGATCTGAGATGGAATCCATGTACACTAACAAAGTATGGACTTTGGAAGTTGCTCTTGAAGGGGTAAAACCCATTGGGAGCAAATGGATCTTTATAAAGAAACTTGTTCTAGATGGAAAAGTTGATACTTTCAAAGCTAGACTTGTTGCAAAAGGTTTTCATCAACGACTAGGTGTGGACTATGATTAAACCTTTTCTCCAGTAGCTATGTTTAAGTCCATCCAGATCCTACTTGCCATTGCTGTATACCATGACTGCGAAATCTGGCAAATGGATGTTAAGACCGCCTTTCTAAATGGTGATTTAGAGGAGTGTGTGTATATGACTCAGCCAAAGGTCTTCGTAGACAGTGGCAGCAGCGGGAAGGTGTGCAAGCTGCTTAAATCCATCTATGGGTTAAAGCAAGCATCGCGGAGTCGGAACATCTGTTTTGATGTGGTAGTCAAAGAGTTTGACTTCATCAAGAACGTAGATAAGCCTTGTATATAAAAGAAGGTGGCAGAGAGTAAGGTTGTCTTCCTCGTATTTTACGTGGATGACATACTCTTGATAGGAAATGATGTTCCTATTCTGCGCTCGGTCAAGCTCTTCTTATCACATAGATTCTCAATGAAAGATCTAGGTGATGCCTCATGCATTTTGGGAATTAAGATCTATAGAGATAGATCTAAAAGGGTACTGGGATTGTCCCAATCTAGTTATATTGACACCATAATAAAGAGGCTTAGTATGGAAGAATCCAAGCGTGGGAATTTACCCACGATCTCTGGACTCACTCTCTCCAAAGAGATGTCTCCGAAGACTGATTTGGAGAGAGCTCGCATGCAAGGGATACCCTATGCTTCCGCAGTAAGCTCTATCATGTATGTGATGCTAGGTACCAGACCTGATGTAGCATACTCACTAAGTGTAGTGAGTAGGTATCAAGAAGATCCAGGAGAGAGTC
The DNA here is from genome assembly GCA_030015575.1 of Agapanthus africanus. NCBI lineage: Eukaryota > Viridiplantae > Streptophyta > Magnoliopsida > Asparagales > Amaryllidaceae > Agapanthus > Agapanthus africanus. The sequence continues at coordinate 271,059,104 of JASDDO010000022.1, read as the reverse complement.
ACTGGACAGCTGTGAAGAACATTCTCAAGTACTTGAGAAGGACTAAGGAGATGTTCTTGGTGTATGGTAACGGAGAACTCCATGTGGAGTCCTTTACCGATTCGAGCTTCCAAAGTGATAAGGACGACTCTAAGTCGCACTCAGGATTTTACTTTACCCTAAATGGAGGGGCGGTTTGTTGGAAGAGTTCCAAACAGGAAACCGTGGCAGACTCGATGATGGAGGCTGAATACATCGCTGCCAACGATGATGCCAAAGAGGCTGTCTGGATGAAGAAGTTCATCACTGAACTTGGTGTGGTTCCATCTATTGAGCATCCAACACCTTTGTATTGTGATAACAATGGAGATGTGGCTTTAGACAAGGAACCCAGGTCCCATCAGAGATCCAGGCATATTCTAAGGCGGTATCACCTGATCCGGGAGATAGTTGATCGCCGAGAGATCGAGGTCGGGAGAGTTGACACGAAGGACAACACTGCGGATCCACTTACGAAGGCCATACCCCAGATACAATTTGAGAGACTCTTCGGGATGTTGGGTATGAGATACTACAACAGCTGGCCTTAGTGCATATGGGAGATTGTTAGTTATGTATATGCCCTAGAGGCCATTGTTGTACATATGATGTATATTATAGTGGATACTTGGATATATATAGAGAGGACTTTCTTGCTCGATATGATAGTATGCTATCTGGTTTCACTTTGTATAAACATGTTGACTTGTATTGGTTTACTGTCTTGCGCTCAGATGTTGATAAAGCCCTTAGGATATTTACTCGACTACTAGGACTATGATGCAGATCATACTATTGGGGCCAGGGTAGTCCAAGAGTACATCCTATAACTGTTCATAGTCGAGGGTGTATCGAGACAGGGCATCGATACTCCAGAGTAGACTAGCGTATACGCATCTTGACCCATATGATGGGCGATAGATGATCCCATAACCATCGGTGTTTGACATCAAAGATGGTGTACGGGTGCTCAGTGGAGACTGGGTACACTGAACGGACCCGCCGAGAACTCTTAGATGATATTGTACCTATCGTCAGATAGCAGTTCTCTGGTGACATTGGTATAGGTTAGTCTGTAGACCCGAGATCGTCATAGAGTCTTGTGTGATTCCCACTGTGCTTTAATTTCCACCTTACCACATTTATGAGAACGTGCAAAACGGTGGCTTTTGGGTACAGTCCCGAATCACTTGGAGGCAATGAGCGATAGGATGGGTTTCGTCTCTCCCGGTATTGGGGGTTGATGTTGTGCTGTGTTCGATTGGCTATAACTGGAAGTCCTTGGCCAGGGCTGATATGAAGATCTACTCGTAAGTGTTATCAGTAGTTTCTCGACCCGTTATGAGCCTCACATCGACACGACTTATCGGTTACTGGGGTCTGACGTTTACCACCCCTAGACTG